>JAVLUZ010000154.1:43059154-43226149 GCA_036768485.1 Mermis nigrescens | reverse complement strand
AGATAGATAGATAGATAGATAGATAGATAGATAGATAGATAGATAGATAGATAGATAGATAGATAGATAGATAGATAGATAGATAGATAGATAGATAGATAGATAGACAGATAGATAGACAGATAGATAGATAGACAGATAGATAGACAGATAGATAGACAGATAGATAGATAGATAGATAGATAGATAGACAGACAGACAGACAGACAGACAGACAGACAGACAGACAGACAGACAGACAGACAGACAGACAGACAGACAGACAGACAGACAGACAGACAGACAGACAGACAGACAGACAGACAGACAGACAGACAGACAGACAGACAGACAGACAGACAGACAGACAGACAGACAGACAGACAGACAGACAGACAGACAGACAGACAGACAGACAGACAGACAGACAGACAGACAGACAGACAGACAGACAGACAGACAGACAGACAGACAGACAGACAGACAGACAGACAGACAGACAGACAGACAGACAGACAGACAGACAGACAGACAGACAGACAGACAGACAGACAGACAGACAGACAGACAGACAGACAGACAGACAGACAGACAGACAGACAGACAGACAGACAGACAGACAGACAGACAGACAGACAGACAGACAGACAGACAGACAGACAGACAGACAGACAGACAGACAGACAGACAGACAGACAGACAGACAGACAGACAGAAAACTCAAATTAATATAGACTAGCAAATGGGGCGCTTCGCTGCCCCATCTGCTAGAGTGTTTGTAAACAAATAATATCTTAACCAGTAATTAGTATAAAATTGTATGACTCTGCAATGGATCGGCGAGCGGTTTTTATATTTTATATCCAGCTGAAGCTGCCCGGCGTTGCCCTGGCTGAACTTGGGCCTGATAGCTGTATGGGATTGAGATGTCTCTTGTATTTTTTTTTCGGGACTTTTGATGTTTTTGGGATATTTCTAAAAAAATTTTTGGTAAAAACATATTGTATTTTTTAAATTTTTTAAGAACTGTCTTTTGTCAACCATTTCTTTGATTAAATCCATATTTCTGACGTTATAGAATGGTTCTGTGAGGAATTCTTTATCCTAAATCATATTTTTTTTTGATGTTCTGGGATGTTCTGGAAATTATACCATTAGATGGTTTGGGATGTTAAAAATTTTGTTTGATCATAACCATATTTTTAACGTTTTGGAATATTAAAAAAACTTTTTTGGTCCAAAACCATACTTTTGATGTTTTTGAAGGTTTTAAAAATTTTTGGTCAAAACCATATTTTTGATGTTTTGGGGTATTTAAAAATTTTTTTTGGTCAAAACCATTCTTTTATGTTTTGGGATGTTCAAAGATTTTTTGGTGCAAACCATATTTTTGATGTTTTGGGACACCAATCTTACAGCACAGGATATGTTATAGCACTGGGGTATGGTATATCACGTCCTATCTTGTAACATGGGGTAGTTATATCACGTCCTATCCTGTAACACTGGGTATGTTATATCACGTCCTATCTTATGGCATGGGGCATGTTATATCACGTCCTATTGTATAGCATGGGGTATGTTACATCACGTCCTATTGTATAGCATTGAGTATGTTGTATCACGTCCTATCTTAGAAGCGACTGTTCACTAGGTAAGAGGTTTGAAAAATGAGACTTGCTAAGCGAGGGAGTTGTAAACACCAGAGAAGCTTAAAGTTTCAACATACCATTAAATTATGAAGAGAGATTATAAAAGATGCTAAACTATAAGAAAATGAAAAAAGGTGAGGATTTAGAAATTACTGTAAGTTAAAACAAATGTAGAGGATATGATGAGAAACATTATTGTTGAAAATAGGACGTGCGATCACGTGCTATGTATAATGACTCGCAGATTAAAAGATCAAAAGAGTTGGATGCTCGACTAGTAACCTTGAAGCAATCTGATGTATTTAAATGATAGCAAAGAATAATGCTCCGATGGAACAAAAGATGAATACTTGGAATTGTGGATTATTCAGGATGTAAAGGAGGGACTAGGAAAAATCTACCTAAGTCGCAAAATCTGCTAAAAATCAGACTTTCTGTAAGCAATGCAAAATCGAAGTATATTCTAGGCCTCTAAAAAAGTGTTTTTAAAAATAATTTTCAAAATTTTGAATATTAAAAATCTATAATGTTTCCTTTTTTTAATTTGCTGGCTTAGTAGCAACACTGACTAGCTTCGTATCCTGATTGAAAGAAAACTTAGTGGTATTGTATTTAAAGTTGTTTTATTTTGCCATGAAGCATTATAGCAAAACAAAGCAGGGGCCGATTGATTAGTGCACACAATCGTTACGGGCATGCTAGTGTACCTACATTTAGTCTGTTTCAAGTCAACTCCACGCGTTTCCTACTGTTTGAACCAGCAATTCTTGCAATTGTTTTGGATGCATCGATGTTTGCTATTTCATTCGAATTGGCTTAGAAAAGACTGTTACTCGATATCATTTCCCATAGCTGCTGCATGACTAACGTGCTGCTTTTTCAATCATTTTATGGTTAATGTTATTCTACTATGTTGACCTTAAGAATATACTTCGATTTTTTGCGTTGTAGAGAAAGTGTGATTTTTAGCAGATTTTGCGACTTTGAGCCGTTTTTCAATTTTTCCTTTTACATCCTTAATAATCCACAATTCCAAGTATATTCATCTTTTTTGTTCCATCGAACCCATTTTCTTTGCTAGTACCCCACTTTTAATTAGCATGATTTCAGTGCATCAGTCAGCAAACACACATGCAATGCCTTATACAATAATGACAGCAGTCAAAGAACGCGGAAAACAATATTGTTCTTAACATAAATTAATTGCCTCTAAATTTTAAAAATGTTGTTTCAAAAAGAGGCTCCCTAGATTTTATAACCGTCTACCTTTTGAAATCAATCGGAGCTGCATAGAGAATTTAAAGCTGAGTTAGATATGCTCTTGATTGTCGGAGGTATAAGTTTACTACTATTTTTTATTAGCTCCTTGTAAATATATGTTGCATTCTAAACGGTCCCTGTAAAGTTATAGGAACAATCACATTTAAAATTAACTTGGAAACGACATATAACGTACCTACGGGACTTACTGATAGATCTCGTTTCACACAACTGCGGTCGCTAATTTTTAAAAAACCATCTCCGACAATAAGCCTGACAGATTGCGATTATAGCATTGATCTGATATATAATTATCGTAACCCTCGGCTTATTGTCGATAAAAATTCACCGAATTTATACGCGAAGTTATGTGAAACCGACTATACGTACTCTAGGCTACACTTAGCGCTGGTCAAGTTGCTGGCGGCAACGCCGGACTCAACCACGACCTCAATAACTACGGTCTCAAACTCCTCGGACCTAAATTCGTCCGTACCTACGGAGCTAATGGCAGCTATGCCTAAAACTTAACGCATGTAGTAATTAAGTAGCCCCTGATTTTGCCTAGGTTGATTGACCTATTTTGGACCAAAGTAATAATTAACGCAAAAAGCTTTTAAGTTGTTTTCGCCATAGAATACCTATGGCGAAAAACTGTTCTCTTTCTGGTTCCTACGAGCACAATGAACAGTGAAAACAACAAAAGAAGAGCTCTAAACCAGCCACATAAAAATTATGAAATAATTTTTATGATTTTTCAAATTGAAATTTGGGTGTTTGAATTTGCGATAAGAAAATAATCAAAAGATGATGCTTGGATTATTTAACAGAGTAATAAAATAAGGGCACGTCCACCAATTCCGAACTAAACGCGATTGATCAACAAATGAATTGTGCAAACTTTACAAAACTACTGAGTGTAAAGAATACTAATAGTCAGATTCTCAATTCTGATTTTACGTGGAAAAAAACTAGAATTTTACTTTATTTTTATCCTATTCGACCTCGCCCGACTTCTGAACAGAGAAAGTGACGAACAAAATGTACAAACACGTATTTTCCACTGTCCCCCACATTGTAAACTTTAAAAATCTGAACCTTAACGCCCATTGAATGTAAATAATTTTTCGATTCCGGGCCAGTTTGTTTGCCCTTTGATTGTAGTAGGTTTGTATGTGCCAAGCTTATGTTCCGCAAAATATATGATATGATTTATCAATCAAAATACGAAAAAACCTGTTTTTTTTCGCCCATTTTACACCTCAGATTTCGAACTTTACACCCCATAAACAACTCAATATAACGATTTTTAGAACGCGGCTCGCTTCGACGTGTAGCCATTACAAGTTACTTTATTTCTATTTTATTTAATTAACCCCAACTTGCACAGAAATCTTGGACAAAATCTGTTTTTTTACTCATCCACTAGAGAGTAAAGTTCAAAGCCCTGGTACTATAGTCTGTTCATTTATCCGAGAGCTTTTTCAGTAAATGTTTTCGGAGGTTACAGTAACCCCTTATTTCTTATTTACTGTAAGTCGCTATATCTCACTTTAGCTACGTAGCAAAGAAGGGTTTTTAATAACAATTTCGCGGCATAATTTATTCTCGTCTTCCAGCAGATCAATTAACTTACTGATAAAAATCGCTTATTCATCTTATCCTGAGTCGACACTTTAAACACAATCCGATAAGATGTTAAGAACACTGCGAACTCCCGCATAGCTCAGTGGTAAAATCTCTTGCTTGTAGTCGAAGCAACCCGGGTTCGATTCCGGCCGATAGCTTTTTGTTTAGCGCACTTACTGTAGTATGTCCCAGCACTGATTAAATGCCTAAATCAAATTTATTTAGTCGTATTAAAGCGTTGAAAATGGAAGAATTCTAGCCACTCGCCCTCACTGAGCTGGTCTTCGAAGTACAGTAATTCGTTCTTGTTTAGCTTACTGTAGCCCTTAAAAGATTTGACTAAAAAGCTCTCGAATAAATGAAACAGACTATAACTGCGTATTGATTGTAGAAAAGTTTGCTGGTAAGCACAAGATAGCCCTTGATCCGAAGTACATTTCTGTCAGAAAAAATTTCCTAAAACTATAACTGGAGTTGTTGGCAGACATAAGCATGTCGAAAACTCGGTTAAAATGTGTCTTTTCGCACCCAGATTTTTGCACTCTTTACACTCCCATTCGAGAACTGAGGCGAAATTCAAAAAACGAAAAAGTGTTATCTGCAGAACCTAAATAGATATATGAGTCAAATGAAGTACTTGGTTTTGCCAAAAGAATTTGAAAAAATGAAAAAAGTCAGCATTCAGAAGATTCGAACCCATAATTCTTTGTTTAATACCGCATCCGAGAACGGAGTTGTCAATCACTGCGCCAACTCGACATATCAGCAGATTTCAGCTTGATTATCCTATTTTGAAAGATATTCATCATTCTACTGAAGTTTAAGAATAGTGCATTTATGATGATAAAAATAATTATTTATTTAAGACGAGTCAAAAACCTCTGAAATACGAAAAATCTGATCAAAAATATGCAATACGGAGTTATCTATCGGCATTAGAAAATAGATGTGCAGGTATAATTCAAAGTTCACCTCTTTTACCTCAACAAACACTGGCTGCAGAAAAGTTTAAAGGTCAGATTCGTTATTCTGACCTTACGGAGAATATTTAAAAAAATTCATCATCCACGACGCTATGGGCGCAAAAATACTTTTCGGTGTAAACTTTACACTTGTGCTAATACCGCAATATTGGGTGTATAAAAGAATTTAAACTGTGATCTGTAACGCTAAGGTCAGGGCACCTTTTAAGCATAATTAGCATGTTCCGCCTACTTAGCGGAGTAATTGAAGAGATATCGTTTTTCGTCTCGAACCCTTTACACTAAAACGATCACAGATCAAGAAATATTGCGTTATAAGAAAGAAAAAAGAATTGATTTGAGATTTTGCAACCCTCTACATTATAGAACCGGTTGGACTGCACAGAAACCAAAATTGAGTTAGATAAGCTGAAGGACACGCAAAGAGTAAAAAACACGTATACTTTACACTTTTGTGCAACAACCAATGAGTGTAAAAGATAATTTTAAGGTCAGATTCGTAATCTACAGCTGGGGGGGCAACATTTTTAAAAAAACATTGGCCCTCCGCAGATTATTTAATTTTTTGCTTTACACTTTGCTCGCTCATTGCTAACTCAGTATTAAGTGTAAACAAAAGAAAAAAAACACGGGCATCGAATTTTTTAATCATCCATCGATTAAAAAAAACCGCACCTCCCAGATGTGTGCCGTTGTTGCTGTGAGGGGGGACACAAATTTCGCACTCGCTGTGATAAACATATAAGAAAAAGGATGGCCAAGTATATTATAGGTAGCGCTATCGCGCTACCTATTATAATAAGTTTAACATATGTATTCATTAACTGCAGTCTTTTCCATTCCAAATGGTGTATTTCCGATTTACGGCTTATTAATGTACATGATTACAATAAAGCTGCATATCTTTGTCGACTTCTGTGCACATTAGTGTGATTGCTGGTTCATTTTAAACCACTTTTGCTGGCAATTTACATCGATTAAACGATTGCTCTCCATGTGCAAGATTTTGTGAAACATATTATAAACACGGCTAAGAAGGATTTAACTTTAATGCAACCCATTTTAGACAAAATTACATCTCTTCAATGATCTAAGGACACTTGAACATAATTTTTAAATCACTTCAGATTACTTTTGAGGGTTAACAAACTCACTTAATTGATGTCTCACATATGAATCCTTGAAAATTTCTTGACTTCAGTTACATAGTCTCTGCAAGTCTATCGAATTAAGGTTAACACGTAATGTAAACTTTACACAAACACATAGCGTAAAGAATATTTTAGTCGGATTCGTAATTTTGATATTGCTCCGATATTACTTTCAATATTTATGGAAAAATGAGTCTCCATAATGTTTTGAAGACAAATAAACATTAGGTTTAAACCACTTTGCAATACTGCTGAGTGTAAGCAAGAGCGCCCAACTGACGTATATATTTCATTCCCTGTAAATTTTTAGATCTCAGGAAAAAAAATTTCGCTTTTTGCAATGCTCTAGAACAAAGGCTAACATGCAGTGTAAAAATTACTCGGATATTATGATCAACATTCATGAAAAAATTATGTCTCTACAATGGTCTGAGGACAAATAAACAATGAATGTAAACTACTTTACATCACTGTTGGATGTAAACAAACGCGCCTACGTGACGTCTCACATTTGATCCTTTGAATATTTTTAGACTCCAGGGAAAAATTAGGTTTCTGGAATGCTCAAAAACCAAGATAAATACATATGTAGTGTAAACTTCATGTAAACACCTATTGTAAAGAAAATTTTGGTCAGATTCGTAATTTTGATATTGTTCCGATATTACGATTAATATTTATGAAAAAAATTAAGTCTCCATAATGTTCTATGTGCAAACTAACAATTGGTGTAAACCACTTTACAACACTGTAGAGTGTAAACATATGCGCCAGACTGGCATATCAAATTTGGTTCCTGGTCCATTTCTAGACTTGATAATCGTGTCCCTGACTCATAACCAGAGAAGCAGGCAGAAAAAACAAGACAGAAACGCATTTTAAACACCAAATTTTTGACTTTACACTCGCTGAATATTAATGTATAGACAATTTGCTTTGACATGCACCCGATATAAAGCACTTTATTCTTATTCTATTAGACTTATCCCGACTTCTGGACGGAGAAAGTGGAACAAAAAACGCAACAAAAACGTTTTTTCCATCATTTAGAACACTGTAAACTTTAAAATTCCGTACCGAACTCCCCATTGAGTTTAAAGAAATTCGGTTTGGTACAATTTGTAGCTTTTAAATCGTAGTACATTCCGGTGTGCCAAAATTCTCTTGCAAAAATTATTTGGTATGATTTATTAATCAAAATTCGGAAAAAACGTGTTTTTTCGCCCATTTTTTACCTCTAATTTCGAACTTTACACCCCCATAAATAACTCAATATTGCGTTTTTTAAATGCGGTTTGCTGCGATGTGTAGCCCCTGAGAGGCACTTTATTACTGCTGTATTCAATTCACCCTTACTCATAAGCGGGAAAATTTGGCAGAGAAATCTTAGTTAAAATCCGTTTTTTTACACCATCCACTAGAGTGTAAACTTTAAACCCCAGGATCTAACTCACCATTAAGCATAGAAGACTTTGCTTATATACAGAATGTAGCCCTTGATCCGCTCTACATTTCTGTCAAAAAAACATTTCGAAAAACTCATAACCGGACTTAGTATCGGACATAAGCAGGTTGAAAACTCGACCAAAAAGTGCTTTTTTACCCCCAGATTTTCGCACTCTTTACACTGCCATTCGATAACTAATGCGAATTTCTAAAAACAAAAGAAGTGCCATCTGTAGAATTCATCCCTCTATTATCCTATGCCGTTCAATTCTTCGAGTCATCAATACTCAGTTGTCCATATGCCGCATTATAAATGTCCCAAAATTTGTCCCATGTTATAACGTTACACAAAAACTTTACACCTTCTTTACACAGTCAGTTTTGCATTTCAAGAAAAACAAAAAACAAGGGCAGCGAATTTTTTTATTTTCTTTCTTTTAAAAAAACCGCACCTTCCAGAAGTGTCCCGTTATAGCTGTAGGGGGGTGCACAGGTGTTAGAGGTACCCAAGTATATTATAGGTACGCGCTAACAATAAACCGCCTCTAAATTCGAGAATATTACTTTAAAAAAAATTAAAAAAAGTCTCCCCTAGATTTTTTAACCGTCTACATTTTGAAACCAATCAGACTGCATAGAATGTAAAACTGAGTTAGATATGCTTGGCCACATGAAAACTGTAAAAAAACCGTCTAATTTACACTCCTGTGCAACAACCAATGAGTGTAAAGAAATTTTAAGACCAGATTCGTAACCTACTAATTAGGGAAAACATTTTTAAAAAAAATTGGCCCTCCGCAAATTATTTGAATTTTTGGTGTAAACTTTACACACTCACGACGCGCTCGGTATTGAGTGTAAACAATAAAAAAATGGGGGAACTAAGTTTTTTTATTATCTACCTTTTAAAAAAAACCGCACCCCTCAGATGTGTGCCGTTATAGCTGTGAGGGGGGGACAGAAATTTCGCACTCGCTGTGAAAAACATATAAGAAAAAAGGGTGGCCAAGTATATTATAGGTAGCGCTATCGCGCTACCTATGATTGCTATTTGAGATATGTTTGTGAATAGCAGATAAGCTATCACCCTGAATTGGCTTTCCTGTAGCCAATGAGATGCCAGATTTGCTCTGCAATTCTAATCCCAAAATGTCGGCAAGTTTCGCCAATTTAACTAGCCATACAGCTAGAACACGTATACTTATATACTAAATTTGAGAGTAGCTTAGCAGGTACAGCATCCTTGTTCTTGAAAAACCGGCTTATACACATGACAGGTTTGTAAACAAAACCTTACTAATCTGAGGGTAAAATGCAGATATAAGCTTTAGAATTCTTGCTGCGTACATTGTAGCATGCACACCAGTGTAAGGCAAAACAAGAGAATAGCATAATTTATCACACTCAACTTTTATTTCATCACTTTTATTACAAACCTTTGTCATAAAGTCGGATATGGCTTGATTGATAAGGTCATATCCGATTTTATGACAAAGATTTATAATAAAAGTGATGAAATAAAAGTTGGGTGTGATAAATTATGCTATTCTCTTGTTTTGCCTTACACTTGGTGTGCATGGCTACAATGTACGCAGCAGAATTCTAAAGCTTATATCTGCATTTTATCCTCAGATTAGAATAAGGTTTGTTTACAAACCTGTCATGTGTATAAGCCGCTTTTTCAAGAACAAGGATGCTGTACCTGCTAAGCTACTCTCAAATTTAGTATATAAGTATACGTGTTCAAGCTGTATGGTTAGTTACATTGGCGAAACTCGCCGACATTTTTGGGATTAGAATTGCAGAGCATACTGGCATCTCATTTGCTACAGGAAACCAATTCAGGTGATACTTATCTGCTATTCACAAACATATCTCAAATAGCAATCATTTAAATACACCAGATTGCTTCAAGGTTATTAGTCGAGCATACAACTCTTTTGATCTTTTAATCAAGGAGTCATTATACATATGCACGTGATCGTCCTATTCTCAACAATAATGTTTCATCATATCCTCTAAATTTGTTTTAATTTACTTAAATCCCACCTTTTTCATTTTCTTATAGTTCAAAATCTTTTATAATTCTCTTCATAATTTAATGGTATGCTTTAAACATTAAGTTTCTCTTTGTTTACAACTCTCGCTTAGCAAGCTCATTTTTCAAAACGTCCTATCTTATAGCGTCGGGTTCAACTTTGTACAATGTTCAACTTTGCCCTCATTGTAAACAAATGCAAAAAGTTGCATATTAAATTAGCCGCTAGAAGCAAGAACATTTGGATTTGTATTTTCGAAAGCCGCATGTTTGCTGCTTTCTTTCGAAAGCCGCATGTTTGCTGCTTTCGATTGCTTCGCATTAAATTTCACGCGCGCTGGTTTACAAGGTCAAAAATTTTGACTTGGTGCAAGCTCTTTTTCAGTGATTAATCATGTTTATAAGTAACCGTACGTGATTTCCTTTCAGCCAGCCCGTCTCACACATGTTTCACGATGCCAGATCGTACATTTAAAGTAGCGAATATGGAATCAGCGGTCCCAGAAACCCCAGGGGCCAAATTTTTTAAGCAATAGTCAATCTGTGCTTCTGCAAAAAGACAAAAACCTAAATTTTATGCTATGCATAGAGTACCTTTGGGCTCCCGTATCTCAGAAACCAATCCGTGAATTTTCTTCAAATTCTACAGTAAGGTCAGTCATAAGATTTCCACTAATTGGTGAATACTTAAAAAAAAATTTATTTGCTGCGATTTGAGATATTTGATAAAATACACTTGTAAATCACGTTTTTCTTACGGACGTCACATCAGTTTACACTGCAGTGTAAAGTAGTTTACACCAGTCGATAGTGCATCAAAAGTTGGTCTAGGGTGGCTGTTACAAATTTCAGCCTTGAGGCAATTATGTAAGCGGCAAGAGCCACCAAAACCTTTTATATAAATCCGTAGTTTCCGGATTTCAGGAGTCCTGATCGAGTCATTTCAATCAAAAAATTCGAAATTAGCGCCACGAGAATACCTATTGAGCCAAAATATGAGAATCACTGTTATTCACCAAAAAACTGTTTTACACACACAAACACATACAGACAGACAGACAGACAGACAGACAGTCATACAGACAGACATACAGACAGACAGACAGACAGACAGACAGACATACAGACAGACAGACAGACTGACAGAAAACTCTAAATTAATATAGATTTTAAGTGAAATTTTGAAAAGCAATTTTTCATTTTTTTAAAGTTTAGAATCAATTTCCCACGGTGTGCACTTGAGTCATATGTCAGTTTTGAAGACTGTTCTTGCTATTTATTAGCTCCTCGCGGTGTACGCAAAAATTGTTTTATTTATTTTACTTAGTTTATGTTCCTTAATTTGTAATGCAAGCTTATAAGAAAGTGATCAACGATATAAACAGCATAAATTAAGTTGTTCGAGCACTACTGCGTAAATGGTTTTTTTACCATTAATTCATTTTATGGAATAAATGAACCAATTATTTTTTGTTGAAAGAGTCAAACCCCTTGGGTCTAAATTTTTTGATTTTTAATGATATGTATCAAACAGCTGGTTTTCACTAAAATTATGGTCATTTGTATTCTTCTATTTGCTTACTGTCTCGTACACGAGGAATTGAAAGTTTGTATAAGTTATTAATGTAAATGCCTCCTTGCATTTGTAATTAGGTGAGCATTATTATAAGAACTTTTCTAACTATTAATAGTGAAGCTCACTTTAGCAACTGTAGTCTGTTTCTCATAACTTTGGGCATAAATTTTAAGAATTTTTCGAATGAAAGCCGATGGATTACGATAATTGTATATCAAATCAAGGCTATAATCGCAATCTGTCAGCTTATTGTCAGAAATGATTTTTAAAATTTATGCCCAAACTTATGTGAAACAGACTCTAACTATAGCAGCGAAAACTGCTCCGATGGAACAAGAAAGGACGAATATACATACCTGACTTATACGTGTCATTGGACACATAAGGAGGGGACTATGAAAAAGTCACCTATGCCTGTGAAAGTTGTAAGAATCTGCTAAACATTGGACTTTCACTAAAAATGCAAAAACATCGAAGTATATTATGCGACCTCACAGCAACAACGGCACACACCTGGGAGGTGCGGTTTTTTTAATCGATATATATTTTAAAAAATTCGATGCCCGTCTTTTTTTTGTTTACACTCAATACCGAGTTAGCAATGAGTGTGTAAAGTGTAAACCAAAAAATCAAATAATTTGTGGCGGGCCAATTTTTTTTTAAATGTTGCCTCCAAGCTGTAGATTACGAATCTGAACTTAAAATTTCTTTACACTCAATAGTTGTTAAACAAAAGTGTAAAGTATACGTATTTTTTACTCTTTGCGTGTCCCTTCAGCTTATCTGACTCAATTTTGGTTTCTGTGTAGTCCAATTGATTCTATAATGTAGAGGTTTACAACATCTCAAAATGTAAAATTTGTTTTCTCTTTTAACGCAATATTTCTCGATCTGTGATTGTTTTAGTATAAAAGGTTCGCGACGGAAAACGAAATTTCTCTAAACTACTTCGCTAAGTAGGCGGAACATGCTAATAATGCTTAAAATGTGCCCTGACCTTAGCGTTACAGGTCCTAGTCTATTTTGTTTCTATACACCCAATATTGCGGTATTAGCTCAAGTGTAAAGTTTACACCGAGAAGCATTTTTCCGCCCAGAGCTTTGGGTATCAAACAAGTAGCGGAGGGCCAATCTGTATTTAAAAATGTTGCCCCTCAGTTTTAGATTACAAATCTGACTTTAAAATTTCTTTACACTCAATATTTGTTGCACAAAAGTGTAAAGTATACGTGTTTTTTTACTCTTTGTGTGTGGCACAGCTTATCTAAGTCAATTTTGGTTCTGTGCAGTCCAATCAGTTCTATAATGTTGAGGGTTAAAATATCTCGGGGCCAAATTTTTTTTCTTTATTTTAACGCAATATTTCTTGATCTGTGATCGTTTTAGTGTAAAGGGTTCGAGGCGAAATACGAAATTTCTTCAGCTACTCCGCTAAGTAGGTGGAACATGCTAATTATGCTTAAAATGTGCCTTGACCTTAGCGTTACAGATCCCAGTTTAGTTTATTTTGTTTCTATACCTACACCCAATATTACGTTATTAGCACAAGTGTAAAGTTGACAATGTATTATTAGTGACTAAGTATTAAAATCCGCCGATAGATTGAGTTCGTGCAAGTGCCTGACGTGTCAGTTCTCGTGTGTGGATTTAAAAAAGTGTAATGGGTTCAAATCTTCTGAATACTGACTTTTTTCATTTTTTAATTCTTTTGGCAAAACCATGCATTTCATTTGACTTATTCATCTACTTAGGTTAAGTAATCCGCTGGATTCTTCATTAATCGTTTTGTAAAACTCCAAGTTTATGTCTAACTATTTTATTTTAGGGTCAGTATTTAATCATAGGTAGCGCGTCAGCGCGTATCTATAATATACTTAGGTACCCCTAACACCTGTGCACCCCTTACAGCTATAACGGGACACATCTGGGAGGTGCGGTTTTTAAAAAGAAGATAATAAAAAATTCGCTGCCTGTTCTTTCGTTTTTTCTTTACACTCAAAACTGACTGTGTAAAGAAGGTGTAAAGTTTTGGCGTAACATTAATGACATATAGCGAATTTCGGGTTTTTTTACCGGGCTTGCGGACAACTTAGTATTGGCTCTTCAAACAATTTAATGGCATGGATTTGTAGAAGAAGGAATTCTGCAGATGAAACTTTTTTAGTTCTTTGAATTTCGCCTTAGTTCTCGAATGGGAGTGTAAAGAGTGCTAAAATCATGGGGTGAAAAGACACATTTTGGTCGAGTTTTCGACTTGTTTATGTCTGCCAAGAACTCCAGGTTATGAGTTTTAGGAAATTTTTCCTGACAGAAATGTACTATGGATCAAGGGCTATCTTGTGATTACCGGCAAACTTTTCTACTACCAATACGCACTTAGTAACAGGGGTTTAAACTTTACACTCTAGTGGATTAGTAAAAAACAGATTGATTTTGCCCAAGATTTCTCTGCCAAACGTCGAAGCAAGCCGCGTTCAAAAAAACGTAATATTGAGTTGTTTATGAGGGTGTTAAGTTCGAAATCTGAGGTGTAAAATGGCCGAAAAAACAGGTTTTTTTCGTATTTTGATTGGTAAATCATATCAAATATTTTGCGGAACATGAGTTTGGCACATACAAAAGACGTACTACAATCAAAGGGCTACAAACTGGCCCGAACCGGAGTGTATTTACACTCAATGTGGCGTTAGGTCAAGATTTTTAAAGTTTACAATGTGGTGGACAGTGGAAGTTGGGCGAGGTCGAATAGGATAAAAATACAGAACTTTCTAAGGGGTACGCGTCGCGTCACAGCGAATTGCGTTTGTTTACATCAATATTTAGCTTTTTTGGGAGGTGTAAAGTCAAAAAATGGGGGAGTCAAACGTGTTTCTGTCTTTTTTTCTGCCAAGTTCTGGGTTATGAGCATACGTGGGCAGCAAGAAAATTCTGGGGGGTGCAAGATTTTTCAAAGGTCAAAAATGGCCTTAAAAGTGGTGGTATGGCGAAAAAACACCATTTTTCGACGTTTCTCATTGAGCACTATCCATTGGCATCAAAAAAATTGACGAAAAAAAACGAAAAAAATTTTAAAAATTGAATTCTGGGAGAGGGTATTTTGGTTTCCCGGGGGAGGTTGCATACCCCCACGCCCAGGTGTGGTTATGAGTCTGGACATGATCTCAAGTCTAAAAATGAACCAGAAACCAAATGTGATACGCCAGTTTGTTTGCACTCAACAGTGGTGTAAAGTGCTTTACATCTGATATTTATTTGTCCTTGGGCCATTGTGGAGTCTCAATTTTTTCATAAATGTTGATCATAATATCAGAGTGATATCAGAATTACGAATTCGACTTAAATTTTCTTTATACTCTGTGGTTGTGTTAAGTTTACACTGCATATTAATTTTAGTTCTAGAGCCTTGCAGAAGCTTGATTTTTTTGAAGTTTAAAAATGTATCAGGAATCAAATGTGAGACGCCAGTTGAGCGTATTTGCTTACACTCAACAGTGGTGTGAAGTAGTTTACAACTGATTTTTATTTGTTCTCGGGTTATTGTGGAGACTCAATGTTTTCATAAATCTTGATCGTAATATCAGAGTAATACTAGAATTACGAATCCGACTTAAATCTTCTTTACACTCTGTGGTTGTGTAAAGTTTACACTGCATATTAACTTCAGTTCTAGAGCCTTGCGGAAGCTTTATATTTTTTAAAATGTTCTACGTAAAATCAGAATTGGGAAACTGACTGTTAGTTTTCTCTACACCTAGTAGTTGTGTAAAGTTTGCACTATTCATTTGTTGTTAATATGTAGTTTATACTACAAAATTTGTTGTACTTCCAAATCTGAGCGCTAGCGTTCCTTACACTTGATATTTGCCTAAAGTTTATGCTGAAAAACTTTAATCTGTTTAAATAATGTAAGGTTGTCTTGTTTAAAAAAGGATAATGCTAATGTTAAGAACGATATTTTTTCCGCGTTCTTGGACTGCTGTCATTATTGTGGCATGTTACTGTATGTGTTTACTGACTGATGTACTGAAATCATGCTAATTAAAAGTAGGGTACTAGTAAAGAAAAATGCTCCGATGGAACAAAAAGATGAATAAACTTGGAATTGTGGATTATTAAGGATGTAAAAGGAGGGGACTAGGAAAAAGCTACCTAAAGTCGCAGAACCTGCTAAAAATCACACTTTCTCTAAGCAACGCTAAAAATCGAAGTATATTCTGCGGCCTCTAAAAGAGTCTTTTTTAAATAATTTTCAAAGTTTCAGATAAGAGTGTATAAACGAAATCTGTAATATTTACTCTTTTTTAATTGCTGGCAAGTAGCAACGTTGACTAGCTTCGTATCCAGATTGATAGAAAACTAAGTGGTATTGTATTTAAAGTTGTTTTACTTTGTTATGAGCATTATAGCGAGCAAAGCAGGGGCCGATTGATTAGTGCACATATGGGCATGCTAGTGTACCTACATTTAGTCTGTTTCAAGTCAACTTACGCGTTTCCTACTGTTTTAAACCAACAATTTCTTCAATTGTCTTGGATGCATCGATGTTTGCTATTTCATTCAATTGGCTTAGAAAGAGTGTTAGTTTACTCAATATCATTTCCCATAGCTACTGCATAGCTAACGTGCTGCTTTTTCAATCATTTTTATGGTTAAATATTATATTTTAATCTGTTGGCCGCAAAATATACTTCGATTTTTTTGTGTTGCTTAGAGAAAGTGTGATTTTTAGCAGATTTTGCGACTTTAGGTAGCTTTTTCCTAGTCCCATCCTTTTACATCCTTAATAATCCATAATTCCAAGTATATTCATCTTTTTAGTTCCATCGGAGCATTTTTCTTTGCTAGTATAACTAATACTTATAGTCTGTTTCACACAACTTCGGTCCTAAATTTTAAAACTATCTCAGGCAATAAGTTAACAGATTGCGATTATAGCATTGATTTGATATATAATTATCGTAATCCTCAGATTACTGTCGATGAAAATTCTTAGAATTGATGCACGAAGTCATGCGAAACAGATTATAATTAATCGTCAGCGGCTTGATAAATGAATTATGACAAGCACACTTGCTAGCAATGCACGCCATACTAGCGTAAAAATGCGCATTGTCGTTTTTAAATTAGTAATCGCTTTTTTCATGGGCTAAAGTTGTTATTTTGTTTTTACTTCTTCTGCAGGCCGCAGAATATGCTTTTTCCGTTTTTTTAGCGGAAGTCCAATTTTTAGCAGATTCTTGCATGTTTCAAAGGAATACATGTGATTTTCCATAGTTCCCCTTTTTGTCCCTAATGATGCGTAATTCCAAGTATATTCATCCTTTTTTTCCGTCGGAGCATTTTTGTTTGCTAGTGCATCAATAGTTATGATCAAAACATTGAGTACCCTTTTTCGCACCACTCTGTATTTGTACTCATATAGGTGGGCAGCATCAGAATTCTAGGGGTTCAGGATTTTTCAAAAGTCAAAAAATGGTTTAAAAATTGTGGTATGGCGAAAAAAAAACATTTTTCAACGTTTCTCATCGAGCAATGTCCATTGCATCAAAAATTACGAAAAAACAACAACAAAATTCCGAAAATTGAATTCTGGGGGGGGTAATTTGGTTTCTGGGGAGTATTTGGCCTTATGAGGGTTTGTACCCCCAAACCCCTCACGCCCACGTATGGTCATATCTGATAAATTTTTCTCTCATTAACAGATTAGAAAACATTTATATCATGCCTGACGCTGCAGGACAACTAGTAATGAATGCAACATATTTGTACGTACTATAGTAAGTATACACAGATGTGAAGACGAAATCGACATCTAAAAACAACGACAATACGATTAGTAGGCACTGACATCGACAATCTTGTGTCGCCATAGAGGTTGCAGTTCAGTGCCATAAAAAAGTACAGTCAGGAGGAAATGTTCCAAAGTTTCTGATAAACGACAATTCTGTCGACTATCAAGATTGGAAGGAGTCCACTTTTTGCGCCTGCGTCTCACCCGCATCATCCTCTTTTTTCTCATCATCGACGGCGGCGCCCACTGGCTCTTTGTCCTTCTTATGTTTACTTGAACGTTTTTTGAGTTTTTTGTTCCTACGCGTACTTTTTCGCCATGATTCCGATGCTTGGACTTCTTTTTGTGCTTCGATTGTTTCCGTTTTTTCTTGTCACCGCGCTCATCAGCGCCTTTCCCTGCTCCTTCAGGTAGTTCGCCCTGGGGGCTTGCTGGGGCTTCAATGGCGGCAATTTGCGGCGTCTTAGACGCAGTTTCGGCTCCTATAGGAGGGACTTCTGATGTCTCCGTAGCCGCTGCCGTAGGCGTTTCTTCGACAAACTGGACCGCACCAGCAGGTCCAGCACCCGCTTCAGCTGAAATATCTTTTTTAAATAGGTACTTCAACCACTACGAGTAGGCAGGCAGGTACTTAGTTATGTAATGTACATACTTAATATGCAGGCCCGTATTTAGGAATTTCGGAAAGGGGCGCTAATTTGCGGGCCAGATATCTCGAGAACAATTATGAGATTGGCAATACTAACGGCAGTTTTGAGCGTGTCTCGGCGAGCTCTGGTGAAGGAAAATTTCAAAATATTGATACAAAACAAGTTTATCGTTTGAGCTATTTGCACAACTGATTTCTAATCATTAGCGGGCTAGAAGACATAAAACATGAACAATCAACAAATCCGGTGCGAAGCGCCGAGAAAATTTCATGTTCGCTATGTCTTAACTTGAGCTATTTTGGCGGGGTAGAGGGCAAAACCCATAGAAAAATTCTTTAAATTTATGCCCAAACTTATGTGAAACAGACTATAGCTACCAGGTCCGATTTTCGCAGCTTTTAAAAAAATTAATGTGAATGGAATGACTAGAAATGTTTCAAGATAATACGAAGGTGTAATATTATAAAGAAAGTTTATCGAATTGTAAGGTAATTTTTACTGAAGCGGTAATACTGCACCAATGTCTAGTCATACCAGTATAGGATAAATATCTAGCAAACGCCACAGATTTCTTGAGGTGATATATAATTTTATTGTTTAATTTAATTTCAAGCCAAACATTTTTCAAAATAAAAACTTGCGTTTCAGCACAGTTTATTAAACTGTAAATCGTAAGTAATAACAAACTTATAACAGAATCATGGTGAATCAAGGCTTTTTATAATTGGCACTTTTGCCGAAACTGGATTTAAAACGGCATGGACGTCAAATTATTTGGCACCTTGCACAAACTACTGTTATTTCTCTCCGTATTGAGTTTTAAAGCTTAAATCAAGCAAAACATTTTTCGCACCAATTTTTTGTGTCTGTGTAAAGCCCTGAAATGTGTTTATAACAAGGACAATTTTCTGGCACCTCGCGTTGATGAATCATAATTGTGTTCCATTCTTTTTATGGATCCCGTAAGAAAAAGCGTTTAGTTGTTTTAATAAATTGTTCTGTAAGCTTAAGGTGTAGCCAGGTGGTCTTTGAGCGAAAAAGTGCAATCTTTTAAATTATGTACAGTATATTCAGATAACATGACAATTTGTTTTTGTTTCAACTCTAATCAGAAAGAAGAAAGAACGGCTGTGAATCCTCTCTGAGTATGCGGACAAAAAATTTTGCATAATATTGGTCCTGCCTGATTTACTATTGTCACTTAGTAATGCAAATTTTGTATAGTCAATATTAGCACCCTGGCCCTTATTCAGAATTTGCTTAAAAAGATGTGACAGACCAAAGATTTTTGCTCAATATCTTGGAAATTTTTTCCGAGAAGGTTGAATAAATCGCATCTTTTAGTTTTTTAAGGATATTATATCCATTGCAATCGTAAAGTCAATTTTTTTATAATGAATATTTTATCTTCTTAATTAAAAAAAGTAGTAAGCCAAAAAGCGCCGAAATTTCATGTTTTAAAAGAAACTTCTCATTTTACACTCAGATTATGCATACTTCAAGGCAGTCAATAAAAGTAAATATTTTAAAAATATTAGCAAAAAAATCAAATTTAGCCGCATTTGGGGCACCAGGATGACAGTTTACATACAATGGTGCAAAGCACCCAAAATCTGGAGCTATTAAATAAATGGTATCACAAATTTTATATTTTCGAGCAATATACTAAGGTCTAGATCAACTTTCATGGCTGAAGGGCGGCATCTGCCCTCGCCCCCTCTATAAATACGATCTCGAACGCAACATTTATTTTTTTAATCGCAGGCAAATTTTCTAATCGCCTGCGCAGCTCACCTTACGATGCAAATCAGTTGTTTTTATTTATCAGCATACATGCTATTAGGTCAGGGTCAGCAGCAGGGAAGGGGCAAAATTTTAGAATCTGATTCAAAGCATGGCCCAATTCAAGCAGCCCGATTCTATTTTTAGTACACAAACAAAAGTTTTAAGCGGAAGCAAAATTAATTACGTACTAATTACTTGCCTTGGAAAATAAGGTAGATACGAAATTTCATAAAGGTTTAATTGGCCATTTTTACTGATGGCTTACAGAGTTTAAGCCAACTAATGCAACGCTAGGAACCAGAGCCAAGTTTCAGTAAAATTAAGCGTGGCTTAAAATATGAGCCAGGCTCAAGGTTGGCTCGTTAGACGTGACTTAAGCTGGTCTCAATAAAAGTTGTGCCTTAAGCCTGGCTTAAACCTAAGAAGTCAGGTTGATCTGAGTTGTGGTATAAGTCAGGCTTAAACCATACTTTATTGAAACCGATAAGCCAGGCTTAAGCCACGCTTAACGTCAAGCCAGGCTTAATCCTACATATTGAAACCGGACCCAGATTATTATTGCTATGCATTTTTGATAAAATACAGAGAATAAGTCACACAAATTCATTTTAGAAATCGTAAATCTTCCATTCTGCTCATCCAATACAATAAATTCGATTTTAAAGATCAATGTCAGAT
The DNA here is from genome assembly GCA_036768485.1 of Mermis nigrescens. Classification (NCBI taxonomy): domain Eukaryota; kingdom Metazoa; phylum Nematoda; class Enoplea; order Mermithida; family Mermithidae; genus Mermis; species Mermis nigrescens. The sequence goes on along the minus strand of JAVLUZ010000154.1, from coordinate 43,205,531 downwards.
TAGCTCAATAGATGGAAGAAATGCAAAAATGAATGATTAAGGTACTACCTGATTTGCGCTTTTTCGACTTTTTTCGGCGACCCGATTTTTTAAGTTTAGATTTTGATTTCTTCTTTTTCCGTTCACCATCAGCTTTTTTGGCAGAACGCTCGGCTTTCGGGGGTTCGCCATCTAGAGCAGTGGGCACTTCACCAGCTGGTGTTGCTGGTACCGGTGTTGGCGATGGAGCTGGTGTTGCTGGTACCGGTGTTGGCGATGGAGCTTCTCCTTTCACTATTTCTTGCGTTGAAGTGGCTATATGCCCACTATCTCTAACCGGACCATCATCTAATGATAAAAACTAATCAGTGCCTACGGTCTAAGACCTACTCATTAAAAAAAGTTCGTACGGAAATGGGCCGTGTGTTGTTCCCACTAAAAGTACACTTCGTCGTATTACATTAAGACAGATTTAAGGAAGCTTGAGCGGCACCAAAAAATTCGTTAACTCATGTGAATTCAGAACGATTGAGAAAAATGAATGGTAGGAGCAGAAAATCTGTAAGTCTTTCAATCAAATCAAACCATAAGGAATGATTCTTAACAATTGAGATGTAGATGTAAACGTTTAATCGTAACTTCCTGATTCATCACTGAGCAAGTATTAGCAATGCAAAAAACTTTGCAAGGCCAGCATTATGAAGAAAGCATGATTTATCAATTTTTAAAAGATTGAAATAGATATTTGATAGTGGATAAGGTTAAAAAAGAGCCATTTTCGACAAATTTCGGCTTAAGTACAGAATATGGGTTCCGTCAGAAATTGTTATAAATCAGTGTGGTAAGTTCGGATTTTCTACAATTCTTGCAGAAATGGTTAAAAGAAGGAGCGGAAAGATAGTTTCATGAAAATCCGTCTGATATTGATGGAGCTATAGAGCTCTAAACTTAATAATTCAACAGTGCTTTAGAATAGGCAGTTTTGACATTTATCCTGTAAGTCGGTTTTCTCTGGATTTTTCTTAGGCTCAGGCTTAGTTATAGATAAAGGAGAATTTTAGGCTGCTTAAATCGGTATTACTTCTGCTTAGGTTGACATATAGGTTCTTAGGTCGACTTAGACATTTGGATGAAAATTTGCATAAATTTGCATATATCATGCGTACAAAAAGATTTACAAGCAAAAAGATATATTCGTCATCAGCATATCGGAAATGAAACGAAAAATGATTTTTTTGTCGAAAAAACTATAAAACCATATATTTGTATACTAGTGCGAAATCAAGAAAAACACGAATTTCGCCGTAAAATTCGGAATATTTCGGAAAAGAATGAATATTTTTAATCAAACTTGTTTTCCGCACTTTGTTTTAATGATTTCAGCACGTTTTGCAAGAATCCGGACTTTTTAGACCCGTTTTTACGGATTTCTGACGGAACCCATATTCCGCATTTACTCCTAAATCTCATCCAAGCTTTGTCCACTGGAATCAAAAACTCTCAACAATAGAATTCTAGGAGGGTATGTGGGAGATTTTCTGGTGTCTATGGGTCCAACAAGACATTCATATGGGTGGTTCGGCAAGGTCTAGACCCCTAAAAATGAGAAATTTTCTTGGGAAAATGAAGAAAACGAAAGCCAAAAAGGGAGATAAAAATTTGAAATTTTCTCCACAAGTGCTCGAAATTGACCAGAAACCGTAAAATAACGTATTTTTAGCGCAATTTTAACATTTAAATGAGTTTCTGAGCTCATTTTGGCCAAATAAGCTCAACTTTTGACCCCCTTGATCGGCTGGCCCCCTCCCCAGATTGGTCATGCAAAGCATTTATGGTGTCCGACCTATTCAAAGGCCCAACAGTTGTTCATATAAACGAATAAGAACAACATGTTTTATTCAACATGGTACAATAAACATAATGGAGCGTTGCTGGTCCACAATTTTGGGGCGAACGCTTTGTGCGGACCAAAGCCTGTTAAATTGCCGAGACTGCATGACACTGAAAAACAATTTAAAAATTTTCTTAAGAATTCCGTGGCAGTAGTCATTTGATTTCGAATCAATAGTACTAGTCAAATCTTTTGCAGCCATGTCCAAAATTACATTAGAAAAACGTTAACTACACCGAAGGACGCACAATTTTATTTAGCTGTTCCTTTCTGCAGTAGCATACAATCATCTGATTGAATTCAGACCGATTTAAGGCTTTATATTAGTTTACCTGAGCGTTAAAAGTTAAAAAACAGGTATGAATTGTATTTATATTTGATCTATAAATGCATTCGAACAGCACACTTAAATAAATCAGTGATTTAAGAAGTATGTTTATTACCTTTGGTTGGAGCCCTTCGAGCCTGACCCATTTCGTCAAGCATGTTCAGCAATTGCTCCATTTCATATGTCGCATGCAACTCTTTTGCGTCTTTACCCGCCTCATTTCCACACTCAATGCACAATTTTACCACTTCCGACTCCGGCTGCTCTAAGGCTTCCTTCATGACCGGGCTCTCCTTTTCGATTTGGGCTTCCTTTAGCGATTCCTTTACTTCTCTTACGATTTTTACAGGCGGTTCAATCTGTTTCGGTGATTTAATTTGCGTTGCAGCAGTTTCTGCAATTTTAACAACTGACAATTTTATTGTACTATAGCAGCAACCCTTTTATTTATAATTAGTGCACATTAACTTTGCTCATCAATTAGTGCACAAATCGAATTCAGTGAATGAACTAAGCGCTATTAAGAGAAATTTATGTAAACATATATATAAAAAAGTGCATATTTTAATTGTGTTGAAAGTTAATGAAAAGATCGCTTTAGATCGGGACCTTTCGGACAATTTCCCCGCCACACTTTTTTGAGAGACGAAATAAAGATACAGTAATCAAATTCTAGGTATGAATGTAAAAAAATTCTTTTTTTGAAAACTCAATTATTTTGCAGGTGCAAAGACAAGAAGTCATAAGCTAGTTGTATATAAAGTTTCGTTACTGTAGCTATTATAAATCGGCCAAAAAACGGTGGCGGGGAAATTGTTCAAAAAGTCCTCAAATCGTTAGGGGTCAAAGATAAGACCTAGCTATTCTTTTAAATTAATCGTGTTTTATTCAATAATTTTAAAGATTAATCGATAATAATTATATATTATAAATATAAAATGTTTAACGATTCGCTTAAATTGTCACATAAATACTTTAAATCCAGTGAATTCATTGTCACATTTAAACTGATGAAAACAAGATCAAACAAATAGTATAATAATAACCGCCAAATGCTCCCTTTTTTAAACAAATTTATTTACTTGTTGTCATCACTATCTACATATTTATTGTTAGCATAAAGATTTACCCGCCGGGGCATTTAATCGTTCTTTTTTGGTGCTCATCTCGCTAAGGGCTTTTGATAGACACGCCGCGTCAAGATCAAACTTCTTCAATTCCATCACTTTTCCTTCGATTGGATTGTTGCACATTTTACACATGACTGGTCCGGAAGTAGGGTCAATGTGTTTTGGTGCTACTTCGCTCTCCCTGCTTATGCCAGCTAATTCAGCGCTCACCTTAGACTTCGACTTTGATTTACGTCTTTTCTTTCCTTTCCCCTATATCAAAATACCATTTTATGGTACAATCGTTTCTATTTTAATTTATACTCGTATGCATATTTTGCTTATTGCATAGTTCGCGCATTACAGTCAGTAATGACAAAATGTGCATGTAAGGAGTTTATTGCCCTCCCTGACAACTAAGGAGGGATATTGAACATTTTTTTAAGATGAAAAAGGCAAAAGAAGCACTATAAGGAATAAAAATCATATTTTCTCGCAGATTCCTTGAAAGAATGACCCACCCGTGAACAAAGTTTCTGTGTCACTTCCTGACTGTGCACATCTCTCAAGGTCACTCTGATTTCTTGAAGTCTTCAAGCTCACAGATGATCGGACTAAGGTAGATTAAGCAACTTTTTGAAGCAAAGTTAAGACTGATTAAAGTAAAACAAATGAAAGAAATAAATAAAGGAAATAAAGTAATCCTAAACCTGCCGAAAACAAACATCGTAAATGAGTACTACCCACACATGGGCGTGGGGGGGTTTGGGGGTATGCACCTCCCAGAAGTTAAAATACCCCTCTCCAGAAATCAAAATACCCCCCAGAAAATTTTTTTTAGCTTTTTTAGCAATTTTTTGATGCCATTGGATAGTGCTCGATGAGAAACGTCGAAAAATGGTGTTTTTTCCGCCAGACGACCACTTTTAAGACCATTTTTTGACCTTTAAAAATTTTTTCACCCCTCCAGAAATTTTTCACCCCCCCCCCCAGAATTTTGGTGCTGCCGCCCACCTATGGTACTACCTCGTCCGAAGCGCTGAAAACTTAGAAAAATCGGACAACAATGACTCCATTGAAAATACGTAACCATCTTTTATCTCGCCAACTATCTCGGGCCGAGAGGGAGTGGCCTGGTTTCCCTGCCTCCTTTACATAAATTTGTCCTTTGAGCAAAGCAAAATTAAATGTGGTTTTTCAGGCACTATTGAATTGTTCAAGTCATTTCATGTTATACGTATACAGCGTGTCACGAAATGACAGAACCAACTAAAAGCCGGCTTCACGGCACAATAGAAAGAAATCATTAAGTAATGTTGAAAAGGTTTGAGTCGAAAAGTGCATGCAAATGGCATTTTTTGAATGTCTCTTATGTTCAAGGCCAACGCATTTGAGGCACGTTACGTTGTTGAAGCTGAAGGCGGTTATATGAATTTCTAAATTCATGTAGTCGTGAAAATTAGAAAATTGTGATGTTTTGTTTTTGTTTAATCAAAAATTAACCAGTGCATATTGCATTATGGAAAAATAAGCATTCGACGCATAATTGAATACTGCACAATATGGTGCTCCTATATTTGTTCTATAATGCATAAAACTTTATTTATGAAGAAGACTTTCATTTTGTGACACCCTGTACGTATTCGTATTCTGCGGTAATGTAAGCTTTAGGCTGTATTTAAAGGTGCCACCGGATCTTTACGTCCTGCTTAAGATAAATGAATGCGGCAAAGCGAAACCATCATTAACGTAAAAAGACTTAGAAAAAGTCGATAGGCGTAAAAATACCGTTTTTGAAATGGATTTAGTATATTCAATCGCTAACAACCATAGGTGCACAGCATGACCGATCTTGTGGGGTCAGCCGGTCTGGGGCGAATTTTTCGTCAAATGAACTTAATTTCCAACTAAAGAAATTTCCTCAGTTGGCCGACCGGATTAACAGAAATATAGCGAATTTTTAGTCAAATGAGCTTGATTTTCAGCTGAAGAAATTTCTTCAGTTGGCTGACCGGATTAACAAAAATATAGCGAATTTTTCGTCAAGTGAGCCTAATTTCCAACTGAAGTAATTTCTTCAGTTGGCCGACTCTACCATTTGCTTACCTTGACTATACCCTCATCAATAGGACTAAACATTAATGATGATTTTGTATTTGCTGGTGATACTGCTTCTATTTCTCACTCCCTTTGATTTCCTTTTCGACAGCTCCGACTTTTCTTCAAGCTTCGGCGTTTCTTCTCCGACTACTACTTTCTCGACCAGCTTTGTTGCGTTGATGTCCTCAAACGACTTGACATTTTTTAGCGGTTCAGCACTTTTTGTGGCTTCATTGTGTGAGCTTACTTTTTCAACGAGTGGTGTAGAAGCGTTCACGGGTCCAGGTTGCTCAGCTTCTCCGCTTGATTTCACGCCAAAAGTCCAAACATCAACACTCGTTTCATGGCACAAGTTCTGTGCCTGACCGGCTTGCAGATACTGCAAAACGTTGCATAAATATTTTCGAGAATTCCTTAACCCTTTCCTTTACTAAAATTAAGATCACAGGCGAGAAGATTAGATGGAATCCATTTATAACGCGAATGTATATAAACCATCTTGTTGTAAACATTAAAAGAGCAAAAACCCGTATTAACTGACAGTTTCTGGTATATTCAAGCACTTTTGTAGGAAAGTTGAGAATTTTCCCTTTTTGACATTTATTGCCTTCTTTTTCCAAAAAATTTCCTTTTTGTCAATATTTTAACGTAATAGAATTCTAAATATGAAAACTTGTAGTTCCATCAATTTTTTTCCATGTTAACCAAATTTTTTCCGCGCTTCCTTCCGAGAAACCTTAAGTCTATACAAACATTTGTAATCAAGATTGAAAATATGTAGAGCGCGATCACCCATGCAAAGAAAAAATGCTCCGATGGAACAAAAAAAGACGAATATACTTGGGATTGTGGATTATTAAGGATATAAAGGAGGGACTAGGAAAACGCTACCTATGTATGCGCCTAAAGTCGCAAAATCAGTTTAAAATCAGACTTACTCTAAGCAACGCAAAAAAATCGAAGTATATTCTGCGGTCTGTAGATTGAAATATAATGATTGAACCAAAAAACGATTCAAAAAGCAGCAAGGTAGCTGGGTATTCAGTAGCTATGGGAAATTAGATGGAGTATACAAGGAGCGACTTTGCAAGCCAATTGAATGAAATAGCAAACATCGATGCATTCAAGACAATCAAAGAAGATTGTTGGTTTATAGCAGTAGGAAACGAGTGAGCTAACGTGAAACAGACTATATTTAGGTACACTTGCACGCCCGCAACGATTGTGAGCACTAATCAATTGACGCCAGGTTTGCTTGCTATAATGCTCACGATAACAAAATAAAAGACCTTTAAATACAATTGCAGTTAGTTTTCTATCAATCACGATACAAAGCAAGTCAGCGTTGCAACTTGTGTACACTCATATAATTAGCATTAAATTTACTTCGATTTTTTGCGTTGCTTAGAGAACTGATTTTTAACAAATTTATCGAGTTTAGGCGTATAAATAGGTAGCTTTTTCCTAATCCCCTCCTTTAACATCCTTAATAATCCAAAATCTCAAGTATATGTCTTTTTTGTTCCATTAAAGCATTTTTCTTTGCTAGTCCCTACTTAGTTAGTATGATTTGAGTAAATTAGTCAGTAAACACATACGGTAACATGCCACAATAATGTCAACAGTCTAAGAACGCGGAAAACAATATTGTTTTGGATCAGCATTATCTTTTTTAAACAAGACAGCCTTTACTTATCTTCTTTAAATAGATCAAAGGTTTCCAGCTTAAACTTTACGCAAATATTGGATGTGAAAAACACTTACGCTTAGATTCGTAATCCTGACGTTACATGAAATATTTTGAAAAAATTCAGCTTCTGCGAAACTCTGAAAATAAACTTAATTTCCAGTGTAGACTTACATAACTACTGGATGTAAAGAAGACATACAGTCAGATTCGTAATTTGGACCTTGCAGGACATATTCCGACAAAAATTCACGTTTTTTAACGCTCTGAAAGTAAAATAAATTTATAGTGCAAACTATACATTGACAATAAATGAACAGTGCAAACTTTACATAACTACTGGGTGTAGAGAAAAGTAACAATCAGACTCGTAATTTTGACGTTACGTAGAACGTTTCGAAAAATTAAGCCTCCGCAAGGCTCTAGAACTAAACTTAATTTGCAGTGTAAACTTTACACAACCAAAAGATTTTAGTCGGATTCGTAATTCTGATATTGACCTGATATTACGATCAACACTTTAAAAAGAACAAAGTCTCCACAATGGCCTGAAGACAAATAAACATTAGATGTAAACCACTTTACACCACTGTTGAGTGTGAACCAACGCGCCCAACTGGCGTATCACGTTTGATTCCTGCTGCATTTTTAGACTTGAGATCATATCCAGACACATAACCGGAGAAGTTGGCCGAAAAAAACAAGACAGAAACACATTTAACACACCCAATTTTGATTTTACACCTCCGGGAAAGCTAAAGATTTATGTAAACAAATGCAATTTGCTGTTACGTGTACTTATTAGGAAGTACTTTATTTTTACTCTGTTTCGACCTATCCCGACTTCTAATCGGAGAAAGTGGTGAACAAAAAAGCGGACAAAGAACGTATTCTCCACCATCCAACACATTGTAAACTTTAAAAATATGAACCTAACTCCTTATTGAGCGTAAATAAATTCGTATTGGGCCAGTTTGTAGCCTCTGAACCGTAGTATAATTGTATGTGCAAAACTTCTGTTCCGCAAAATATTTGAGATGTCTACCAATCAAAATAGTGAAAAAAAACGTGTTTTTTCACCCATTTTACACCCCTGACCTCGAATTTCAACCCCTATAAATAACTCAATATTGCGTTTTTTAACGTAATTTGCTGCGACGTGTGGCACTTAAAAGGTACTTTAATTCTATTTTATTAAATTATACCCAACTTATGAGCGGAAAAGTTGGCAGAGAAATCTTAGACAAAATCTGTTTTTTACATCTTCCACTAAAGTATGAAGTTTAAACCCGAGTGTACAAAAGTTCGCTGGTAAGCAAAAAGTAGCCCTTAAACCGTAATACATTCCTATCAGAAAAAATTTTTCGGCACTCATAACAGGAGTTGTTGGCAGACATGAAACAAGTCGGAAACCCGACCAAATTCTGTCTATACAAAAGCGAATTTTTGCATTCTTTACACTCTCCCTGGAGAACTAATGCGAAATTTAAAATATACTTTTAAATTGTATGAGGCATGTGTGTCGAGTTGTGTACAAGGTGGCTAAAAAACCCGTCAAAGATTTATATATGTTATAAGGTTACGCTAAAGACTTTACACGCTCATTACACATTCGGTATAGAGTGTAAACAAAAAAGTCTGCAAAATCTTTTTTGATTATGTATCTTTAAAAAAACCGCACCTTCCAGATGTGTCCCGTTATAGCTGTGAGGGGGGCATATGTTGGGGTACCCAAGTATATTATAGGTAAGCGCTAAGACGCTACCAATGATCGACATGTGGAGATGGAACGCTACTTTGACATCAGCTCTCTTTCAGCCAATTTTTCTAGTATCGTACAGCAAAAAACTCACATTTACACTAATATGTTTCCGTACAGAGATAAACTAGATCCAATCAAAATCAATCGATCCAGCTCAGAATTTGAACAAAATACATTTGACTTCAAACTAAATTCTTTTAAATGCACGCGGCTTCCCTCCGTACATAGCGTAGGGGTTTAGGAGGTCTAGAACCCCTAAAAATCTGAAAGACCCCAGAATTGAATTTTGATGCTGTTTTTGGCAATTTTGCCTAATCGAAGCCCCAAAATTTGATACTCCATTGTATGATTCCCTCCCATATTAAAAACGCGGGAAAAGGTTCTATCAAAATCGCGACGACGTTGGTGCAGCTATATAAAGCGTGAATTTAACTGTGCTAAAATATAATCAGTCTCGACATTCACTGTAATTCATGTTGCAATTTGCTGATTATTCTTAGGCTGAGGCTTAGTTTTAAGGAAAGATACTTAGGTCGACGTACAAGATCGACTAAAAAATGTATAACATTCAGTATAGATGTTCGGTAAAAATAGGTACCCATGTTTGGTCTTTTACAACATGTACATAAAAATAAATTTTCATAGCATAACTAAACAACTACAAAAGCGTGGTCCGGGAATATTGAAATATTCATTTGAATGTTGCCGCTTTGCACATTTTGTTTACTATGTTGACTCTCGCAGCCTTAGTTTAGAGCAGTTCCTGAGCTGGAAACTTTGACTGAAATCGGACAAAAAGTGTGCAGCCACAGGATTCCTTATAAATAATACTTTAATGCTTCAGTGATCAGTTTTAAAGATGCGTATTTCCTAACTTGCTATTGTTTGAGTTTAAAACTGATTTCCATGTTTCATTGTGTTATTCGTAGAATAATATTCATTTGCGGCATAATATTTTGTATGAATTTACATATTTAGCTTCGTCTGTTTATTCAATATTTGCATATTCTTTTTTGAGGATACATAATGATTTAAGTTAACTAAAAGTGCTTGGCGAAAAGCAATGCTAACCTTTGCCAAAATTTTTTGAACTCCTTCAGCTTCTACCGCCCAGTCAGGGTAGACTTCTTTTAAGCGTCCAATCAGCTGATCTCGCGTGGCTTTGCCATCTTCGGAACGGGCACATAGGTCTGCCACGTGTTCCATTATAATGGCCAAGTTGATTGGGCTTGCCATCTGAGACCTCATCTTCTGTCGGTGCAGCTGTCAATAAATGAGATTCATTAGCATAGTAAAATTGTAGATTTTTATTTCAGAATAGCTTATAATGAGTTCGCACGAAAAGCCGGCTAAGCTTCACTTATACACAACAGCATTAAGATATTCCTTGTTCTCTACACGCCTTTGTCTATAAAACGATGAAAAAATAAATAACTCGAGCGATCATTCCTGGTTTTCTATTCAGTATGGAAGTAGCAATGTACTGCTGAAGCCTACAACTTGATTGAGAGGTAATCAAATTGGGAAAGTACTGTGCAATCGATTGAACTTAATTATGAAGTCATACATAATCGCATTATTTTTACCTCTCAATGTGATCAGCTTAACAGTTACGCGCTAACGACACAAACCGACCGATAAATTTTATAAATGAATCAAAGTTGTTGTAAACGGAGGATGTTAGACTTTAAGATTAAATAAAGTCTTTAGAGTAGACACTTTAAATTTATTAAGTTGAAGCTTTAAGCGCCATGTAATTAAATCGAAATTCGCGCGGATTACGATAAATTTTTGATTACTTGTTTTTTATGATGACTATTCGAAGAAATTTGTTCGGCGTAATTATAAACATTGATGCAGTCTAAATAATAAAATCCGATAAGAAGTGCCGAAATTTCTTCAAATTTTCGACAAAAACATCTGTTTCACATAACTTCGTGGATAAATTTTAGAATTTTCATCGACGGTTGACGAGAGGTTACGCTAATTATATATCAGATCAATGCTATAATTTCAATCTGTCAGTCTATAGACGAATTTAGTTTTTAAAATTTGTGGCCAAATTTATGTGAAGCAGACAATACACTATAGTCTGTTCTATTTCAAACGGCCCATTTTTGCTCTACGGCTTATGTAGCAGAATATTTTACAGGTTAGGTTGATGCGGCAGTCAGTTAGATGCACCAAATGTTAATTAAAACACATTAAACATCAATAAGCAGAGTTTAAATCAATCATCTATTACGGAGCACAGTTGAAGATGCCGTTTGTGCAGTGAAAGTCCATCCCAGTAATGAGACTCTAGCGAAAAATGGGCTGTTTGGAATGGAACAGACCATACAAGGAAAATGCTCAATGGAGCAAAAAAGCGAAGATACTTGGATTGGAATGGAGGTTCATTGAAGATTGCACGGAAAAAATCGTACGAATCTGCTAAAAATCAGACTTCCTATAAGCAACACAAAAATTGAAGGATTATCTGCGGCCCACAGAAGGGAGTTGCTCTGATTAAACTGAATTTTAAATAAGTGGCCTAGTAAAAGTGATTTATTCATTTTAAGAGATCGTTTAAATTTATTCCTCTACATGCAGCCTTGTTATGGAATAGCTCAACAGTGACATTAACAAAATTTGATCTAATTAAAGGTTATCATAAGAAGTTGGTTTTTTCGCACGACTTATTAATCCAAGATTATCATGATTTCTCTGTGATGTTCAAGATCTTTTATATGCACTGAAACCTAGAAAAACCACTATTTTCGTCGAAAAGACTGCGCTTCCGTCCGACGTTTGTCCTGACGTAAACTGCCTTATTCCGTATTGTAATATACAAAATTATAATCCGTGAAATTATATAGAGATAAACATGCAAAATTAGCTTATGTTAACCCTCTAAAACGCTTTTATAGCTATTACCTTCGAATACGTCACATACCGAGCGGTTCGAACCATACATAGGCATGGGGGATTACCCCTCCGGAAGTTGAAACCCTCCCACATTACTGTAGACCCCAGAATTCTATTTTTAGTAAGATGTTTTGGCAATTTTACCCATCCTGATCCCCCGAAAATTTTCTTGCTGCCTACGTATGGTTCGAACCCTCAGAAATTGCTTGCTGCCTATAGTAAGTACCATAATCCACACAACACCACTAAATCAACATAATACCACAAACATAAGCTTATGTATAATTTTATGGGTGCAAGTGCAAGCGGGTTTATCTCAAGTATCAAAATAATAGAACTGAAGCATTTTTAAAACAATTATTTTTCATCAAAAAATGATAACACTTTGAGAAAGCGATGCTGGTGATTAACAAAAGGACAAAGCGCTATCATATACAAATTTGACAGAGTGAGTAAAACAAATGAATAATGTTTAGTCAGATAAAAAGATTTTATTCAATGTGTTTTTGAAGGTATTTTATTCTGCTAAATACATAAATAATGGAGTAGTAGGTTCTTTTCTGAAGGTCGCATATCTTAAAGGTTCAGAGAATAATGGGTTTTTCAGCACTAAATGATTTGCTTTTATTTAAAAATGCAGATAGGTCGGATAAACCTTTTTTTACAATTAGAAGCATAACGTATGATACGCGTAAAATGTCATCATCCAAAGAAAACAACCGCGAAGCTATAGTCTGTTTCATTTAACTTTTAGGTTTTCTTTTGAATTTCATCCGCAGCAATCGGGCGACAAAAGTGATTTAAAGTTTTGATGCAGTTATGGGGCTTAGCGATGGCACATGTCTCACCCCAACTCGGTATACTGTAGAACATCCCAACGATGGCGTTAGTGTAAAGCACTTTTGTTGTACGCACTTTAAATTTTTTCAAAAACCTCAAAGTGACTATGCATATCTGCTTTCGTCGCAAATTCAGGATGAGATAGCAGTATGCAACGATTACGCAAAATAAAAAAGAGTCCCGTTTGACGTTCGCTCGTCTTGCTCTTCTCTTAGAGCTACACTTTCCTCTGAATATTCGTTTTTGTGGCCTCTTCTTCATGTACTCAGATTGGAATGTTAAAAAAGAAAAAATTAAAAGGCAGTCTAAAATATTCATACGTTGCGTAATCAATCAACTGTGCCTATAATTTCAAAAGTATCAGACTCGCTAGGAGGAGAAATTAAACTCCGCCCGACAGCGTGATACGATAAATTAGCCATGCTAAGAATTAAAGTCAGTAAAATTCTATCAAACTCGTTTTTTGAAGTTCCTGTTTTCTTCGTATAAAATAATATAAAATCACTCGAACCGATTTCCACAACACGCACACATTTTCTTGCTGTTATCGTGCTATTCGCAAGCAACTGATTAAAAAAATGATGATTTTGTGATGTATTGTGCAATGCTATTTATAGAATTGTATTTGAAAGATTTCTTTGGTTTCATCATTGAATATTTTTAGCAAATCACGGATTATCAAGCAATTGCTATGTCACATTTAAAAAACAAAGTTCCTAAAAAGTTTTTCGCCGGATTCAATTGCAAATCGTGAAATCGAATGGATATTAGGATATTCATTTATATAATACTGCATTTATTAACCAAAAAGCTTATCGTATTCTTGAAATACCCTTTCATGAAGGCTATTTAACTTTTATGCCTGGTGCAATATTGAAAAACACGTCCTGTTCGTTTCATGTCATGATGTCTTTATTCCATCCAGTTTCGCGGATCATACTCGTAGTTTGTTCCACAGAAGATTGGGTACGATTTTTTAGAAATTTTGCTTACGATTAAGCCATGACAGACTGTCGTAATTGAATAACGCTAATTGTTGGCTTGTTATCGATTTAAGTTCTTGAAACCCATGCTCAAACTTATAGGAATCGACTTATAGTAGGATTTTAATTTCATACTATGTTGTTCATAAAAAATAAATGATTGTGTCTGCAGAAAACTTACATCGAATCTATGGCCGCTATAAAATAAATATTCTTAATTTTAATTTGATATCAATTATATGGCACTACAAATTTCAAAAAATTTCGAAATTTTTAATCTCGTGAAATTAATGATCAAAATTTTACATTACAAGCTAGTTATAATAAGACTAGCAAGAAAAAATGCTCCGATGGAACAAAAAAAGGTAGAATATACTTGGAACAAAGAATTGTCAAGGACGTAAAAGGAGGGGACTAGAAAAAGCTCCTATCTACAAATGTCACAAAATTTGCTAAAACTCAGAAATTTCCTAAACACAGAAAAAATGAAAGTAAGTAAATCAAAGAAAAACCTACCTGTGCCTAAAACTGCAAGATCTACTAAAAATCAGACTTTTTCTAAGCAACGCAAAAATCGAAGTATATTCTGCGGCCTGCAGAAGAAAGCAGCATCCTGTCGAACAAAGATAAAACATTGGGCTAGATAACTGAACCACTCACTCTGCAAAAGCAGATATCGCCATAGCTGAGCAGCGCCATGTTGCAATATTTTTCTGGGTCAAAAAATAGTAATTATGGTATGTTGGAAAAACGGCAATTTTCGACGTTTCTGATTGAACACTGGTGCATACCCCTAACCTCCCATGCCTAACGGTTATCAGTTTACATGGGCTGGAATGAATTCCGGGTGGTCTGGTGGGATTAAACGCCAGAAGAGTACTGAATGGACGCATGCATTATATAGAAATCACAGTCTTTCGTTGCGGTATCGCAAATAATCATAGGATATAACTTTTTGTAATATTTATCTAGCCACAATATCGAATAAATTAACGTTGCAAGTGATTAGCAAAAACGCAGATTTGAGATTTATTTTATAAGCTTTATATTAAGCATTGGACACCATACCTAGACGTAGGGGGTTTGGGGAGTATGCACCCCAAGGCAAAATACCCAACAAGAAAGCGCAAATACCCAACAATACCTCCAGAATTCAATTTTTTAAATCTTTCTGCTCTTTTTGGGTTTTTTTGGTAGGTACCAATAGATAGAGCTCGACAAGAAACGTTCAAAAATGGTGTTTTCTTCGCCATAGCACTATTTTTAAGGCCAATATTCCAATTTGAAACCACCCTCAGAATTTCGGAACCGCCCACTGTATGGTGGACAATATGAGAAGGTTCACCTATTTTTTTCAGAGGCCGCAGAATATACTTCGATTTTTGCGTTGCTTAGAAAAAGTCTGATTTTTAGTAGATCTTGCAGTTTTAGGCACAGGTAGGTTTTTTCTTTGATTTACTTACTTTCATTTTTTCTGTGTTTAGGAAATTTCTGAGTTTTAGCAAATTTTGTGACATTTGTAGATAGGAGCTTTTTCTAGTCCCCTCCTTTTACGTCCTTGACAATTCTTTGTTCCAAGTATATTCTACCTTTTTTTGTTCCATCGGAGCATTTTTTCTTGCTAGTACCCAACTTTTTGTTAGCAAAAAATTTAGTTATTCCTATCTTTGTCAGTGTTGTAGCGAATGTCATTAGGTACTGCTTCCATCTTAGCAATTTATTCTTGCATTCGCATTCGCTCAACTCACTCTATCAATACCCACATTAACACTACGTACAGTAATTAAGCTTATTCTTCAAGTCAAAGAACGACAAATCAATTACCTGCGGATCAAAGCATTTATGATAAATTTACACATGTATGATAACGTCATTAACACTTATAACAATTTCTAATGCAAACCATTATGAATGCGGAGCAACATGCATGAATAACAATTTTTTGAATCACTGTACTCAAAAAACTGAAGTGACTTTAGCTGAAGCAACAATCATAATATTGTACTTAACAATTACATGACACATGAATGTTTACTTTTCAAAACTATATTACTGTAGGCAATTTTTCAATCACTTCTGTGGTCACTTGATAATGAGCTGAAAATTGATTCTCATGCACAGAATTACATGAAATACATAAGACTGTAGCATCAACAGTAAGCCGAAACCTATGTTCTAATCGTTATAAGACCACTTTTTGAAAAGCGTCATTGTAAACAAACGCGCCCAACTGGCATCTCACACTTGATTTATTGTTTTTTTGAATTTGAGAAAAATATTATGTTTTTGCAAGGCTCTAGGTCAAAAGTTCATATGCAGTGTTTACTTACATACACAGAATGCACAGAAGATTTTAGTCGGATTCGTAAATCTGATATTACGCGGATATTACAATCAACATTTATAAAGACATCACGTCTCCACAATGGTCTGATGACAAATTAACATTAGGTGTAAAACAGTTTACACCACTGTTGTGTAAAAAATGTGTCTAACCGACTTCTCACACTTGATTCCTTAAAAATTTCTAGTCATAAGGAGAAAATTAGGTTTCCGCAAGGCTCTAAAACGAAGATTAATATGTAGTGTAAACGATATGTTAACACCTAGTGTAAAAAGATTTTAGTAAGAATCGTAATTTTAATATTGCTTCGATATTACGACCAACTTTTATGAAAATAGTAAGTCTCCATAATGTCGTAAGGATAAATTAACATTGGTTTAAACCACATTACTGAACTGTTGAGTGTAAACATATCCGCCAAAATTGCGTACTGAATTTGGTTTCAGGTTCATTTACAGACTTGAGAATCATGTCCCTGACTCATAACCGGAGAAGCTGGCAGAAAGAAACAAGACAGAAACCTGTTTAAAGCACCCCATTCTTGACTTTACACTCGCTTAATATTGGTTTAGACATACGCGATTCGCTATGACATACACCCCATATAAGGCACTTTATTTTTATTCTATTGGACCTATCCTGACTTCTGAAAGGAGAAAGTGGCGAACAAAACCCAAACAAAGACATATTTTCCATCATTCAGAACATTGCAAACTTTAAAAATCCGTACCGTATTCCCCATTGAGTGTAAAGAAATTCGGTTTGGTACAGTTTGTAGCTTTCGAGTCGTAGTACGTTTCTATGTGCGAAAATTCTGTTGCAAAAATTATTTGATATGATTTACCAATCAAAATTGGGGAAAAAACGTGTTTTTTCGCCCATTTTTCACGTCTGATTTCGAACTTTACACCCCCATAAACAACTAAATATTGCGTTTTTTAAAATGCGGTTTGCTGCGATGTGTAGCCCCTGAGAGGCACTTTATTACTGCTGTATTCAATTTACCCTGACTCATGAGCGGAAAAATTTGGCAGAGAAATCGTAGTTAAAATCCGTTTTTTTACACCATCCACTAGAGTGTAAACTATAGACCCCAGGATCTAACTCACCATAGAGCGTAGAAGACTTTGCTTATATGCAGAATGTAGCCCTTGATCCGCTCTACATTTCTGTCAGAAAACATTTCAAAAAACTCATAACCGGAGTTAGTATCAGACATAAGCAGGTTGAAAACTCGACCAAAAAGTGCTTTTTCACCCCAAGATTTTCGCACTCTTTACACTACCATTCGAGAACTAATGCGAATTTCAAAAAACAAAAAATGGTGTTCTGGAGAATTCAATTCTCTATAATCCTATGCTGTTTAATTGTTCGAGTCTTCAATACTCAGTTGTCCACATGCCGCAGTAAAAAGGTCCCAAAATTTGTCCTATGTTATAACGTTACACAAAAACTTTACACCTTCTTTACACAGCCAGTTTTGAGTTTCAAGAAAAACAAAAAAACACGGGCAGCGAATTTTTTTATTATCTTTCTTTAAAAAAACCGCACCTTCCAGAAGTGTCCCGTTATAGCTGTAGGGGGTGCACAGGTGTTAGGGGTACCCAAGTATATTATAGGTACGCGCTAACGCGCTACCTATGATATGCACATGGAGTCAAATGAGGCAAAATAAAGGACAAGAATGAATGGAAATCGAATTTTTCTGCAAAAGTGCCTGAAATTGTTCAGAAACTGTAAATAAATATAATTTTTACGCTATTTTAGTATTTATATCAGTTTTAGGGTCATTTAAAGTCAAAAAGCACACTGGTTGACTCCTACAGGCTGAGTAATCCCTGAAGAAAGCCCATTTATACTTCGTCCGGCTCCGTCCAAATTCAATACGGCACGAATCCGGCACTGTCTGGCTCCGGCACTCTCCAACTTTTCCCACGCGAGTGACGTCAAAAATCGTGTCGGAATGCGGTATTTTTGCCGGATTGGACAAGTTGGATTGGTTCAACTTTTGTTCCATCCGGCACGCATAAAATGCATAGGACAGCTTAAAAAATCAGCATTTCTACTTGAGGTTTGAACATTGGCGCGGCTCAGGCTATTATTGCAGTCAATGTGTATTTAGCATAATTTTAGTCATTTTTATCATGAAAAATTTTCCCTGAGTACTCATTAATGACATTTACTGATTCTCTTGGCGCTTTAAAAAACTCAAATCCAGGTCAGAGGAGTAGGTTTTGAACAGAACAAAGAGATTGGAAAAAGGAAAAATTGAAAATTATTGAAGCGTTAGAAAGGACGTTAGAATTAGATTTTAGCATGCTTTTGAGCTGATAGGCCCAGACCTTTCGGGCGCTTCCAAATTTATTTTTTCACTTTTTTCCAAATTATTCATTCTCCAATTATTATAGTCTGCTTCACACAAGTTTGCGCATAAATCTTAAAAACTATGTCCGACAATAAGCCGATAGATTGCGGTTGAAGCATTGAATTGATATATGGTTATCGTAATCCGTCGGCTTACTTTCGAAAAAAATCGTTAAATTTATGCCCAAACTTATGTGAAGCAGACTATAGAAATTGCTGAGAGACGTTCAAATATACCATTATTCTTATCTGTCTAAGAGTATTTGTTGAGATATTTGACTTCAAAATTTTAATTCCCCCTAAATTGGGAAGGCCAGCTACGCTACTGCACGTGAAGTCTGGCTTTGACCCCTAGAAAAATTTGACAGACCCCCAAAAAATCTATAGACCCTCTGAATTGAATTTTCCGGTGCACTTCCTTTGTCATTTTTGATCACTTGTGGTCATTTTAGGTCATTTGGTCCCATTGGACCCCCTGTCTAAATTCTTTCGCTGCCCACGTATAATAAAAATCCGAGTTCGTAGTTGCAGTAAAAGAATGTATGGATGTTGCGGGGCCATCAAATACCGTATTTTTTCAATAAACAGCGCGCTGTCTATAACTTTTTTCAGCTTGAAGGTGCGCTGTCATATTAGAGGGCGCGTACTATTAGAGGGCGCTGTCTATAACTTTTTCATTTGATTTTACCCAAAAAATATCAAATTTCTTCATTACTGGACAAAATAAAGAAATATTTTTACAATTTTAATCTCAATTACTTCATCAATTGTCTTATTTTTGGCATTTTATCCATCAAAATAATATTTCATGTTCTTTTTGGACTGCTTTTCGGTCTAGAAATTGTATTCAAGGGACTCATTAAACTAAGGACAGAATTCATAACAGCAGGTGCGCTGTACTATTAAGAGGGCGCTGTCGGGACCCGTACTTTCTACACTGCACTATAAGTATATAGTACCTCTGACTCATACTCTCTACAGTATGACCCGTACTTTCTACACTGCGTGACCCTTACTTTCAACACTGCATTGCATAAGTGACAAATAAGTAAGGGATCACCCGCATGAAAAATAGGAAATCAACAGGGTTATTTTTCGCAAATACAGGCTAACAAATTAGTGTGCGCCAAGTCAAATCGGAATAAGTGACAAATAAGACAAAGGAATCACCTGAATGAAAAATAAAAAAATGTGCTTTTCAACGAAATATTTTATGATGCCACGCTGATCTTTTAACTGATCTAGAAGCTCAAAAATATTCCTAATTCCGCTCCGACTGATAAAAATGATCTGACTGATAAAAATATGTTTTGCTGCAGTTGTGTGTATTTTGTATGGTCATCCCTTTTATTTTTTTATTGCGTTGTTTGTTTGACACAGGTACCGTATGAGTCATATACAATTAGCAGCCAAACGTTACTTACAGAAACTAGTAGCAGCCAAACGCCCATACTTATAATGCAGTGTAGAAAGTACGGATCACGGGATATATGTACTTATAGTGCAGTGTAGAAAGTACGGGTCCCGGACACTACACTTATGCCGGCGCTGTCTATAACTTTTTTCGCTTTGCAGGTGCGCTGTCTATTAGAGGGCTCTTACTAATAGAGGGCGCGGTTTATTAGAATAAATACGGTAACTCCCTCGTAGAGGTCCGAACAGAGCCCCAGAAAAGTTGAAAAAGTGAGCACTCTAATGTAAAGTTTTTACAAAATCGTCGTTTTAATCTCCTTTCTTCCCGCAATTTCAATAAAAATCGTAAAAGAAAAATTCGTCTAAATCTTGCTCCATCCTGCAAAGACCAATTTTCAAACAAAATCGAGTTTGAAGCATGCTGCATGTACCCACTAAGTACAATACAAGCAATGCAACAGTAAAAAAGCGGCTGGACAGAGTGACAATATAAAAATTAATGTTTGTGGCAATGAATGCATCGATTTTTAGCCGGATGAAGTATGAATAAAAGTCGAAACGATCGTCCGACACGGCACGGCATGCCATATACTGCGGACTCGTGCCGGACACTGCCGCATCCGACATGAGTCCGGCACGATCCCACATGCCGTGCCGAGTCGTCGGACGAAGTACGAATGTGCCTTAAGTCGGCCATATTTCACATCCATGGTAATGATCAGACATGCACATGGGGGAAATTTTCTGGAGAAAATGAGGCGCAATACCATAAACGAATTAAAATGGAAAATTTCCTTCAAAAATGTTCAAAATTGACCAAAAATTACGAATTAACATTCTTTTTACGATATTTTAAGATTTTTACCAGTTTTTGATATCATTCTGGATTGAAAAAGATAAAAATTGACTCTCGAACCAACACTGACTTCCCCAGATTTACGGTTATAATGACCTAAAAGCAGGGTTGCCAAGCTGGGAGTTTTTCCCTCATTTTGGAGTTTTTTGAGGCTGTTAGAGGAATTTTTTAGCGATTAAGGTTCTTTCTGCTTGGTGGGTTTTTTAGGCAGTTTGAGGTAAAACTTGGGTTTTTTTTTGACAAGAGCACTTGGCAACCCTGCCTGAAAGGTGACTGCTCCAGCTTTTCTTCAATGGTTTTTAGCACTTGCTACGAGATGTGAGGATATTTAGAATTTGTCGTTATATAATTTGTCTATTTTCCGATGCAATTTAATGAGGTAATAAAGGAAGTGAATAAGCAATGGAAGCATTGTTAATTTGAGGAGCAATGAAATTAGTTAAAATCGACTGTGAAGATTTATATCGGTCGTCAACTGGCGCTAAAATAGTAGTTATTCGCATTAATGTTTAGCGACTTTATTCCCATGTTTGATTATGCATTGAAAAGCACCCTTTTTAAGCTTACGTCAAGAAGAGATAGTTTGATATTATTTCTGTTTTTGATGTCATGCCTTAATATTCGTTACAAAAACTGTAGGTGAGCTAGAGGAAGCTTATTTTAGATGTTTAGGGCATTCGTCGATAATCCAAAAATAGATCTTTAATCAAATTCCTATTTCGAATGGCTATATAATATTCGAGCTTACTACGTATATTTTAAAAACTTGGTTTTGCGCTGATACACGACTTTTATTATCATTATCTAATTATTCTACAGAAGGGTTTTGCTAACAGGCAGCAAAAACACTTTCTGATAAATTACATCATCGTTTATTGCCATCTTAGAAAAATTTGACATATATTTCCGGTAGTTACCAGAGATGACGATATCCTACATTTTCACCCACGTAATACATCGAACACAAGTGACATGGCATGACAGACGTGTTACCATTTTAAGCTCAATGTATTAATTTATATTATCAGTTTTTAAGAATATCATCTTTTTTTGCTAAAACAGGCGAAATAGATATTTCGGTCCCGACTATTTTTTTACGATTTTTCGTCCAAAAAGATCAGCAGATTAAAGCATTATCCGGAAAAGTACCTAGCTCTTATGTCTGAAACCTTTTTTGCTCATAATTGAGAGCCGTTGAATCCGATTTGGAATACAAACAGAACGTTACATTTATTCAGTAGTTGTATAGTGAATTCCAGATATTTAATTTGCACATTGCCTCCGTCAACTATTTCTGTCCTCAGAGCACTTCTGGGAACATAATATTCCATGTGCAATGTCGCTGCTTTTCTGAGTAAAATGCTACAGTGTCTGGCTTCTACAATTCTCATCAGGATAAAAGCAATAAAATAAATTATAAAAACGGCACCGTCATCTTAATAGACTTGAGTTTAATTAAACACATCAGATAAATTAATACTATTGTCTAACGAGTAACCGCAAAGCATGACTCGATAGAAACTTATGGGACTGTATTTTCATCCATATGTCATTTGCTTTTATGTTATGCATGCATACATAGATATTTATTTATTTTGCGCAATTAATGTTTTAGTAGCTTAGCCTTTCATTCATTTGTACTAATCGTTAACAAAATGTGCCTAATGCGTTATTTTAAGTAATCACCTGCCTGAATTCATCATAGATACTTACTCTTTGTCTTTCCGACTTGAAGTAGAAGCAACTCGTACCTATCTACTATGTCTATAACAATATTACGCAAGGCTTGATGTTCCTTATTGAATCTTAACCTTTTTCAGCAAATTTCCTCAAACATCTTAATTACCTAACGTACATATGTTTAAAAAAGTCCAACTACATTTTATTAGCATTGCGGCGTTTACCATTGAGAAAATTTTTGGAAGATCAGTATAAAAATGTAATCCTTATTAGCAATAAATTTCGAGTTTCTTTTTCTTAAAAAAACGGTTGTAGACTAGACAAGATAGAGACTTCCGCTAAGTTTCCTCGTCAATTAGAAGAAAGACGTTTTAAGCCTCGATAGCACTGCTATTATGTGGTATTTTAGCCGAATTCTCGGACATTGAATAAATAGACAAGTGACCACGTATTGGCGCTGGGGGGTCCGAGGGAACTGAACAATTGAGAATCCAAAAAGCCCTTAGATTCCAGAATAACCCACAGAATTAGGTATTCAGAATTTTTTTGTATTTAGCGATTTTATTATACAATGGATAGATCTTAACGAGAAACATCTATAAATGGTGTTTTGCCCAAACCATAAATTTTTAGGCACTTTTTGACCTAAAAATTTTTGGACCCCACTCAGACTACTCCACTCATAATTCAGGCACTTCTCACTTACGCGAGCGACTGATTGGCAAAACGGATGACTCGTAGCGCTTTGATAAACAAATGACTCAAACATACGTTTTAACGTTTTAAAGGCTTAACAAATTAGGCAATTACAATAATTATTCGTTAGGTTGAAGAATTTTGCCACTATATATTTAACGAATGAGATTATTTTCACTCGCTTGAATACGATGCGATTATCAGCTGTATTACAGTCACAACTCACAATAAAGTACATGTGCCTATTGTGGAGTTCCGATGGTCAGCTTAATTTGCAACAAAGATAGTTCGTTAGTGCGCATTATTTCTAAATCTGATTCTCTAAAATCATTTTTAATCCGTAAATTGAATTTTTCGAGTTTATCTTAATCAGACATGCGCGGCATGGGAACTCTGGGAGGTGAAACCAAAAAACTTCTTTCAAATGGTTTTTCTGGGCTCGAAAAAGATGGGTATGCGTCAACATTTTTTGGCGTTTCTGACCATGTTCTTCCTTTTTAAAATCTTATAAACATTTTAATTGAGAAAAATGTAAAAAATCGCGTAAATCTAAAGAAATATAGATTATCGAAAGATGAGTATTTCGCGAAAATTTGATAGTTTTGAGCTAAAAGATAGCTGAAAACGCTTGAAACAGCACATTTTCTACGATTTTTTGAAAAATCAAAACTTTTGATGGCAAAAAAATTTCTGGTGGGAAAGCAAAACCTCCGTCCGATTCAACATTGAATGGACATTAGAATAAGAAGTGAAACTAGGGGGTTTGCAATTATTTCTGTCTACTGCTGAATCTATTGCTCTTATGAGACGAATGAGGATAAACAAAGGATAAATTAAAGGAGCAGGCGTCATTTCTTCGATAATGAATTACGATACCTTATATTTATTTTGAGGAAGTATATGAAAAATTTTTGATTCGGTTCCACTAGCAATCTGCATGTGCATTTTGGGAAACCTTATAATAATGCTGAGACGATGGCCGAGCTAGGCATTCAGTATCATGTTGGAATATGTTACCTGTATATTTTGCAGATCTTAATGAAAAAAATTGATTAGAAATACACTTTCTTTAGAAATGAACCAGTCACAAACATTCAGAAGTCAGTTATCACTTTATGAGGTTGTAATTAATTAAAGCTGTAACGTAATAAATGTATAACATTCTCTTATAGAATTTTTATCGTCGCGTTATGTATTCCCAAACCTGACATACAGTATGCTTCACTTTCAGAATAAACATCGCGAATGGCTTGTAGATTTTTTCTGTCTTATTGACTAATAGTCTTCTTCACATAGCAGGTTTCTTTCGAAAATTTTTATCGATAGTAAGCTGATAGCTAACGGTAGTTATAAATCAACTCAATGCGATTACAGAAAGCTGTTCGTTCGCGTCAGCTGAAAATTCTTAAGTGAAAACCGGAAGCTTATATGAAACGGACTATAAATCGTTATACTCTCATTGATAATCCTCGCGAGGATTCTCTCACGGCATTCGAACGACGTTTTCAACAAATACTTCTCCCCCGGAGATTTCAATTTTTCGTTGATTGAGCGTCTGTCTACAGCATGAGAAATTTTTTTTGGTTTTTTCCAAAATTTAAGTACTTTTTTTAAACAGGATCTTCAATTTCTTTCTTATCACGTTTACCTAATCTTCGGAAATGCTGCCATCGGTTGGGAAGCGATCCGCGAATTTATTCCAGGCTTATATTGTTATATTTATTTTATTTTTTGTGATCCGTCCTGCTCGATTTCGATTTTGATTTTTTCAATTTAATTTTTATGTACTACGTTTCCATGAAAATCGTACGAATAAGGTTCGATACACCGCAAATCGCATTACTTTTTGTCACAAGATTCAACCTATATAGCCACACTTTCCCAAAATTTCAAACACTTGAGATTTTTAGTCTTCATTCTAACCGAGCTTATTTTTAATATTCGTAATTTCCCAAAGCGCTTAGGTCGAAGAGTCATTTGAGCCGGTTTAGAATGTGTCAGAATTTAAAAAAATTGATGAATGCAATGGATTTCAAATGCGATCGTCGAAAAAGAGACGGGATTCGCAAAAGTCACATTAATCTAGAAAAGATAGAGACGACCAATACGTCAGAAAATTTGCTAAAAACTGTTTTGGATGAAAAGCTTCTTTCACGGACAAATATTACGTAAGCTGTGGTTAAGTTTTTGTGCCTTTTGCCCTGCATTCATCCACTTTACGATTTCAATAGTCGGGCGTAGCACTGAGGGGATAGGGGAGCTAGTCCGTTCCCGAAGGAAACATTTGAAAATTCTCAAAGCATATCTGTTAGACCGCTAGAATAGTTTAGCACACTTTTTGAGCTTATGAGCCTAAACTGCATTATATTTGTTTAATAATAATTGAAATTAAGAAGGATTTTTTAAAAGTTTTTCTTTCTTAAATGTTTAGATCTCGTTGAGAAACGCCCAAAACACCATTATTTTGCCTATCTACCAGCTGGTTGTTGAGACATTCAATTTCGAATTTCCGTCCTCTCAAATTCAAAGGCCAGCTATGCTGATCTTCAATAGGTATCTCACTAAACCCCACGTTTATGCAAGTTTTTCTGATTTTCATTTCTGTAATAAATTAATCAGTGTACTGGTATGATTGCATACAGTGAAGTGAAAAGATTGATTGGAACACCGCAAACATTTTTAAATTACCTTCCTTAAACACATCATCTTATATGAGTTGCAGTACGGCAGTTATAAAGTCATTTGTGTGATTTTCAGGAATTAGAATTTTTCTATTTATTTCAGTATAGGATAACAGTTCACCGATGATCGGTTATGTTGCTGGAATACGTCCTAAACTCATTATGGCTGCGATTTCACTCAATTTCGATTGCTGATTGATAAATTAATCTTTTTTAACGTTTAATAGCGAAGCGGGACAGACATTCAAGATGGCTGATCATTGTGTTCAGAGAATGTCGTACACGCCCGGTACAGCACCGCATTTCATAGCAACTCGTATTTTTCCAATCATGTACATTTTCGGTGTGGGCGGAAACGTAATTAATTTGATAGTTTTGTTAAAAATGAGGAGCAGAAGTAATTGGTTCCTCTCGTGCATGGCCGTCGCCGATTTGCTATTTTTCAACTCGATGTTAATCGTCAATTTAAGGGCGCACGAACACTTGCACAACATTGATGTATTTACGGCGTTTTATTACAGAGTTACGAAAACCCTATTGATACTCAGTAATTGGTTCTCATCTGCTTCGATATGGTAAGGCAGATGATTATGCTAAAAAAGATTATCCCTAATCTGAATGAAAGCTTTATTACTGCCCTGATGTGTCTTCTATCGATTTAAAAATTCAATTTGAATAAAAACAATAAATCATATCATTTCTAGCTAAATTTAAAAAAGCACATCCGTTGTGTTGGCAAATTTTTTATTGAGTATTTTTTAAATTCGTAACCATTAAAAGATTAATACATACCATATCTCATTGTGCTTGTTGCAATATTCTACGTCAAGGCTGTAGCTTTAATTATTTAGAGGCAGAAGGAAAATTATGCAAACGCATGCTAAGGGCAATATGCTTCTCTTGCACGATAAGCTTCAGACAATTATCGTAGTACACGAGCAATAGATTGATGATGAAACGATCATTTTTTCTTATTCCTTGAGGAGCCTTGAGACAAACTCTGTGCTAGTGAAACAATAAGGAAAGTGAACAAACTCCACTACTAACCTCTATGCAGTATGTATATTGCATGAACTTCAAAGAGATAGAGCTAGGACAAGGCTTGCAATGGGGATTCATAAGGCATATATCCCACATAGTCACGAATTTGGGGAGTAAATAGAAGTATGGGCCGGTCTAGGGGCTCAGGTAGAGAGTTTTTTTTAGGGAAAACGGTCTCAGAAATTGATACAGTTGTTAAACTAGTGTAGAAAGTATATCAATATTTTTTGATAAATTTTAAACACTTTTGCATGAAACTCTCAATTTTCTTCCGTATTTCGCCTTTATTTTGCTTAATTCTTCCTAGCAATTCCTCCATTTTACGATTTTGCGAGTCTCGAACCTAAAACCCAACAGGCGCCTATCTGGTCTTTATCCCCAGAATGAAAAAACTGAAAATTTTCTGGAGAAAATAAGAGCCAGGAATTGATGAAAATCAGAATTATTTAGCGAAAATGCTTAAAATCGGCTAAACTGTAAATCAAAATAGTTTTACGCTGATTTAATATAAAAATCTTTATGACCATTTTTGCTCGAAAAAGCTCTCTGGCTGACTACCAGACCGGCTGTTCCACAGATCGGCTGGCCCTCTCTGACCGGCTGACCCCTTAGACTGCCCATGCTGTGCTGCTCACATCTCCTTCTCAGAGGGCCAAAGGCAAAATTTTCTTGGAAAATAAGGCCAGCAAAGGACAAAAATAGAGAACTTTCGGCAAAAAATACATAAAATCGACAGAAATTGCCATTCATAATAGTTTCAAACGTTTTATACTAATTTTTGAAGCCGTTTTAGCTCAGAAAAGCTTTGTGATTGACTTCTAGATCGGCTATGCTGGGCACATAAGGCGTTATTTTAACTTTTGTTATTGCACTTACCTATCATTTGTCAGCTTATGAGTTAGGAGTTTTGAAGCAAATATTTTGAAATTCACGTTCATATTTCATGAAACGTAAACATTCTATATAATAAAAGTTTTTCAGTGGATTATGTATTAAATTATATTTGTTCAAAAATCAGTTGGTTGTCCTATCACTTTACTGACGGTCACTGTTGGAATTCTACTTGAACAGCTAACCCTTGAAAATCTTTTTTGCCCTCATAATTCCTCTTAAGTTCTAGATGTGTGAATCGGTTTCTAGATAAGTACCTACTCCTATTCATCAAACGTTTCACGATCCGTGTTTCCGCTGACTCGTCTGACTGGTCGCTTACAAGTTCAAACTGTACTCAGAACTAGGGCCTAACTTGAACGATTTTTATTCTTAGTTTCATCTTCTTGAAAAAATAACGTCTGAAACTATTTACATACACACACGGGCGTGGGGGTTGATTTGGGGTATACATCCTTCATAGAAGGCCGAATGCTCCCCCAGAAACCAAAATACCCCTTCGAAATCAATTGTGTTTTTTGCCACACCACCATTTTTAAATGCATTTGATTAAACCGGACCTAGAATGAAATTAATTTATAAGTGGGAGTTTAATCAGGAATCATAAAAAAATAAAAATAGAAAGAATCAGACACGTCTGACCTCTACTAAATTCGTATGCACGATTGTAGGTTTGCAGTTGCAGTGGCCGCTGAACGCCTATTAGCCATATGGCGGCCGTTGTCTGTGCGTACTTTTTGGAGTAAAAAGCGGCTTATTGGGCTAACTTTGCTGATTTGGTTATTCACATTATCCCTACAGTGGTACCGTCTATTTCAGTATACGCATAAGGTTAATCATCCGAATTGCAACGGTACCATAAAATCCATTCACTATCTTCAACACATCCGCCCGAATGAGACAATGTTTGGTAATAATAATTTCTAGTTTGTAGACTATAATTTCGATGTTTGGGACTTTAGAAATATTAGAAAACGATTTGCTAACTAATTGTGAATTAACGTGGGTTTGACCAGTGGCTAATTTGCTAAGGATGCTAGCCTTGCTTGAAAAACCAGAAATAATTTCGAAAATTCATTATTTATTCTGAAAATATTATGCTCTATTCTTTCGTAATATACACATAATCGCTTTTATAGAAAGCTATTTGCGATATATTGTTGACTTTTGCTGAATTTATACTTGTGCAAAAATAAATGTGTTTTGTTCTGTAACATTCCAGTTCTATAAATTTGATGAAAGAATGTCGTAGCTGTTTAATGTAGGGACATTGAAAAATTGTGAATTCGGAATACGATGACAAAATTTAATAGATACGATTTTCATTTTTTATTCCTTCAATTCCTTAGGCGCAATTTAATTTCAATGCACTTTTCTTAATTTCTAGATTATTATCACTCAAAACTCTTAAATTTTAAGCTTTAACTTATTCAAAGAGGGCTATTCTAAAGTGCTCATCCAATTTGAGAAATTCACTGAATTATGAGCAAATATATTTCCTATCATTTTCGCTTAAGCAATCATCAGAAAATGTTGAAAATTCAAATGATCGATTAATTTATTATTGCTAAGGGGGCATCCTCATAGAAATAAATTTTTTGTGTTTTCAGTGGATTTTCAAAACGTTAGTAGCAGTGTTTCTCGTGTTCAATCTAAAAGTTTTGTTTGCTTTTATTATAAAACTTCGCCTATTTTTAACTTTCTAGCTTTAATCAAGTAAGTCTGCATCGTCAATTAGATCAATATCTAATAAAGTATCATTTATTTTTCTTCTTCATCAATTTAAATTCCGGATAGTCAATAGACTATCTAACAAATTTATGCACAATTTAATCTAAAACTATAATTATAAAATGATCGGAGATTAGAATGATTGCCCTGTGCATTTGTTTTAAGAATGCTGAGAAAATTATAGTCTAACAAAAGGCTGCAGATGTGTTTGAATAGCCTACAAATCCGAAGAAGAGAAGATAAATTTCAAGCATTTTTCTTAAAAACGAATATTTGCCAAAATAAGAAAAACGTTTTCTGAACATTTTACCTCTCTTGTTTTTATTTAGGTGTCGTGATAGCAGCTGTAAGCTTTGGACCTGTGCTTAATGTGGTCTTGCCACTGACAATTATACTGGCGTCGAACATGTTACTTTTACATTATTTGCGCGTGGGAAGGAAACACATTAGTCGATTGGGATCGATTTCGCAAGTAATTTTCTTTTTTTTTCCTTGTTTATTTCGCGACGAAACGACATGTCATATTTCAGATCTTCAGATCTCAGATACATTGGTTCCTTCGTTGTGTCATTACGGTTTCTTAAATCAAAAGTTCCTGATTTTTACTTATTTCGATTATCAAAAGTTATCATTCAAATGTTTCAGATGCAAAAAATAAAAACTTTATGAAACTTCTTTCTCCTGTCAGTTCAATGGGAAACAATTCTTTAAAATCTGAATTTATCTTTTCTACATGTTTTTAATCGTTAAATCGGTTTTAAATCTCTTTTTTATTTTGGCAAAAATTTAAGAAAAAGCTATTATGCGGACGGAATCGCATTGTATTTAGATAAATATGTTTGACGTGGCAGGAAGAGCTAATTCGATAAAAAACAAAAGTTCCCTAACGCTAGTTGGCGAGATAATTAATGACTAAGTGATTTTTGTGATCAGACATGAATGATCAGGTAAGTTAAGGAGGTCAACTCAATTGAGCACACTTGGGCAGTAGCCGAATTCTGGAGGAAGTCCTAAAAGCGTGCCCATGGCCTGCTGGATTCTCGAGGCGTCTAAACCATAGGTGGGCGGCACTAAAATGCTGGGGGTGCAAAATTTTTCAAAAGTCAAAAAATGGTTTTAAAAGTGGTGATATTACGAAAAAACACCAGTTTTCAACGTTTCTCATCGAGCACTATCCATTGGCATCAAAAATTGCGAAAAAATAAAAAAATTTCAAAAATTGAATTCTGGGGGGTATTTTGGTTTCTGGGGGTGGAAGTATTTCGGTTTCGGGGGGGGTGCATACCCCCTAACCCCCACACGCAGGTATGGTCTAAACCCCCCGAGCCCCCTACGTGTAATTTAGAGTTTCAACAGGAAAATTTTTGGGCCGGAAATAAAACAAAAATCAAGGCTGTAAGTAAATAGTAACTTTGTCTACAAACATGCTTTGAATTGATCAAACATTGTGAATTAAATTAGTTTTTACGCTATTATGTCATTCGTGAGCGATCTTAGCCTGATATATCTATACCATTGGCCTCTATAAATCAGACTGACCTCTGGACCGGCCGCGCTATGGGAGCTGGCCAAACATTCCCACCGCGAGGTCCCAAGATTCCCACCGCGAGTCCCAACATTTCCACCGCGGGTCCCAAGATTCCCACCACGAGTCCCAACATTCCCATCGCTTCAACATTCTCACTACAAGTATCACAAATATAATCTTGGGATCTCTGCTGAATTCTAGAGAGTTTGCATTTTGAGGGGTCTGATCTCCCGCCTATCAACACCCATTGTATGAGAATGTTGAGACGATGGCAATGTTGGGACTAGCGGTGGGAACGTTGGGACGATAGGAATGTTGGAACGGTGGCAATGCTGGAACAGTGGCAAAGTTGGGTCTTGTGGTGGGAATGTTGACTCGACTCGCGGTGGGAAGGTTGGGACGATAGCCATTTTGGGTTCTAAGACGCATAGCATGGCTGTTCTGGGGAGGGTCAAAAATGGATCTATCCCTGGGCCAAAATGACGCTAAAAACTGATAAAAATTCTAAAATAGCGTAATAACTGCGTTTATCCACAGTTTTGGGGCAATTTGAAGCATTTTTAGAGAAATTTTTGGATTTTAGCCTTTACTTTGCCTCTTTTCCATGAGAAAATTTTCAGTTCCATTCTCGGGTCTAGTCCACACGTGGGCGTGTGTGGGGTATGCACCTCCAAAAGGCCGAATACCTCCCTCCCTGGAATTCAATTTTTGAATATTTTTCTTGTCTTTTTCGCGATTTTTTGCTGCCAATGGATAGTGTTCGATAAGAAACATTGAAAAATGGTGTTTTTCGTCATACCACTATTTTTAAGACCATTTTTGACCTTTTAAAAATCTTGCACCACTTCTCTCCTGAATTTTGATGCTGCCCACCTATGGTCTATACCCCAAACCCTCCTCCTCTCCCTATATGCATGTCTGGTTGGGAATAGTGGGAGTGCTGGAACGATGGGAATGTTGTGCCTGGACGGTGGGAATGTTGGGACGGTAGGAATATCGGGACTCACGGTGGGAATGTTCGGACCCATGATGAAAATGTTGGTATGGTGGGAATGATGGAACGGTGGGAATGTTGGGACAATCAGAATTGTTGTGACTCGCGCTGGGAATGTTGCGACTCGCGGTTGGAAATAATGGGATTTCGTCGTAGGAATGTTGGGACGGTAGAGTGTTGAGACGGTAGTAATGCTGGGACGGTGGGAATGTCGGGACACGATGGTGTCGTGCACATGTGGTTGCTCGTGACCAAAGTCTTGTTATTCATAGACCGGCCGGTCTCATTGTAGGGTGCACTGCCACCTTACACGGTTTCTACAAGGCTCTATCCTTTTGGATCGGTAAGTCATAATCGTGCAGTCGGCCCTGACGCACTTAAATATCGCTCATCTACAATGTGCTAATTTATGTTTAATTGCTTCACACTTATTCGTTTTATGCTGTCAACGATTTTCGCTTTCATCAAAACTTGTAATTAATTAGCATGCAGTTGCTTTTCGAATTTTATCGGTCATCGTACTATACTGTAAGTTTGATTCATTCTCAATTTTTTTAAATGGCTTGCTCTATGCTCTATGCTTTGGCTCTGCTCGTCTTGTGTTTCGACTAGAATGTCTTGCTTATTGTATGAGTGCTAGCTGATTAGCGTTTATAAATAAAAAGCAATCTAGAGCAGCCGAATTGACTTGAACTTTATGTATATATTTTTCGCCTTACCTTTTGAACGGAAAATATTCAAAAATAGATTAATTTTAAGGATTGCCAGATAGGACGCTCTCTGGCTGTTGGTGCCTCAAAGTCCATTATTTTTGGCCTGCTATTTAAATTTTTTCCTAAAGAGTTTCCCTACACAATTCTTTATTGGATCCTCCGCCTATTATTGCGTTTTTAGGCAGAGATGTAGCTAGGATTTTGGTTCGGGGGGCATAAACAAAAATTTTTAAGACTGCATTGAATGCCAGTAACGTTATGTATAGTAAAACTGAGTTTTTCGACCTTGACGATCAAAAATACAAAAAGTGTAAAGCGGCGCGAAGTGCCGAAAATTTTTGGAATTTTTACCGTTTTGATTTAGAATTTACGGCCTTTCTATTGACAAACACTTCGGAAATCATAAGTGGCGCAAAGTGCCAAGAAATTTAGTCATTTTTTACCGCCCTTAACATTTTGTAGCTCTATGAATACTAATAGTCTGACAGAGCAGAAAATTATCAAATTCGTTCAAAATAATTTTGACAGTTCAAGCTTCTAACAAGAAAACTGCGAATTACTAATTTTGTCTGAAGATATTTTAAGTGATTCAAGCTTTTAAACGCAATGCTGAAGCTTCACAAAAAGAAAGAACAGTAACTGCGCCGGAAAATTTTTGACGTTTTTGCAGTTTTAACTCAATTTATACCGCTTAAATCATACAAAAAAGATTAATTAATGCAGAAATTCCTAACCCTTTTACCTGGCTTGTTCTCCCTAAAATCTCGTAGCACACGAGATTTTACGGCTGTGGGAGGTCTAGGGTGGTGCGCTTAAGCGTTCCCAGCGGGGTCCGGGGTTGAGTCCCAGAAAATTTCGTAAAAAACCATTTTAATGCTGAATAGTAACGTTAAAATTTTCGCAAAATCGGCCAAATCTCGGTTCTGAGTCAAGCCCAAAAACACTTAAAATCGATGAACTCCTACATTGCACAAAATATCTAAGCTGAAATGCGTTTTTCGACCTTTGCTAATTACATAGCGCAGAGACGGGTCGCTGCCAATAAGATATAGAAAAATGTATCAATGAAAATTTTGTTCTTACCGTTTTCAGACCCATTTGTGGCCTTCTTATTAACAAGATGCAGTTCAGAAAACAGGAAATGCTCAAAAACATAAGAAAATTTGGCCATTCCTTTCATTTAAAATATGATTATGTGTCCTTGTAAAGAAAGACAAACACAGCAAAGATTAGATAAACTGGTACACAAAAGACAAACAAAGCAGAGAATAGACAAAGTAGTACACAATCATTTTCGCACTTATGCTCAACAAGAATGCGCAGTTTCATTCAACGAACAAATAGTGCATTAAATTACTAAAGGGATGTGAAGTGCTGGATTATTTTAGCTGAGTCAAGCTTTCAAATTCATTGGATCCATATAATAATAAATAATAATGACTCGGCGCGAAGCGCCGAAAATTTTTGACGTTTTTGCCGTTTTTGAACTCAGTTTTTTGGACACACATTATTGCAACAGAAAAATCAACAATATTCCTGAAAAATTTGGGGGGGCATGTGTCCCCAATGCCCTCCCCTGGATACGCCTATGTTTTTAGGTAGGTACTCAAGATGGTACCTAGCAGCTACCTATTTTTCCCGTTTTCCCATTGACACTGTGATATCCGGAGGTTGATTGGGGTGCCGCCTGGATCCCAGCAGCTTCTGTACACCTAAACGTGCCCTATTTCTTCCTATCGCCATTCTCATCGTTTATACATTCCATCGTCTAATTATACTTTTCATTAGCAAAAATGGTTGACAGCATAAAACAAATAAGTTTAAAGCAATAAACACAAAATAAGCATTCTGTAGATAAGCGATAATTAAGTGCGTTCTGGGCCGACTGCACGATTATGACTGGCCGATCCAAAAGGATAAAGCCTTGTAGAAACCGTGTTAACTGGCAGTGCACCCTTACATCATTACATCAATTTTGGCCTTTTTTATTTACGTTGTACAGAAAACTTAGAATTCATTTATGTTAAGGGATCTACAACCCCTTTGAACATTTCAAGTGCGTGTCTGATGGTGATTACTGACACATAAAGCTCTCGAGAAAAATCAAGTTTTATTTGAAGTTTTCGTCCACAAAATTTTGTAATAATGCTTCCCATACTGAACAATTCCATCGGGAAAAATCTAAATTATTACAACATAGCTTCAATTATTACTATTACCAATTCAGGGCGATCATTCAGGCGTAGACACCCAACGAAAAATTACTGTAATGGTAGTTGCTATTGTTGCGGCCTTCTTATTGTTCAATTTGCCATCTGCCATCCTTCATGTGGCCGAATTGTCTATGTCACAAAAACAGAAGATCGGAAACAAAACCATATTGACATTGGCTCATGCATCGAACTTTTTGGTTATCGTCGGTAAGTTAATATAAAAATCATTGAACTTGCAGATAAAATTCTTAGGTTTTTGAAGTGTGTTGAAAGTCATACAGGTTTTTATTTCGGCAACGTTTTCTATATTCATGTTTTACATTTTATATTTTTATTGCTTTATTTTTCAGACGGCTAGCTTTTTCTGTATTTCTTTCAGGAAAAACTCTCAACTTTCCATTGTACTGTTTGTCCAGTGATCATTTTCGATCTAAGCTCCTCTTGATTTTCCCATGCTGGACTAAATTGCGCAAGATCAGTACCGCGTCGGCAACTTCATTCTTTACTAGCGTCCGTTACAGCTTGCAATCCTCCCAAGCAACCCCGCGTTACAGCGCGATTTCGTTGCATTTCAGTCAACTGCAGCGCAGAGATGGGTCTATGTGAAATATTGTGCTTGAATATTAATCACTTTTGTGCTGGATGGAATAATTATCTCTGATATGGATTAATTCACTTTCGTCTATCGACAATGATCTTTGAAAATCTGTTGTCTCTTCTGCTTAAGCATGCAAGTACAAGTACTAAAGCATTGCCGGACACACGGAGTTATATCTTTTTTTACTTATTACAAAATAAAATATATCGCACCATTTCCAGGAACCACTTATTCATCAAATACCCACAAATTGAAAATCGTATGCGCTAAAAATCTGTGAGGTTTTCAGCCCAAAACGGAATTCAAAATGAACAAAATAAATTGAAGAAATGCAAAGCCGCAGCTTTATTAGGATAGCAATTGGCTAACGCGAAAATAAAAGTGTAAGTAATGCTGCCCCCGCCGGTACCTAAATACATACAGCTGCCTAGGCGGAGACAGAATTACGTCCTTACGGGGCTTACTTAAGTACCTTGCTAACCTTAGTGCTGGTCAGGTAGGTAGGGCGAGACGCCAAATACAACCTCTGGACCCTTAGAGAACTTACGACCTCAATTTCCATGGTCCTAGAATTGCTGACCGGTACCTATCGGAGATTTCGGCAGCTACGCCCTAAATTCCTACCGCAGGAGTAATTAAGTAGCTCCGGACTTAAACGCGAGGTCAGTTGACCTTTTGGGATTGAAAACCCAATAAAATTCTCAAGTTGTTATTTAACTTATTTTCAACCAAATCGCTGTATCGAAAAGTTCCTTGGTTCCTAGAAGCACATTGAACATTGAAAACAACAGCAGAGAGCTCTAGGCCGGTCAGGCATCCTACATAAAAAGTATGAAATAATTTTTATGATTTTCGGATTTCAAAAAGAATTATGGACTTTGGAACGAAAAAAGTTAATTCTAAAGGTATTCACCTGAAGAAGCAGGGCTGTAGAAATAATTCAGGGCCGGCCACCGATTCCTCTACCTGCGATATAATGCATCAACTAGGTAGGTAGCTGCTAACTTTTATGTACACGAATAAAACATAAGACACTAAAAGCTAAAATTGACGCGACCAACTGTCCAGCCAACTAGCCCAAAACAACAATGACTAATAGACGAAAATTCTAGAGCCTATCATGCTGATTAAATATTGATATAAGAATTTAACAGTAAATTTACGTGAAGATCAAGATTAACCAATAAAATTACGATAGACGGCGTATATATACAATACTAGCAAAGAAAAATGCTCCGATGGAACAAAAAAGATGAATATACTTGGAATTGTGGATTTTTAGGGATGTAAACGGAGGGGACTATGAAAAAGCTATCTAAAGTCGCAAAATCTGCTAGAAATCACACTTTCTGTAAGCAACGCAAAAAATCGAAGTATATTCTGCGGCCAACATATTAAAATGAATAATGAATCCATGAAAATGATTAAAAAAGCAGCGTTAGCTATGCAGTAGCTATGGGAGATTATATTGAGTAAACTAACAGACTTTCTAAGCCAATTGAATGAAATAGCAAACATCGATGCATCCAAGACAATCGAAGAAATTGTTGGTTTAAGACAGTGCGTAAGTTGACTTGAAACAGACTGAATCTACATATGTAGGTACACTAGCATAACCCGTAACGATTGTGTGCACTAATCAATCGGCCCCTGCTTCGCTTGCTATAATGCTCATAACAAAATAAAACAACTTTTAATACAATACCACTTAGTTTTCTATCAATCAGGATACGAAGCTAGTCAGCGTGTTAACTTAAAAGCAATTTAAAATAAAGTAAACATTAGATTTCGTTTATACACTCTTATCTGAAACTGAAAATTATTTAAAAAAGACACTTTTTTAGAGGCCGCAGGATATACTTCGATTTTTTCTGTTGCTTAGAGGAAGTGTGATTTTTAGCAGATTTTGTGACTTTAGGTAGCTTTTTCCTAGTCCCCTCCTTTTACATCCTTAATAATCCACAATTCCAATTATATTCATCTTTTTTGTCCCATCGGAGCATTTTTCATTGCTAGTACCCTACTTTTAATTAGCATGATTTTAGTACATCAGTCAATAAGCACGTACAGTAACATGCCACAATAATGACAGCAGTCCAAGAAAGCGGAAAACAATATTGTGCTTATCATCAGCATTATCCTTTTTAAACAAGACATCCTTACATTATTTAAACAGATCAAAGTTTTTCAGCATAAACTTTACGCAAATAACAAGTGCAAGGAACACTAACGCTCAGATTTGGAAGTAAAATAAATTTGTAGTATAAACTACATAATAACAACAAAATGAATAAAGCAAACTTTACACAACTACCAGGTGTAGAGAAAACTAACAGTCAGATTCCCAATTCTGATTTTACGTAGAACATTTTGAAAAAAATTAAGCTTCCGCAAGGCTCTAGAACTAAAGTTAACATGCAGTGTAAACTTATCACAACCACAGAGCGCAAAGAAAATTTTAGTCGGATTCGTAATTCTATTATTACTCTGATTTAACGATTAAGATTTATGGAAAAATTGAGTCTCCACAATAACCCGAGAACCAATAAACATCACTTGTAAACTACTTTATATAAGTGTGGTGCACATACACACTCATCCAGCTCATGCGCTGTTTTCCCGTCAGCATGTTTTGCTGTTCGGATGGGCTTTCCCGTCAGCTCGTTTCGCTGTTCGGACGAGCTATTTATAGCTTTTGCGTTTCTTTTGCGCTTTAACCCGTCGAGATGACGTTTCATCTCCGGATTAGATTGCGCAAATTTTTTAGGTAATTGAGCACTGGTTCGGCTCGTAAAAGTGACCGAACACTGCGCAGTGGCGGTCTTCGGACCTGCTCAGTTTTTAAGCTTCTCAATTACATTTACACTACTGTTAAGTGTAAGCAAACGCGCTCAACTGGTGTCTCACATTTGATACCTGGTACATTTTTAAAGTTTAGAAAAAATCAAGCTCCTGCAAGGCTCTAGAACTAAAATTAATATGCAGTGTAAACTTAACACAACCACAAAGTATGAAGAAAATTTAAGTCGGATTCGTAATTCTGATATTACGATCACTATTTATGAAAAAATAAAGTCTCCTTAATGGCCCGAGGACAAACAAATATCAGATGTAAACCACTTTACACCACTGTTGAGTGCAAACAAACTGGCGTATCACTTTGGTTTCTGGTTCATTTTTAGACTTGAGATTATGTCCAGACTCATAACCCAGAACTGGCTGAAAAAAACAAGACAGAAACACGTTTCACCCCCCCCATTTTTTGATTTTTTACCTCCCTAAAAAGCTAAATATTAATGAAAACAAACGCAACTCGCTGTGACGCGTACCCCTTACAAAGTACTTTATTTTTGTCTTATTCGACCTCGCCCGACTTCTAAAGAGAGAAAGTGGTGAACAAAAAAATGGACAAACACTTATTTTCAACTGTCCACCACATTGTAAACTTTAAAAATCTGAACCTAACGCCCCATTGAGTGTAAATGAATTCGGTTCGGGCCAGTTTGTAGCCCTTTGATTGTAGTACATTGTATGTGTCAAACTTATGTTCCGCAAAATATTGATATGATTTACCAATTAAAATACGAAAAACACCTGTTTTTTTGCCTATTTTACACATCAGATTTCGAACTTTACACCCCCATAAACAACTCAATATTACTTTTGTTTGAACGCGGCTTGCTTCGACGCATAGCCCTTAGAAGTTATTTTATTTCCATTTTATTCAATTCATCCCAACTCATACCCGAAAAAGTTGGCAGAGAAATCTTGGACAAAATCTGTTTTTTACTCATCCACTAGAGTGTAAAGTTTAAACCCCTGGTACTAACTGCGTATTGATTGTAGAAAAGTTTGCTGGTTAGCACAAGATAGCCCTTGATCCGTAGTACATGTCTATCAGAAAAAATTCTTAAAACTCATAACCGGAGTTGTTGGCAGACATAAACAAATCGAAAACTCGACCAAAATGTGTCTTTTCACACCAAGATTTTCGCACTCTTTGCACTCCCATTCGAGAACTAAGGCGAAGTGCAAAACAAAAAAGTATCATCTGCATAATTTCTTCCTCTATAAATCTATGCCATTAAATTGTTTAAAGAGTCAATACTGAGTTGTCCACAAGCCCGGTCAAAAAACCCCAAAATTTGCTATATGTTATAACGTTACGCCAAAACTTTACACCTTCTTTACACAGTCAGTTTTGAGTGTAAAGAAAAAAGACAGGCAGCGAATCATCTTTCTTTTGAAAAACCGCACCTCCCAGATGTGTCTCGTTATAGCTGTAGGGGGTGCACAGGTGTTGGGGGTACCCAAATATATTATAGGTACGCGCTAACGCGCTACCTTTGATTAAATACTGACCCTAATATAAAATAGTAAACATAAATTTGGAGTTTTACAAAACGATAAATGAAGAAGCCAGCGGATTACTTAACCTAAATAGATGAATAAGTCAAATGAGGTGCATGCTTTTGCCAAAAGAATTAAAGAAACGAAAAAGTCAGTATTCAGAAGATCTGAACCCATTGTTCTTTTTTTATATCCACATGCGAGACGGATACGACCGCACGAACTCAACATATCGGCGGATTTTAATACTTAGTCACACTATACTTCACACTTTTGAGCAACAACCATTGAGTGTAAAGAAATTTTAAGGTCAGATTCGTAATCTACAACTGAGGGGCAACATTTTTAAAAAACTGACCCTCCGCTAATTGTTTGATACCCAATGCTCTGAGCGGAAAAATGCTTCTCGGTGTAAATTTTACATTTGTGCTAATACCGCAATATTGGGTGTATAGAAGCAAAATAAACTAGGATCTGTAACGCTAAGGTCAGGGCACATTTTAAGCATAATTGGCATGTTCCGCCTACTTAGCGGAGTAGCTGGAAAATTTCGTTTTTCGTCCCAAACCCTTCACACTAAAACAATCACAGATCAAGAAATATTGCGTGCGGAAAACAATATTGTTCTAAACATTAGCATTATTCACATAACTTTGTGCATAAATTCTAAGAATTTTCATCGACAGTAAGCCGAGGATTACGATAATTATATATCAGATGAATGCTAGAATCACAATCTGTCAGCATATTGTCGGAGATAGTTTTAAAATTTATGACCGACCTTGTGTGAAACAGACTGTAAACAACTATGTATAGTCTGTTTCACGAAACCTTGTGCATGGACGACATTTCTAGAGTCAATGTAAATCGATTACAAATGCAATTTAAACTGAAGCAGGAATCGCGATACTCTGAATATCAATCGCTAAGAATATGAAATATCACTGTGCAGAATTTTTTTACAGTAGCTGCCTAAAAATCATTTTTGTAGCTGTAAACTAGAAAGCTGAAAATTTATTTCCATGCACAAGTTTTCGTGAAATAGACTATAATTAATGGATACTTTCCTAAGCGTTCAGCTATCGAGCATTTCAAAATGTTAGAGAAAATTTTAGCCCTTGTACGCTGAAATTTTACAGAATTGTAATCTTTTAGGCGTTCGTTTTACACGTAAGACGAGCATTGAAATTACACTCAGTTTATTGCTAGGTTGCCAGGTGCTGTAGAATTCAAGCAGGTTTAGTAGAAATCAAAAGTTTTAGTAGCAGTAGCAGTAGAATGATGCTTTCAGTGGAATTTTTAAGTAGAATTTCGGGCTGGACAAAAAATACAGTGGAATTTAATATTTTCAGTAGAATTTAGTAGAATCTGAAAAATGTTGGTAGAAGTAATGGAATTTCTATTGAGATCGGTGGGTATGATTCTTCATTTCAATGGAAATATATATATATTTTTCGCTTTCCTTGTTTTCGAATTTCAGCTCAGTAGTCCAGTATGCTTAACAAAATCAACCGTGCTCATTTCATTCGTCTTTTAACCTGTAGTCTGTCTCACATAACATTCGGCATAAATCTTAAGAATTTTTACCGACAGCAAGGAGACAGATGACGAACATCAGATCAATGCTATAATCGCAATCTGTCAGTTTACTGTCGAAGATTATTTTTAAAATTCATGCCCAAACTTATGTGAAACAGACTATATGCAAACTGCGTTCATTGTTTGAAAACACAATTAGCTTCTTTATGTTCATTTTTAATTATATTTGCAAGCTTAATGGCATTTGGGTATACTAGATTCAATCATCATCGCTCAATCGTAATATAGTTTCTGATTCGTATTTAAGCATTCCGAGTTAATTTTTAGTGCAAGCTTAGCTGAAAAAGTCGTAAAAATTTTGTCCCTATTAGATTACCTACAAAACTCTTGTCAGGCATCGGCCTCAACAGTTGTCCTAAGCAGTAACCACAGCCCTAGTCAGCAAAAAGACGAATCAATCATTTTTTGGTTCACTTTCTTTTTCATTTCGATTTGTATGTAATATTACTTATGTTTTTAACCCATCTTATTAGGATTCGTTCCTCTAATAAATCTTACTATCATGGATTAAATTTTTTCTCATCTTCACTCTTATATAGCTAGCAGTAAGATATTATATTGTTAAGGCTTCCGATTCGAAGAAAGGAGACAAATTCAAAAAGGAATGAAGTAAAATTAATACGAGTCTTTAAAAAATGAAGGAGTAAGTTAAGAATATGGTACTTTCAGGATACTATGGAATAAACTTCAGAAGAGCGGA
This sequence comes from Mermis nigrescens, assembly GCA_036768485.1. Classification (NCBI taxonomy): domain Eukaryota; kingdom Metazoa; phylum Nematoda; class Enoplea; order Mermithida; family Mermithidae; genus Mermis; species Mermis nigrescens. Next base: position 43,163,553 of record JAVLUZ010000154.1, on the reverse strand, counting down.
TTTTTTCGCTCAGTACTTAGAACATGTTGAAAGAAAGCGCGAAAAAATATTCATCCGTCTAAGATCAATATTACAAAAGCTATGGGTTTCGTTAATTAGCCTCTTCTCGACCTACGCAAGCATCTACTCGACCTAAGTATTTGAAGATTCAAACAGCTGAATGCAGAATTACATGTAGATACCCAATTTACGTCGATATAAGCATCTATACATCTACCTAAGCATCTATACATCTACCTAAGCATCTATGCATCGACCTAAGCATCTATACATCGACCTAAGCATCTATACATTGACCTGAGCGGGAGCGACCTCGACCTAAGCAGCTTAAAACACCTTTTCAGATAAACTAAGCCTAAGCCTGAGTATATAAGAAGCAGAAACTTAGATTTTCCTATATCTTATAAAGTAAAATCGAAAACACATGCAAAAAACATGAGGATTTTTTTAAAGTTTTTAAAAATTTCAAACAGCTTTCCGCGCCTTTTTCTCTTTTTCCTCCATCATTGCTATGCTTCCTTCCATAATTTCAGCCCATATTATTTATTTCTGACAAATGTGTAAGTCCTTGGATCGAGCCGTTTAATCGTCCCACCCAACACTCAAATCGACACTTGCCTGCAACTTTGCAAGTATGGCTCAGATTTTCACCAAATTTTTTTTCCGCGCTTCAATTTATCATGTCCTACCTCTTTGGCACAAAAATTTTGGCATTCCATATTCGTTTCGCTCATTTTCTAAAAGTACCATATTCTTAACTTTAGCCAAAATGAATTTTTTATAAGTTTGCATAAAATTATCTACAATCTATAAATTAAGTTTCGCTAATTCAGCTGGTATTTGTATTCCTTTTGCAGTCTTTCTGACTAAAAAAACATTTAGTAGAAGTTTTAGTTGAAAGAGAAAAAGTTAGGTAGATACTCAGTAGAATTCGCTATACTTTTTGCTCGAATCTAGTAGAATCGGAATTTCGGGACCTGTAAACACTGGCTTATTGCTCCCATTCATTGCTGGTCAGTATTTTAACTTATAGATTCATTTTTAGTCGCAGCCATTTACAATAATCTTTGATTATGTTGGAAGAGGTGGGTGATATGTATATTCATCATTTATTGACGCTACTAGTGAAACAAGGTAACAAGGTAGTATTCGAAAAGAGACCTTTTTCGAAACAGACAATTGTTGATATATGCCAGACGGTTTGCGAAAAGTTTCTACAGGAATCGCCGTTCCTGGAATTCGGTCCTCCGGTCAGAATCTGCGGCGATATTCATGGTCAATTTCGCGACTTACTGCGCATTTTTTCGGTAAACGGTCAGCCCAGTACTACGTGTAAATATTTGTTCCTTGGCGACTATGTAGATCGCGGTCGTCAAAGCCTTGAAACAATATTATACCTCTTCCTGCAGAAAATACGCTATCCGACAACTGTATTTCTGCTACGTGGCAATCACGAAATTCCAGGTAAATTTCTAGCTAGATTTTGCATATTTAGGATTTATACGTTGAGAATTGTATGCTCGATTTCGAACTCATATCCATACATGTGACAGCTCCAAATTTTGGGTTGGGGAGGGGGGTCCCTGGCTATTTTGGGGAGGTTGATGACCTACGGCCAAAAACGGTAAAAAAAGCCAAAAAACGGCCAAAAAATTTAAGTTTTCTAAAAATATCCGGAGGTGTCATAAATTTATTTGCTTTGGGGGATATGATGACAATTACCTTTGGGTAAGGGATCTCTCATCTTCCCTATTACATGTATGCTCATAACCAAATATGCTTATGTTGGTTGAGATCTAGATTCTAGTGTCCTTAGAAGGACAAAAAGCAAAATTTTCCTGGGCAAATAAGGCAAAATGAAGGCCAAAAACGGTTGAAAATTCAAACGTTTTTATAAAAGACGTTGTAGTCGACCAGAAACTGACAATTAAGATAGTTTTAACGCTTTTTCAACGTTCACGCCATTTTAAGGTCATTTTGATTGAAAAAGCTTTGTAGTCGACCTCGCATCAGGTTGATAGATCACAGACTAGCCCCGTTATGCAACTATTCTCGTAACTAGGAGCATTCACTTCAATTAATCACATGAAGTGCATTGACAGAAGTTATTCGTACATACATATGTCGTCAACATAACAAAGCAAGAGGACCTAAAAATTAATAATCGCATAAAAATAGTTGACAAATACTGGGACAACTTTTCTTGAATAGGTACTATATTATAGATTCAATTAAGCTGAATTTAATAAGTTTTTGTTCCCGCGTTCTTCTCTAGCATATATATATATATATATATATATATATATATATATATATATATATATATATATATATATATATATATATATATATATATATATATATATATATATATATATATATATATATATATATATATATATATATATATATATATATATATATATATATATATATATATATATATATATATATATATATATATATATGCATGCACACATGTATATATACATATATATGTATGTACATATATATATATTTTTTTTATCGGTCAAAAAGTGCCGAAAAATTGATAATATGAGCAAGAACACTGTTTTTATACATTTCTCTAGAGGCTCTATTCAACGACATTGAAAAATTGTGGAAACAAAGGAAAATTTGCAAAAATTTGATTTTTAAATTCTTTTAGATACTAAAGTGTAAAGTCAGATCTCCAGACCGTCCCTACACAAATTTTTGTTTCCTGTTTTCTTTAAAAGCTAAAAGTTTTGTCGTTTTTTTTAAAGCAGATTGTTTTTCGGAGCTGGAAATGCGTTTCAATCACAAGATTGGTCTGGGATAAGACAGCCGATCAGGGAGATCAGTCAGCTCAACAATTTGTTTTTGCTATAATGGCTCTAGCAATTAATTTAAATACAAGATATAAAAAAGTAGTTGTATAATATGGTCCGAACGAAAAGTTACGAAAATTTCCACAACTTACATTTAAAGACAGTTTTATTGTACACGCGGCCATAAAAGTACGAAATATATCAGATTTTAATTTTAAAATGAGGCTAATATACATTCACTTATGATTTGTACCGTATTCTGATTTGTCATAGAACATAAGATTTCATTCAAAAGCTATGTAGTAACCATTTCGTCGTAATGCTTACTCGTTCTGAAGAAAATATAAAATTTTATTGTCTTATACATTTAACCTAGCCTGACTTAAATTCATCAGGTGTCAACCGCAATTACGGCTTCTATGAAGAAATAAATCGACGATACAATGATTCATCTATTTGGCAAATTTTCCAAGACGTTTTTAATTGTATGCCAGTAGCTGCGCTTGTCGCCAAACGTATCTTTTGCTCACATGGTGGTATAAGCCCCGACTTGAAACACTTTGATCAACTAAGGCGAATATCCAGGCCAACTATAATTTCAACGCATGGTAAGCTGATTTCGGTTCAAATCATAATCCAGGGCGTAGCCAGAAGAACGGCAGGACGTGCCCCCGAAATTATTTCAGGAATTTTTTTAATTTTTATGGTGCAACATTATGTGACCGAAATTGAGTTCAAAAAGGAGACAACGTCAAAGTTTTCTGGCGCTATTGTAATTTTTTGTTAAAGAGTTCCAATATTGAATTTTAGAAGCTTGAATCAGTAAGATAATTTTAGCGCTTCGTACCAATTTGATGATTTTATGTGCAAGTGTAAATTCATTTGGTGTCAGTTTGACAATTTTCTTTTTCATTTGTCTATCTTTACAAGGACACATATATAATTCTTCAAATTTGTCTTTTGCGCATACATTCTGTTTTCTGAAGTATTGGTGTTAATAAAAATGCCACAAATTCGAGCTGAGAACGGTACGAACAAAATTTTAATTGATAAATTTTCGTATATCTTATTGACAGCGACCCGTTACCACCACATAGTGGAGATCAAAAAGGATTATCTGTTTTTTAGGCTCAAAACCAAGATTCAGCTGATTGTGAAAATTTTTTGATCAGATTTCAACAATAGAGTGTCCTTTTAACAAAATTTTCCGGACTTCTATACCGGACCTCGCTGGAAGTGCTAAAGGGCGTCAGCTTTGACCCCTAGACGTATAAGAAAGGGTTCTATTATTGCACTCTTACTTTATATTAACTCTTACTCGGATGTGCACGGCTACCCGAATCACCTGGGCAATGAAATGGCCCTATAATAAAGCAAATCATTCTTAAAAAATTTTATGTGTGCTTCCGAATTATAATCCTAATCTAATCATAATCTTAAAATATCAAAATTTAGTGTTTGTTATAGAGTGCAAATGTTCTCAGATCATTGTAATTACTAGTATCAAATTTTTCTTTCGGTGTCAGTTTAGGCAAAATGAAAGTTTTTTTTCATTGAAAGGCTCGTCGATCATCGTTATAGCTATAATTTTAATTCTGATTCCAACAAGGCCCTATTTTAAGCGTGTTCAGCAATATATTAGTTCAAAAGTTACCGTTTCTTTTAGCACTTTGAGCCAAATAATCCTTTCGACTATATTTTAAATTTTATTATTCCCTTACTACGCCTCCACGCGTTTGGTAGGATGGTATATCATCTAAATTAAGCCTAGTGCCTCGTAAGTGCAAAGTTTATTATTTTAAGGCCTGCTAAATGACATTCTATGGAGTGACCCCAGTCATGATGGCTTAAAAGGATGGAATGAAAGTTCTCGAGGGTGTCGCATGTTTGGACCAGATGAAATAAATCTTTTTTGTCGTTGTTTTGACGTTGATATAATAATTCGAGCTCATGAAGTTCAAATGGACGGTTTCTTATTCGAGTATGTATTTTTTGCTTTTTTGGCGCATCCTTAATATATTATTTGCAAAACTTGCATATAAGTTGCTAATTATCTAAACCAATTAAACCTCAATGAATTGATCGCTCGGTTAGCAATTTGGAAGGATTTGCCATTTGGTCTTCGTGATGAAAAAATTTATCCTCAGACATGTACTTGGAGATTTTTGAGGGTCTATGCTTCACCGGAAAATCTTCTAGGGAGAATAACTCAAAAATAAAGTCGGAAATGGACACAACTAAACCCATCTTCTTGCAAAGGTGCGCGAAATCACCTGAAAAGTGTGAATCTAGGTCATCTAATGCTATTTTAGCCTTTATACCAATTTTAAGCTTCCTTTATCTGAAAAAAGTCTTAGGCTGACCCTCCCAGATCGACCGTTGTACACCTTTAGCTAACTTTACACATGATGTGTGGATTTAGGGATCTGAATCCTAAGAAACCAAAACCCTCACAGTTCCCAGAATTCAGTTTTGGAATTTTTCGTTTTTCGCAATCTCTTGATGCCAATGGATAACACCTGACAAAAAACGTATAGAAAAGGATGTTTTTTGCACTGAAACCACGTCATAGGCCTTTTTTGGCCTTTGTAAGTCATTGACCCTCTGAATTCAGACCTTGCCCGTATCTGGGTATTCTACCCTAAAGCGTAAGCACGTCTCAAGAGTCCCATGAAACTATAAGATCGTCATGAATCACTTTGTTTGCTAAAAATACTACTTCACTTATATGGTCGAACGCTAGAGCTCGTTAGATGGCAGGAATGACTCCCTCTAATGAATTCGAATAATTGTTGGAATAAAAAATGCATATGTATTTTCCATGATTTCACTCAGTGCTTCTTTCCGATTGCAAATTACGAATTACTAATAACAAATATTATATTTTCGACAGTTGGACTAACATGCCTACATATGTACGCAAAATACAGGGGATTTCGAAAATTTTCTACTTTTCTGGAAACGCTTTAAAATGAAGTCGATTATTGAATTGTTTTTATAATTTATAATCGAACTTGAAAACAGAAACTAAATTTTAAATTGAGACTGCAGAATTAAAAAATTAAGATTACAAAAAATTAGGGATGCAACGGATATCCGGATCCGGATCCGGATCCGTTATTATCCGGTATTATTTTGGATCCGGATCCGGATCCGCTATTTTGAATAATTAAGATCCGGATCGGACGGATCCGGTATTTTCAAAAAATAAGATCCGGATCCGGATCCGTTATTTTTACAGTTTAAAACGGATCCTAAACGGATCCAAGAGATTATGATAAAATATCATTAAACCTTGAATTGTATTGAAGAAACAACATCATTATGAGACAAAAGCTTTACTTTGATTGACTTAATACTCAAATTCAATGACAGGCAAATTGTATTTAAGAAACAGCAGCTTTTTTGCAACCAAAGAAAACGGTAGATTGCTCAAAGTCATAAGCTCAACTAACCGCTCATCTATATCAATTGATCTTGCATCATCGTTATTCCATTTTTTACCCTCAAATCGTACATAAGTTAATTCGGAATTTTCTCATAAAAATAAAACAGGAAGTAAGCATGCTTCCATTGTCATTTGCACTTTTTGTTTTTCATGTTTCAAAGCACTCTTTTCGCAATCTGCGCGTTTTTCTGCAAAGGAAAGTAGACATGCCTGACGGGAATCTTCTACAATCTGTGCTTAACAAGAATACCTCCTTCCTTTTCTTCGATCTGCTGGGACTCCTCTGCTTTGAACTTTTTATAATCCGCCGCATGCTTAGTTTACGGACGCTTTTTCATACAGGTGGTACCAGTGTTTTTTTGTACTCGGAAAAGATTTTTCCCGATGTACAAAAACTTTTCGGGACCGTCTTTGTACATGTACAAAGATTTTTGGGAAGACAATTATTTCAGAAAAGGTCTGAAATTCGCAAAATTTTCGGCGCTTTGCGCCGAAATGAGTAACTGTGTGTTGTATATATCTTTATAATGGCAGGAATAGGATTTCAAAAGGAAAAATGTCAAATTTTTTGGCGCTTCGCGCCCTTTTAAGATGATAGTGATTTTCGCTCTTGGAGAAGCAGAAATTTGCTAAAATACACTACCAAAAGTCGAGCAACTCTGTTTTTAACACACTAAAATCGCTACTGTACCATATTATAGTACCCAAAAATTTGTGTGTACAAAATGTACAAAGATTTTTGGAAAGACAAAAACTGTAAAAAGGTGTAAAATTCCCAAAAATTTCGGGCGCTTCGCGCCCAAATGAGTAATTGTTTGTCCTATATATCTTTAAAATAGCAGAATTTGCATTTAGAATGGAAAGATGTCAAATTATTCGGCGCTTCGCGCCGTTTTGAGACAATTTTTAATAATTTTTGGCGTCAGAAACCCAGAAATTAGATAAAATACGCTATCAAAGATCGAAAACCCTGTTTTACCACACTAAAATCGCTACTGTACTATAGTACACAAAAATGTGCATGTACTAAATGTACAAAGACTTTTAGGGACCATCTTTGTACATGTATAAACGGACCTTGTCCAAAAAAACACTGGGTGGTACCCCTCCACCGCTTCTGGAAAGCTTTGCTGCGCAGAGATTACATTGCGATTTAGATTCGTTATCAGCTAGCGTAAAATAGTTTCAGATAGGACTAGAAATGCTTTTTGGCATTTCCGATTAATGAGAGGAAGACGCCAGATTCGCAGTTTTTCAAGCTACAGCCGAATTAAGATCAATCTGGACCACTGAACCAAGCTCATGCAGCTTTGCTTATTTCATCATCCTATAGTAATTCTGCTTCTGAAACTAGTGAGCACCGTACTTGCGAACAAAAATTTAGGTATTAAAAAAATTAAGCGTTCATAATGCATATTCATGGATCCGGATCCGGATCCGGATCCGTTATTATCCGTTATTTTAATAATTAAAGATCCGGATCCGGATCCGGATCCGTTATTTTAAATTTCATGGATCCGTATCCGGATCCGGATCCGTTATTTTGAATTGTACGGATCCGGATCCGGATCCGGATCCGATATTATTGGAAAACCCGGATCCGTTGCATCCCTACAAAAAATTGAAAATTGCGGAATTTCCGAATGATTATTCGGTTCTAAGAAGCGAGCGAAAACATTTTTTAGCCATTTCTATAATTAAAAAGTTCGGTTATCAAAACCATACGTAGGCGAGGGTTGGAAATTCAGACACCCTCTTCCGAGAATCCGGTAGACCCCCAAAAATCAACAGACCCCTATAATTTAATTTTAGGCATGTTTTTCGGGATTTTTTGCGAGTTTTACACCTCCCAGATCCCAGAGTTTGGTCACCGCCCTTGTATGACCACCACGCTCAAAATCCTGTATTTATCATTGCTTGACTTGCGTCAAAGAAAAGTGTAATTGTGTTCACTGCATCCTAATTTTTGTCTATTTTACCGTGAAAATTTGCTTCACGCTGAATCTCGTTGCACTTCTTAATTTTATTTGACATATCGTGTCACATGGACGTGATTTAAAGCGTCGAGAATAAATTACGTTTTATTATTCTATCGGACATTATCAATTTGTAATGCCAAATTTTATGACAGCTTTTCCTTGTTACACGCATATTACATGCAAAAAAGTAATAAACAATCTATTTTCAAATTTCATACTGATCTGGAAAATTTCGCTTTTATGTGTGTAGCAAGCGTCATACGTTACCGTAGAAAAAATTTTCGATCGTTTCACCACACAAAAGTGAAAGTTTTTTCAGATAAATTTTTTCTCCAAATTTGTTTGCGCTTATATTTTCATTACGTTCATAGATGTGACAACCATTTGGCCACAATATTCAGTGCTATTAACTACATGGATCAATATAGTAATGCTGCTGCCGTAATTCACGTTGATTTAAAACTGAAATTGACTGTCAGATGCTTGAAACCTACGATTCATTGATACTTGAATTATTAATTTATAAATGGTTTGTTCATAGTTTTATACGTTAAGCATACAGATTTTTAATCGCAAATGATCGTCCTCAAATTTTATACGTCATGTCCTATACTTTTTGCTGTCTCCGATGTACATATATTGTATAATACTAATCTATTCATTTCTTTTTGTTGATGTTGTGTCTAGAAAACTTTCGTAGCGAATTATAATCAAAACTCAGTAAATTTGAAGAACTTCAAAATTACAGAATCTGTTCGTCTAAAAGTATACATGGAAAATATTTTATGGTAGTCTCAAGCATAGATGCGCAGCATGGCCGATTTGGGGGAAGAAGGGTCAGACGGTCTGTGGGAGGTCAAGAAATTAGCTTTTTAGGCCAAAATAAGCTTAAAGACGGTGTAAGCGCTAATACAGTCTCTGGTCAATTTGAAGTACACTTTAAGAAGATTTTCAATTTTCATCCATTTTGGCTTTTATTTTGCCTCATTTTCCCCAGGAAATTTCTTATTTTTCCATTCTAAGGATTCAAGACCAGACATGCACACGAGGAGGGGGTTTAGGGGTCCTGACCACCCTCAGATTAGAAAAATGGAAAATTTTGTGTGGAAAATGAGGCAAAATGAAGGCCAAAGACGGATTAGAAATAAAAATTTTTTCAAAAGTGCTTCAACTTGACCGGAAACTATGTAATAACGTAGTTTTAACACTATTTTATCGCTTATACCAGTTTTTGAGGTCATTTTGGCCGAAAAAGCTCAATTTTTGCCTATCCAGACTGGCTGACCCCCTTCCAGATCGGCCTTGCTTGTGCACCTATAGCCTAAACCCCAAACTTCCTTTCCTACGTGCGTGTCTGGTATCGAGTCTCGAGCATAGATGCACAGCAAGACCTATTTGAGGAGGGGGTCAAGAATTGAGCTTTGTTGGACCGAAATGTTTTCAAAAATTAGTATAAATGCTAAAATAGCATTAAAAGTACGTTGTTACACATTTTCTGATCAATTTAGAGCACTTTTGAATAAAATTTTCAATTATATCTATTTTTTTGACTTTATGTTGCCTCATTTTCAAGAGAAGATTTCCTATTTTTCCATTCTGGGGGTCATGTAACCCACCATAAACCCCCGTGCAAATGTCTCTGGTCTCGAGCATGCTTACGTACATCGATGGCTGATCATTTTTCTGCATGTTTTGGAGAATCAACAGAAAAGCTTCACTAAGCTGAAACGGCCTGAAAAATCTATGTAAACGCTAAGCACTGACATAGTGACATGTGCATGTCTCTGGTCTCGAGCATGCTTACGTACATCGATGGCTGATAATCCACAGTTATAGTAGGAAATGTTCACTTTTCACCTTCTTAAGATAAAACTCCCACGAACAAAAATTTGCGGGATGAGATTTTTTCGGGCTTTCCGGGCAGCATGACATTAAAAACCAAAAATTTCGCGCCGACCTTGTGATTTTTTGTACTCTACAGCCTAAAATTAAGTTATAAGGAGAAGATCATCAAGAACTTCGCTCCCTTTTTAAGGCTGGAAATTGACTTCTGTGGTTTATTAAGCGAAATAATCTTGCATTTACTGATAGGCGTGAGGTTTATCTTCAGAGATACGAAATTTGAATCGAAAATATATACATTCATATGCGGAAACTTTTGAATTTGTTGATCTTCCGTTTTGATTAGGTATCCCTACAAAGCCTTCGCTTTCAAGTTATATGACAACATTTTCCGCTGCTACGCACCTCATCTCTTTCCTGAATTATCTGTTAATATAAAGGACCGCGAATTCGAGATAAATACCACAAGAATACCGAATAGAACCGTTTCAATAATTGTTTGATCTTCTATTCGTAGAAATGCGGCAGTTGGTTAGAGAAAACGCCAACTACATACATGTTAAATATATAGTTGGTTAGTTACCTTAAAGAAAATTACAAACTTCACCATTGTTCTGAGAGTTTAAAGACTTGGATATCGTCCTAAGTATAAAAACATACCTAATCGTGCATTCATAAAACTTTATAGAAAGAAAAGCACGGGGACAAGGCACGTTTTTGAAAAATTTCAGGTTATGCTTTTAAATCTTATTCTGCCTCAAACTCCTCAAAAATGTCACGTTGACTATAAATTGAAATTTCTCGAAATCTCTGTTTGCCTGTTTTTGCAGTTAGGATTAGCTATCTCTTAAACCTATATACTTATAACTATGTATGAAGATCCGAGGGCGGATTTAGAGAGGGGCAGGGGGTCACCCTGTCATCAAAGAATAGTTTGGCGCAATACAGAAAAACGTGTCTTTTTGATGATCTTAGCCATTTTTTAATCGTGATTTTTCGAATTTTTTCGGCGCTTTCGCGTCGATAGTCAATAATGACATTTATTGACTTTCTTGGCGCTCCAAAGACATTCTACATCTCAAGAGGAGTTTATGTACATAACAAACATGCTTTAGCTCCTCGCATGATTTCACGAGTTTTGTTCGGCACTTTGTGCCGATTTCGGCACTAATGTTCCCTTTTTAGAAAAATTTCCGAAAATTTTTGATTTATTATCGGATCATAAATGATTCCGCAGTCTATCAAAGCCGACAAAAAACGACGCTCCAAGCATAACGGATACATTTTTTGAACGATTTTCGACACTATTAGAAAAATTTGGGTTTCTGCCCCCACCTGTCAGAAAATTCTGGATCACTGGTACAACCCGATATATTTTAAAAATCAATTACATCTTTTTGTTGCTTATGTATGTATAATTAAAAATTTTTCTTACAAAAATAATTGTTTTTTTGGTCTCAAGAGCATATCGCTCCAAAGGAGTAGGCATATTTAGAGATCTAATTTAGTGTAAGTTCCATTAAAAGTTACGTTAATCTCGTAATAAGACTTCGATAAACAAACCGGTATTCAACACAATAAAGTTTGATGGCTATAAACATTGCAATTTTAGAAATAAGCTGATCGAAACAAAGAGCGCAGTGTTCGAGTAAATGTTCGAAAGGATGAGATAAGCTAAAAGAGTAAGTTCAAGACATACAAACATGTAACCGCAGTTGTCTTTTTTAACGAATAAACAACTTGATTTCGATATTGCTTACGCAACCGTAAATAGAATTTGTTGCACTGGATTTTTTGAGACTACTCAGCAAAAATTATAGCATAAGCATTATAACTTTCGACGTTTTATTTCGCTGAATAACTGTATACATAAATGCGGACAATATTTTTGTGGTTTACTGATAAGGATTAAACAACAACGATAAAATTTTGCTATAAATATGAGTTGAAATGGGAACTCCATCATTCTAACTCACTGTTAGACATCATCTCTGCATCGAATCATCCCGCTATTCAACATGTTATCGGTTGTTGTACTTGCTCTTGTGGCCGTTTCGGGTGAGTTTGGATCACTCCTCTTTTCGTTTACAGTTTTCTCTCGTGATCCAGTCGAAAATTTGGAATCTTAAAATTGATTTATAAAGATTTAAATTGTTTTAATGAAAGATAAGTCGAAAAGGCATAATTAGTTCATAGTTAGGATTAAATAAGCTCTGTTTATGAATTAGACAGTTACTGAGACTATTCTAGGTCAATTAAGTTAAAGATAACAGACCTCTTTCCGAAAATCATCCTATAGTCCGTTGTAGATAAATTTCTTCAATAATTTTTACGGATTTGATAGTTTGTAGTGTCAGTCCACAAGTTACTGTGTGTAACAGACTTTAGATGAGCCCTACTGTGCGTCCCTAGTTAATCTGCATAAGTGCAAAAATGACTTCAACATACTAAATTCAAACAAGCAATTTTTGAGAATTTTATTTTTATGTTCAGAACACACGCGTAAAAAGGTTATTATAGGTCAAAAAAAGGAATCTCTTTTTGTCTTTGGATTTTTCGGACCCCAGCTGATTCCGTTCGTTTATATTTACGTTTTACCTTCAGTTAATTTCGAGTAACTTTACTCGATGCATTTTGAGTATCAATGAAAGAATCGATAACTTAAAATACATTAACATTAATCACATTTTTCAATTTCTTGAAGGAGCACATTGTAGTCACTAAAAACCTACCTTGTTTTTCAATTAAAAAATTGCATTACTTACATCCTTATATTTTTACCGGAAATTGTATTTTGAGGGAAAGTCAATCGCAAAATTAAGTCGCAATATTAATACCTTTTATATATCTTGTTTCCGCTGATTTTTGTTCTGTCTCTTCATCATAGCTTTACAGCATAGCTGGTCTGTTGGGAGTCAAACAGAATTTTTGAGCCAAAACACCCTCAAGAACTAGTATAAATGCTAGAATATCGTAAAAACAATGTTATTCTACAGTTTCCGGTCAATTTCAAGCACTGTTGCAGAAGATTTTCAATTTTCATCCACTCTTGACCTTCATTTTACCTTGTTTTCCCCACAAAATTATTTGTTTTTCTATTCTGTGCGCACAGAGTGTGGGTAGGGGGAAGGGGGGTTGGTCCTCCGAGAACCATACTGTTTCTCCTCAGACCCCCAGAATTGAATGATTGGAATGTTTCTGGAATTTTTGCCAATTTCGCATTATTCAGACTTCCCCAAAATTCTGTTGCTGCCCATGGATGGTCTCTAGACCTCCCCAAATTCTTCTTTCCACGTGCATATCTGCTCACCATGCATCCCACCTTTAACTTTAATGCGTTTTTCTTTCGGTCAGCGCCTATTATCCCAGACCGGAACTGCAGAAGCTTTGGTTAGCAAAATGGGTACGTGACATAAGCATATCAAAAATGTAATACCACACATTGTACATACATACATCGTTCTAGTCTTCTCGTAACTTGGAATGACCACATACGAATATATGAAAACATTTCAATGATTCGTGTAATAAAGATTGGTTTGAATAATTTTCTCTAGAAACATAATAAACTCACAGAAAAGCCAAATAAAGATTTCCTTCGAAAACATATTTCGAATCATTTAGGCCTGTCTTATCTGACACATGAATTTGAGAAAAGATCATAATAATCCAAGCTTGAATTATAAAATAAGTTATGAAGCGAAATCGCGTTATACGCTTGGACCCGAAACATATACAACAGAAGTGTTTTAAAAATTAACGGCATCAAATCATGGCCAAAAGTTACGCTGGACATGCTATCAATGCAACTAAACATAATTTTTCTGAGTGTTTTCGCTACTTTTAACATTTTATCTTTTTATCTAGAATCCACGTAACACATACGAGTTGGAAAAAATTTGCGAGCTTGCCGATGAAGAATCCTATTCGTATAGTCCTTACAAAGGAATTTACGGCGGATACGACGACGTTTTCGACACCTTCACAAAGGGCCGCAAGGAATCTTACAAGATCCGTCATTGCTGCAACAAAGTAAAGCTCCTTTCTACTATTTTTCATGCGGTTTCGCAACTATTTTAGTACAGTGCTGCTAATTCTATTATTAGATTTGACGCAAATATTTTAATCTGTTAAAAAGCCATTTTTAGGCAAAATTTGATGAAAATAGTCATTTAATTATAGCGCACGTTTTGAATATTATCAAAATTGTTGAAAGCTTTTAATACAATACATATACGCTTCTGCCATATTTTCCAAAACGTTAATCAGCTCTGATCAATTTTTATTATCTTATTACAAAGGTACCACATTTTCGTGTGAATTTTTCTCCTGATTCTGGTCTTTGTTTCAGATTTCGCAGTACGAAAAGAAAGAATGTTTGAAAGACGTTCGCGAAAATGTTCTGGACAATTATTGTACGAAGAGCCGAGATCACGTTTGTTGTAAAAACGAATGTAAGCGAAATGCAAATAATTTAAACAAACACGGGCACGCTCAGGTTTTTTGGGTCAAATGACTTTCCTGGAACCATAGATGCAGGACATGGTCGATCAGGGAGCAAGTGGAAAAATGGAGCTTTCTTTGGGCCAAAATAATCTCAAAAACGGGTTGAAATGCTAAAATAGCGTTAAAATTACTTTATTGTACAGTTTCTGGTCAATTTCGAGCACTTTTGAAGAAACTTTTCAATTTTCATCTATTTCCGGGCTTCATTTTGCTTCATTTTGCCTAGGCAATTTTCAGAATTAGTCCGAAGTTGAGTTTCCTCTGTGGAGTTGCGGGGTTGCTCAGGCGCCTGGGTCAGGTCACTTGACCCTGAATTGACCCTGTGCCCATATATGATTCTAAAGAAATTAAATAGTTGAGTCACCAGCGTCGTATTTTGGGTGATTTATTTATATATTGTGATCCAAACAAGGCAGCAAATAAAGGATACGTCGGACTGAACATCGAAATAATTATCTTTTTAAATTTCCATTAAAAATTGCTTTTCATGCGCAATAATTAGTTATTGTATTTTGTTTGATTTCAAGTGACAGAATAATAATAATACTCTATTCAGATAGACGCAATGCTAAAATGTAATAAAGAAAGACACGCGAACAATGAAATTTCCACGGGGTTTAACATAATCAAATGCGAACGTGATGACACGAGAGGCCTTATAATTTATTGGTCTCTGTGAGAAATGAGAATTTGAGACACTAATATTGATACCTTATATTAATTTTGTTTCGTGTGAGATCTATGAAAAAGTATTTCGAATAATATGTTATTCTTTTCTGAATATTTCTTTCGCAAAAGCAGCTCAATTTTTATTCCTGCATTAAAATGATTAAAAATATCAATGAAAACAAGTGGATGACTTGCTGACGTGCATATTATGCAAATGGATCAACGAAGAGGAAGATGAAGTCCCAGTAAAAAGAAAAGATCAGATTTTCTGCGAAAAATGAGGCAAAATTAAAGTTTAAATGTACGAAACTGAAAACTTTCTGCAAATGTACCTGAAATCACCTTTAAACTCGGAACGAGACCAGTTTACGCTTAAATCTACACTCATTTGCAAGACTATTTCAGATGAAGAAATCCCTCCAGCTGACCCTTACAGAATAGGCTGACCTTTATTAATTGGTCGTTCGCATATATTGACAGCAACTGAATTCTGGGGGGTCTGGATGGGGTCAAATGGCGAAAATCGCGGTAAACATGCCGAAAATTTAATTCCAAGGGTTTACCGTAATCTGCGAGGGTATTTTGGATTATGGGGGTAAAAACCAGACGTGAACCTTGAGGCAGGGTTTGAAGATGAAGTCTGGACCTTTGCAAAATGGAAAAAAGTGAAATTTTCTGGGGCAAATGACGCAAATGAAGGCCAAAAGAGAATTGAAATTGAAATTTTTCCTCAAAAGTGTTTGAAATTGAGCAGAACCTGCGGAATAACATAGTTTATAACACTATTTTAGCATTGATACCGGTTTGAGGTCTATTCGGCTAAAAAAAGCTCAATTTCTGACTCCTTCAGATCGGCTGACCCCTCAAAATCGGCCATGTTATGCATCCATCGTTTAGACCCCCCAAACTTCCCCCCTTGCACGTGCATGTCTGCTCATGACTAAGAATTGATGAGCCAAAAATTTTTTAGACGAAAATCGCTACACCTGCTTCGCCCGCTACCCCTTCAGCAGCATCGACGATGTGTACACTTCGCCGTTGACGTCTCCTCTGTACGACACGATCGACCGTTATACCGACAGAGGCTATGAATGTGGCCGCACCTGCCGCCAACGTCGCCGCGCCGACCGCTACTTGAACCGCCGCTTGGGCGTTGAAGGCGGTTTTGACACCGATTACGTCACCGATATGATCGACGACGAAGAAATCTTGCCCATCGGCGGCACCTACTCTTATTTGGAGGACGTTGAAGACGCCGGCCGCTTTTACGGACGACCCGATATTTATTCGGTCGAAGGTCAACTCAAACGGCAGATGTTCGAAGAAGTCGAAGATAAATACTACGATCAAGTGAAGGGCCGACGTCTGATGGTAATCACTCGTGTGCGTGAGGGGGCTTAGAGGGTTAGACCATACATGCAACGGCTCGAAATTTTGAGTGAAGGGTCCCCGGCCATTGGGGGGTGGGGTTAATAACCTTCGGTTTTTAAACGAAAACCAGCCAAAAAAACCTAAAAAACGGCCCAGAAACGCAACTGTTTTTCCAAAAATTGGGGAGGGGGTCATAAATTTTTTGGCTTTGGGGGATGGGGAACAATCAACTTTGAGTGGGGGATCCGCCATTCCCCTTCTTACATGCATGGTTTTTACCTCCAAGAATCCGGCGGAACCCCCAATCGATCGACCCCAGAATTGAATTTTTGCCTTGTTTTTTTGGAATTTTGTCAGTTTTACACGGCGTCCACTGAGTTCGGGCGCTGTCCATGTATGATGGTAAATGCTAATCTAACTGTCCTGCAATTATTATTCAGTTCGTTCAGATAATTGTCCTCCGATCTTCTTCTATTCTGTAATGTATAGTTCAAGAAATTACATACCTCATATTAAAATTCGGAAATATTGAATTACTTACTTTTCCTTTATTTCTATTAATTGATTGCGAAAAATTTTAAAAACTATTTTTCTTCTTATTTACATTTTCCTTTTACTAGCCATATAAAATTGTTTGCACATAACTTGTAAGAAAGCGTCCTTGAATCAGTTTTTAAGTAAATCAGCAAAGCAGGCTAGAAGTAACGATACACGAATATTTTGTAAAGGAACTGTTTCTGTCTCACTTTTTCAGAATTTTCATTTCTCTTCAGAAATGGCGAGTTATACTAAGCGATTCCGAGTACCCGAGTGAAGTTATCGGGCTACAATTTTATAGTAGTATCAAATTTTCATTTTAATTTATGTACGTATTATTATATTTTATATTATTTATTGCTAAAAACCTGCAGCAATTCATTAATTTTATATCTAAAAACGCAGGCTCAAGAAGTCAAGGCTGAAGGTATCGCCGAAGTCTTGGCTCAAGACGATTACATAACGCCCTTCATTGGCGGCAGCCCCACATATGATACTCTTCGAAAATTGAACGAAATCGAAGGCATTGAAAGAACTGGCTTGATGACCGGCCCGTACGATAGCGAATACCGTATGGAGCGCATTCTGGAAGACAGGGAAGATTATGAAGACGTCGATTACTTGAAACGCCCGTGCGAAGAGAGTCCACGATGCCAGCGCAAAGTACACATCGCCACCAACGCTGGTGCTCAACGCGTTTGCACCGACAAAATATGTAATTATTTCCAAATAATCTTGAGGGAGTTTGGGAAATTTCCACCCCACCCAGGAAAAGAATCGTTAAATTCTCAAGGTTATAATTTAATTAATTTCGTTACATTGCCCAAAATTTTATCATCAGACCGGTCGCGTTCGTCGACGCACAGCATGGTCGATCTGGGGGGATGGGGGGCAGCCGGTCTGGATTAGCAATAGAGTTTTTGGGGCAAAATAATCTCAAAAACTGGTAGAAGCACTAAAATAGCGTTAAAACTACGTTATTACACAGTTTCTGGTCAATTTGGAGCACTTTTGAAGATAATGTTCAACTTTCATTCGTTTTTGACCTTCATTTTGCCTCATTTTCCCCACAAAATTTTCCATTTTTCCATTCCGAGGTTCTAGACTCCTAAACCTTCCCCCATGCACATGTCCGGTCGCGTCTGTTTAAGTCTGATTACTTTTAATCTTTTGCTTACAATTGCACGCAAATATAACCTATTTTTATACGCTAAAAAAGTAAAGTTTTATTTTTGAAGAAAAAACGTCGCCACGGGATAGCCGTGATTTTTAGCTGTTGCGGCGCATATTCAATGACAATGAATTTACAAAATTCAGCGCGTAAAAACGGGACAATTTTAATGCTTAGACGTTAATATATAAGGAACATTTGATGAATGAGTATTTTTGCGGTGTAATTTTTGGATTTTCTTCTAGAATATGTTAATCATCAAAACAGTCAACAATCTTTTCTCTGTAGTTTTTGAAGATCAATAAAAAGTATTCGCATGTTTTCAGTATATACCTAACATATTGTCAATTTTGGAAGTTGCTTAAGATTGTCTCCGTATATATTCAAAAAAGTATAATGTATTCAAGAGCGTGTGAAATATACACATTTTAAATTAAACATGTTATGTAAAGGGCATATGAAATA
Organism: Mermis nigrescens; assembly: GCA_036768485.1. Taxonomy (NCBI): domain Eukaryota; kingdom Metazoa; phylum Nematoda; class Enoplea; order Mermithida; family Mermithidae; genus Mermis; species Mermis nigrescens. The sequence goes on along the minus strand of JAVLUZ010000154.1, from coordinate 43,144,755 downwards.
TAAATTGTTTGACTTCGTTATGAACTTCGATAAGAGTACAAATCCTCTGTTAAGCAGGTACGCACTTTGTTTATAGTTACAGTTATGCAAAAATTAAAAGAGAAATCAGAAAATTGAGTGCATCGACTAATTCATCAAATTTTTTCGATTTGTATATCAATATGTAATCAAGGTTTAATTTGCAGACAGGAGCACACCAAAGCAAATCGAATCGTGTTGCAAAACCGGTTCCCTCGTTGGCAAAACAGCTGGCCCCAAGTACACCAACGTGTGTTTGCCCGCCTTGTTCAAATTCGCAGTCAAGACTCAAGGTTGCGTGTTCAACAAGCCCGCTTGCAAGCAAACTTTCATCCAATGCTGCCGCGAAACAGCCGAACTAGCTCGCCAGTAATTCTTCATTTTAAAACGTAGATTCGGGTAGTTTTGTCAAATCTATTTTGCCGTGGCTACAAAAAAGCTTGTTGAGTCAACTAAAATCGCACGATCGCTTTTGCAAAACCGCATTTCTGTCAGACTGTGGCGGATCCAGGATTTTCTGGGGTTGGGGTGGAAGTCTTAATTTTCCTAAAGGTATCAAAATTGTCCGAAAAATTCCGTCCATTATGCTTAAAGTAGCGGTATTTTTGCCGTCTTTTGATAGACAGAATCATTTGTGATCCGGAAAAGTTAAAAAAATTTAGATAGTTTTGTAAGAAAAAGGCACAAAATTAGTGTAAAAATCGGCACAAATCACCGAAAAAATACTCGTGAAATCATTGCAAGAACTAAAAAATCCTTGTTCTGTACATAAGCTACTCTTCTGAGGTACATGCAACGTTTATGGAGCACTAAGAAATTAAGCAAATGTCATTAATGAGTACCCGGGCGAAGCGCCGTAAAAATGCGAAAAATCCTCATAAAAATGGTTAAAATCATATAAAATACGCATTATTCTCTACTGCGCCCAAATATTTATTAACGACATGGGGCGCCTCCCCCGCTCTTCTCTATATCAGCACCTGCTATAAGATGAATCAGAAAAGTTTTTTCACTTTTTTTAGTACTTTCACAGTTCTATGAGCGTGTTTTCTTTTGATTAGCACAATAACCATTGACTTATGTTATATGATCAATTTTCGTGATTTTGCAGGGGTCGCACTTTCGATAACATTTTATATCGCGAAGATCCGATGGAATACCGGGAAGAAATTTTGGAGGATGTTGTGTCGAGACGCCCATTCTACTGAACTAAGCAAGTCGAAATCAAGTTATCTAAATTAGTTACGATGGGTTTCACGTTTTTTCGCTTTTTTTAAATTAACGCTTTTGATACCTTAGACTGTTGTGTTCAGTATAGAATGCATTGTTTTTAGCATGAATAAATAGCAAGCATTGTTTATGTTGTCAGGAGCATCTGAATATCACATATGGGTACAATGTAGGTACATGTGCATCTTGCAGCATAAATATGTATCTACCCCGTAACATTCGATCATGTGAACATTCGAGGACGATAATCTCTACTGATAACGGTCAAGATTTTTTCTAAACAGTGCGTACGTCGGACCGGAACCATACATGATCTTGCGGGTTTCCATTCCCACCCGAAGAAAAGTCTTCTCCCCCAAGAAGCATTTTCACCCCTCTTTTGAGTTTGTGATTTTCCGAAAGATTTCAAAAATTCGCAGAAAAGGCAATATTTTTTAAGCGCCTCAGCTATCTATATACAGAACAGTGTGAAATTTTCGACCCTTTGTTCCATATACATATTTTTTGACCGTATTTTGTTCAATATGTCCAAATCTTTGATTTTTTCGAAATTCGTTCTATATTTTAATGCTAGGAAGAGATAGATCGTCGTCAGGAACGCCGAAAACACATCTTTTTCATGCATACTCATTATTTTTGGGCCTTAAAAGGGCACTTTGAAATTTCACCTTCCCTCCAGAATTCCCTTGCTGCACATGTCTCGTTAGAACCTTTCACATAGACAGGATTTATGTAGGTATTTCTAAATTGAGATGTGTACTGTTATCATACATTTGGCCACTTAGTTTCTTAGTCTAAATTTTGAAAATCTTAGCTGACTGTTGATCATATTGCGAATCTTCATTTCTGATGGGAATTGGCATTGCGATTGAGGAGTTCTGCTCACAATTGGGTCTGTTTCAGGGGCGGATTAACTGGGGGTACCATGGGCTCAACAGTTGGCCAGATAAAAAATGGATAGGTAGTACTTTGCATTGATTTTTGGCCATCGACTATCGTAATTTCTCAAATTACTGTTCATTACGTTTATTCACTACGGCTTGGAAGCCATTTTTTAAGTTTTCCCATATTTTTAGCATAAATTCTAGAATTTCTCGGCGCATCGGGTCACATGCTTTTATAGGCTTCGACCATGTGCACAAATACTGAAAATAATCAAGTAATTCAAGTATCTAAACATTTATTTTTGAAATTGAAGAAATTTAAACACTTTCTTGCCTGAAATCGCCAAAAAAATTTTCGCACCAAGAAAAGTAGTAGACAAAAGAAACGGCGAAAAACGCTATTCCGCATACTTGCAGATTTTCCATCTATTTTTGACTATTCTGGAAATGGGGTACCTAGACCCGCCACTGTTTAATGCCATGCTAGATCAGTCAGAGATGAGACCAGTGACGGATCTAGAATTTTCCTAAGGGAGCGGTACCATAACTCAAAAAACAGTCAAAAATAGGTCCAAAAAAATTTGCCCTTCATGCGCGAAATGGCGTTTTTCGGCGTTTTACTTTGTCTGCTTTTATTTGAAATCGCTTTTAGCGCAAAATAATTTATAAAAATTTTAAAATTCTTGACAATTTTTACAGAAAAAATAATAAAATTTCTTTGACCTTAGCGAAAAACGGGCGCTAGGCGCTGGAAAATTTATGAAATTCAGATGGAAGGACGTCTAAAAGCTTGAATACTGCTCGATTTCCTGTATATACAGCATTTGCGCGGACCGTTGAATGTTCTAAAAAATAAAGCTTGAAAATAGAAGAAAACATTGCTGAAATAGCTGTTTCTTCTGTTGAAATCGTTTGAAACATATTCCTTCCGTAAGAGAAAAATTAGAAAAATTATAATGACTGTCAGCCAAAAATCATTACAAATTACGTATCCATTCTTTATCTCGCCAATTATTTTGGGCCAATGGGGGTGGGGCGGCCGCTTCCCACGCCCCTTAAATCCGCTTATGGATGAAGCTTGTAATTAAGCCATTTAGTACCTGTTACATTTACCATTTTTCTTACATGCCCTGCCTTAGTGATAAATTTTAAAAAAATTTATGATGCCATCAATTGAGAAAGCATTGTAGAAATTAAGGTATGTACATAAATTTGAAGGAACAAATCTAGCTTTTTGAGATAATTACGGTAGAATAAGGTTTTACCTAAAATATTTTTGTTTTTCACGGAAAACATCGTGAAAGTTAATGAATTTTTTAAACTAACAAAAATTGAGGTTAGCTCGGATGTAAATCACCTGAGGAATAATTTCAATGTGTCTGATCTTAACGTGAGATTAAGGCAAGAATTGTGCTAAAAATGGGTCGGGCTTAAGTTTGCGCTAAAGCTGAGGACGAAATTAGATGATTGCAAGTTCGAGCTCAAGCCCTACACCTACGTTGAAAATGCTTACCTAATTAACGTTCACTCTCAAAACACGGAGATGAGAACAGCATTTATATGCAAGTCAACGAAGTTCTCATGTTATTGACAATCATTTTCTAACAATTATATTCGTAGCTAGAAAAGTAGATGAAATGGACATTATTCCCGAAACGCATAAGATCCTGATCGATCAGAGGTACGTTGGTGATCTTATGCCATATTTGATCTTTTCTTCGTTGATTCGCTGAAGAAAACGACCTATTCCATAACGTTTCTCGACGTATAGTGCGTCGTCACTCGCTCTTTTTCCTATAAATTATTGATATTTCAATATAAAAAAATTGGAATGGATGGATTAACGACAAAATGATAATATAATGCTTTTTTCTAGAAGAAGCTTTAAATTATAACAGATGTTCCGATATTTCACATAAAAAAGCAATTAGAAAATGAACAAAGAAATTAAGACAATATGTTGCGGAATCCTGTTTCAAAAGCTGATAGTCGATATTTTCGATTTTTGTCGAAAAAACTGTCTTTGATAAAACACTTAGATCGATCTCACTTATATATGTAAGTACTTGTACAAATTATATTTACAGAAAACTGTACTCGTATGAACGTAACTGAGTTTTGTAATTTTTAAATCTTCGGTCAATTTTATTTAACTCTGCTAATTATGTAGAACATAAATCATTGCCATGGTGCATAGATAGGAACATTTTTGTCAAGTCGATTTTTTTGAAGTCGTGTTTGCAGCATGGTGCATTACTATATAAAAAAATTGAAAGATAAACATAGAAAAAAATACAGAATGATAAGTATTAATAACGATTTTTCCGTGCTATTGTTTGTACATAATTTCTCTGCGAAAGTTAACAATGAATTACTGACCTAAAGTATCACCAGCCAGGGAATCAAACCTTTTCTGGGAATATCTGCCGTAAATAAGGCGTGGATTGATCTGTTCATCATTCGAATCATAATCGTCAGCTTCGATCTGAAATGACAGCTTAGAATGTAATTCACTGAAAAGATAGAAATATTTTTTTTCATTGTGTCTAGGCTGACTTTCCTCATTTGAAAATTTGAAAGTAACCAAATTAAATTCCTCATTTTCATTATCAATGACATTTTATTTAAACCTGATCGTTATTTTGTGTCGAACAGTTCTGATTGATTGTTTTTTTCGGATCCGAAAAATAGCAGAATCTGCTAGCTGTGTTTCAATTCGAGCAAAATGCTAAATACAGCAGAAGCTTAAAATAAAGTGTTTCTTACAGGAAAAACTGTTCAAATAAAGTGTTAGCGTTGTCCAGTATAAAAATATTTGAAACAAAAAAATTTATGCGTCAAACTGATAATGAATAGACACTTTTTAATCAGTTTTAAGTGCGACTGTACTTTACCAGTAAAAATAAAACAACACGATATGTAATAACGCTTTGATTAGCCCTCAGTTAATTAGCCCTTATATTTAGCGCTTTATGAATAATAACTGAATTTTAGCAAGTCGAAAATATTGTCGTGCAGTCCTCCTCATCAATTTTTCATATACCCGACTTTCATTTTTTAGAGGTGATGTTCCGCGCCTTACTAGACTTGCGATGGAATAATTCTTGTGCGTTGCGAGCAGTTGAATAAATGAGAATGTGAACCCGAAAATGCGCTTAAATTATTTATTACACTTCTTTCAAAACAGAAGCATATATTTTTTTAGAATTATTCTTTCTCCCTCGAGCATTGTTCCATGCAGATCGCTCAAAATCCCATGTGAAACTGCCCTTTAGAAAATCAAAATTTTTTGCACAATAGAATGCTGGCCTGGCTCAATCAGTTTAATTCAGAATAGGATAAGATTTTAGGTTTTTGTAGTCTGTTTCATATAAGTTTGAGCGTGAATTTTAAAAATATTCACCGACAGCAATCTGACCGATTCCGATAAATGCCTTGAATCGACCCATTATAACCAAAACTGTGTGCTTACTGTCGGTTAAAATTATTGTCATTTATGCTCAAACTTATGTAAAACGGGCTTATAGTCCTTATCATTTTTCAGGGTAACACAAAATCAATATTCTGGACGTAGGTGCACAGCATATCCAGCTAGAGGACCCAGTCCAACCTCAGACACAGCCGGGACCGAAAGATGTGTGCTTTTTAGACAACAGATGAATCTCAAAATTGGCAACTGAAGGCTTTAAAAAAAGTCTTTCTATAATTGGAATTTATTTTTTATTTCTCTCTCTAATTTTGCCTTATTTTCATAAAAGTTTTCCTTTGCCTTCTTTGAGTGAAAACTGTTCAAAGGCCTTCATGAACCTCAAGGTCGAAGATAATTTTATTATTCTTGTCTTTTCAAACAGATAAGTGGTTCTCATAGAATAAAGCAAACGTCCTAAAACCTAAAGCTCCCTAATTATGTTGTTGAAGGTGGTTTAACACGAAAAGAGTAAAAATGTCAATATTTATCAATCAAAGATGCTTTCTTAATAATAACACGAAGTAATTTTCGTTCTAATTTCTTTTCTTCAATTCTGTTTTAAGGACTTTCTATTTCGATTGTGCGAAGGTCTCTACTACCTATGCCACCGTATTGGCATAACATTGATCCCTGGTATGGTGTCCGTCCCCTGGGCACCTGTAGGAAATAAAGCAAAGAAAACTTTAGAAGTAAAATAAAGGGTCTTGATATTTTTCAAAGTCGTAGGCGATGAAAGGAGAAAGATAGATCTGGCATTTATAACGTTTATACGTTTGAAGACTCTTCTAGGTCTACTTTTCTTGTCTGGAAAAAATACAGGAAAACAGATTTTGATATATCCACAGCAGATCATTCGATCCTTAATCTTTTGAGCAGAATAAGCAGTAGCGTAGTTAATCATCTGAATTTTGGGGACGAAAATTTTGATATTAAATATTTCAACGACCACCTGTAGACCGTCAAAAATAATAGTGTTTTTGAGCTTTTCTTGGCAAGATCTAAACATTGAAGGAAAAAGTTTCAAGAATTCAATTTGATTCTATTTATATTAAACAGATATGTTGTATTTTAGGAATATTGGCTCAAAAAGTGTGCTAAAATCTATTTTAGCGGTCTATCAGATACGCTCTAAAAATTTTCAATTTTTTAGGGTGGACCCTTGTTAGAAGTACTCATAGTCCCGAAATTTTGGAGGCACCAGTCCCCCTATCCCCTACAGCTACGCCCATGAGAATAAGTGACCGAGTTCAAAGCTTAAGCAAGTGATAACGTCTAAAAGTCGCAAAACTTACTACGAAGGCATTAAGCTGAAACGCTAAAAGACCCAAGATCGGCAATATGTAAAATGTAGCTTTCATGTTAAGCCGAAGTAAAATTGCGAAGCCGAGTAATTAAGCTGAGGCTACGGCAATATAAATTCTAAATATGCAGAATTAAATGAATATCTAGTAGGCAAGATATATGAAAATCGCTGATGCTTTATTTTAGTTTTATTTTTCGGTTAATGTTAATTATAAAATGTGGGAAATCTTGCTACAGCATGCTGCAGCCTATACGAAAATTAGTTCAACTCAGTTTAGTCTAGTCCTAGTCTTTTCTGTCCGACGTCCCACTTCTTTCTTGAAGAAGAAAACTTTGACAACGAAAGGAATTACTGAAAAATGAGCATTAATCGAGATCGAAAACACAGAAATAAGATCAGCATTTGAAAACAGACAAACAAACTATAACGCTACAAATCACAAAGACTATAATAAATAAAAAATGAGTCAAATCTGCGCAATGCTGGCGAAAGCGGTTTTATTTTTTTCTATTTTCACTCGTATCACTTTTTTCTTTAATTAATTGTTTCTGTGAAAAAATTTTAATTCAGTTATTTTCTGACACTGAGTGTTCATTTATATTTCTTTGTTTGGGAATTACATAACGTCAAAACTCCGGGGAGAAAAGGTTTGATTACTCGAAAACGCTAGCGGATAAAGAGTCTTAATTATTACAAGTGCGAATAATCTGATCAAATTGTTTTTATATATTCTGTTGACTTTAAGCACGCCTTCAAGGTTTTTTTTTGAAAATTTTTTGTGCTTCATTTAATGTCGATTAAGTGATTTTTCTTCGATTATTGATCGGAAATTTCCTGTAAGTTGTGTTGTTTTGGAGCCGTTTATTTTTTATCATTCATTTAGCTTTATATCGCATAGAACTGGAGAACAAATTGTTTTTCCAGTGAATATGGGGTTACCTTCCGTACAAAAACGATTCAAAATCAGTTCAATAAGGAAAGAGGAAAACAAAGATTAAAGTATAAACCCAATAGTAAAAAATAACACATGGTTCTCGACCCTAAGTGATTTTTCGATCGAGAATTTTTTATAAGTTGCGTTGTTTTAGAGCTGGTTATTTTTATCACAAATAGCTTTCTATTGAACAGACTGGAGAGAAACTCATGTTTCCAATGAATAAGCAGTTACCTTCCGTGAAAACAGCATTGATTAATTCAGAATCATTTCGATAATAAATAAACAAAAGACCGGAATATAAACAGAATGATAAACAAATAAAACAGTGTACCTACTCGTATTTGTGCTTGATTTACCGATTGAAAAAATTATAAAGATTCTCCATAAGGTAAACCTAGCGAAATTAAGTTTTATGTATATACCAAATGCAAAAAATTTGAATAATTCTGGAAGAATTCGCATGTGAATGATAAGTACGCATTGAGATTTATTAAATTTCCGATAAAATCTTTATAATACTTTGCCATATAAATATTTAAAAGAACCTGCGATAATTATATTCAGTCTGCGTTTAAACACGTAGCTTATTATCATTTGGCTAAAGTTTTTACAGTGTCAATTTTTTTTGAAAATGCAAATCACGTTGCTCTAGCTTCTTATTGTGCCTAGGTAAATTTGTATAAAATTTAGATCTTTCCTATGCTCCAGCTTAGTCTCCTGTCCACGCTGGATCGTATAAGCGATATCATGCCCTTTTCGGTGACTAAACTAATCAAAATAGTCTAGTCTGCACGAAGAAATAGGAACAAATCAAAAAGGCTATTTTCGATAGATACGAATATATCAGGAAAAATTTGAAAAAGGAAATCAGGTAAGCTTAAGGAACAAAATTCATGCTGAATAATCAATGAGATAGCTATAGTACACTTCTATCATTGTCTCTATAACCACTTGAGCTAAAATCCGCCAAATATCTATTCCAGAAATATAGAAAATCAGCATGATCTCCGTTTCCTCTCCGCGCGATAAAGTTTTAAAATAAATAATTTAATGCACTTAGGTAAGCTTAGTCTAGTCCGTTGCTTAATCATAAAATGATTAATTAAATATGCATACGTGTCCATGGGATTACACGGGAGTAAAGTATGGGATTATATGGTAAAACCTCACAGCTAAAAGCATCATTAGACGAATAATGTCAATCGTCATCGGAGATAGCGTCGCCTATTCGCTGTGAAAATTAAAACGTGGGTGATTTATTAGCACCCTTTGTTATATGACATCTGCGTTACGAAAAAATCAACATGAAAAAAATTAGAGCGTATCAACTGAAGATTCACCGAAGAGTCCGAATGACACGATATAATGAATTGAGTAATAAGTACGCGTTATGTAAGCTTGAATTTGAAGTGCATGCATTCAATACGATCCCAAGCTTACCATAGCTGAGTTACCGTTTCCGAATTTATTAGTCAAATTAAACGAAACGAAATTAGCATCGTTTTCTTCTTTTGGCAAGCATGATGACCGATACAATAATTTATTTAAAAAACGCGATTAAAACGAAGCAGGTAGTAGAGTCGTAGATTGCAAAATTTTCATCATTTTTCGAGCAAATACTCATAGATTAACCATTTTGAGTAAATTACTTTACAATTTCTTAGTATCTCTGAATTCAATTTGAAATTAGATTGATTCCGACAGTATGCTTTCAAATATAAATGGAAAAGCGCTTTCTTCAAAAAATAAGAAATCAGCACCAACAAATTCTAAGATTCGGCATTGGAGCTCATTATGCACATTCACAGATGTACCGGACCAAAATTAAGTATGTTAATGGCATCGAAAATCTTTCGAAGGTCAGAAAGGGGATAAATTAATGTTAGTGACAAAAAATACATTTCGACGTTCCTCGTCAAGATCTATCCTATGGCATCAAATAGTCGGGAAAAACGGAATTTTCAAATATTGAATTCTGAGGGTTTTGTGGGAGTTTGTTTTAACTCTTAGAGTTCAACTCTCTAAACTCCAAGCGTCTGGCCTATATCTTTTATTAGTGCAATAAACTACTGATTTCGAGGTTATAAGCAAAATGATAAGTGATGCTAAAACAGTCAACAGTCATTAGCAACACTAATTTGCACTAGAAGTAGTATTAAACAATGAAATAAGTGTTGAGCTTTCATATAAATTGAAAACTTATCGAATAAAACTAATAGGTATATGGATTATAGAATCCTACCCATTCATCATCACCTAAAATATACCATCAATAATATCGCACTGAGCTGTTTGCAAATTTTGCTTGCGAACTTGGTAATTGATAACCTAAAAATTTATTAACATGTTGTACTAATGACATTCCTAAAAGTCTGAAACATATTTTAAGTTGTTTGTTCTTAGTTATTTATGTAGTTGAATTCTGGACGACTCAAAAAAGTTTTTTTTGTGGAAGCTATGGGCGTTGGCAACTCTAAAGAAATATTCTTTCAAAATTAGTCCAGATTTCGATTAGGTAAAATCCAAGAAATGCCGCCTGAAGCTTCAAAAAACAACAGTGTTTATTCAATAATTTTCTCGCATTAAAATCTTAAAACAAAAAATTTAGGAATGGAGGAGACCAGATTTTTAGAAATTTAGTAAAGGCATAACACGCCGTGTAAGAAAAACTAATGCGATAAGCCGAAGTTTGTTTATTTCTGATGTCTATCTTTATTTTTATTTCAGTTGTTTTTAATTTTTTTGCAAACTTACAAATTTATTTTCGTTCTTAATTTCCTTGTTATCTAAGCACGGTTTATTATGAAAGCTATAATATTCTGTCTACTTTATATTACTGATCAAAAATGATCAAAACACAGTGATGGAGATACTTTCAACAATATTGTTCAATTTAACCTGGACGATAATTAATTAATAATAAATGAAACTTCGCTTTCATTATCATCATCCATCAGAAAAAGTTACTTATGATAAAAACACAAAAATAGACATTTTTTACATTTGATCTCTCACGAGGATTTGCATTACAGGTACACATAAGCGCGAATTATACCGCTAAATCGCATAACTTCTAAATTTCCACTCGTTTAACGTTTGTTGTCTACCTAAGCACTTGTTTATGAAAATTTTTTATCGCCATCGAAAAGATACTTAATTAAGCTTCTAGCGATCATTTTTTAAAATCAGCTAAACCTTACATTCAGAAATTTAACGCGCTTAAAATAACAAAATTCAGCATAAAACCCAGCAAGATTGACTACTATTATGCGTGAATGAGAAATATAATGAGTAATCTAAAAATAAAAAATGTTTCAATAAATCAAAGAGCTTAATTATAAACAAAGTTGGAAGCTCGAGACTCTTCAATGACTGACTTCGCGATCTTGAGGTCAGAATGTTTAGTGGTCATCGCATGCTGGACTGCTTAATTGAGGAAATGGTATCGAAAATTATTCAAATGTTGGAATAGCGCAAAAACTATAAGAACTTTAGTTCACAATTTCCTGTCGACTTCAATTCTTTTTAAAAAAAAATTAAATTTTTGTCACCTTTCAGCCTACATGTTTCTTGCCTTGTTTTCGTGATAAAAATTTCCTTTCAGGTCTAGACACCTGAAGTTCCCATGTGCATCTGAATGGGGCTTTACGATTACATATTTTTTTGAGCTAAAATTGCCTCAGAAAACGCTAAAAGCGTAAATCTACCTGTATTGATTCCAGCTTGTTCTGGATTCTGGATGTCGTAAAGTTAAGAACAGATTTTTGGCTTGACCGTTAATATGATTTCTTTCCTTATGATCGAAACTTATGCTCAATGTAACCATTACAACGATTCAGTGAGAAATAAAATTTATGTAAAGTTAATGGTGAATGATCATGAAATCGTGCCAGAATCTTAGGTAGCACGTTGCGCGTACATACCTATAATATAATTGGGTACCCATAAAAAGTGACTCACCCCCTACAGCAACGCTAGAACATTTTTGGGAGATGTGGTTTTTTTAAAAGATAGATAATTTAAAATCTGGATATGCTCTTCTTTAGTTTACACTCCAAACCGAGTATGTAATGAGCGTGTAAAGTTTTGACGTAACGTTATAACATATAAAAACTTTTGACGGTTGTCGAGAACCATTTTTAGGTAAATGAGCGTAAAGGCCTCATACCGAATGTTATATAATTGTAAAGAATAAAATTCTCTAAAGGCAGAATTTTTTGTTTTTTCGAATTTTGTATTAGTTCTCGAGGGGGATTGTAAAGAGTGTAGAAATCTCTGGGTGTAAAGACAGATTTTGGCCGCGTTTTTTACTTTTTTCTGTCTGCCAATAAATCCGGTTATGAGTCAGAAAAAATTTGTTTCTAATAGAAATGTACTAGGACCAAAGGGCTACTTTTTGTTTACCTGCTAATTCTTTTACACTCAATGCGGAGTTAGATCCAAGGGTTTAAAGTTTACAATGTAGTAGATAGTATAAAAAACAGGGTTTGTCTCAGATTTCTCCGTCAACTTCTCCGCTTATAAGTCGGAACCAGTTGAATAGGATAAAAATAGAGTACGTTCTAGGGGATACACGTTGCAGCTAATTGCGATTAACACGGGGTAAAAAAACACGTTTTCTTCCCATCTTTTGATTGGCAAATGTCTCAAATAGGATGTGGAGCTAAAGTTCCCCAAACACAAACGTACTACAATTAAAATGTTACAAACTGGCCCTAATCAAATTTCTTTACACTCGATGGGCAGTTAGCTTAGGATTTTTAAAGTTTACACTCTGTTGGTGCACGAAAAAACACCTTCTTTTACCTTTTTTAGTTTGCAAACTTCGACGCTTATAAATCAAGACGCGCTAAGTATACTAAAAATAAAGTACACCTCAAAAGTTACATATCACACTTGGACGCGTTTTTGCAAATTGAATACTGAATTAGGTGTGAAGGTGTAAAGTTTAAAATCTGGTGTAAAAAATACGTTTTTTGCTAATTTTTTGTCAGCTAACTGCTCCGGTTATAAATCCAGGCACGTAGCTCTGGGGAAACGGGGGGTCCTGACCCCCTACAAAAATTTAGAAAAATCGGAAAAATAGGACTTTTTAAATGTTATTATGTGCTATTTTCGGCCTTTTTGGGCTTAGTCCCCCGAAAATTAGTGTAGGTCCCCCCAAAATAGACGGCCAGACGTACCTGTATAAATCGGCTCGTGCGGACTATTCTAAAAATAAATTACTTGTCGGCGGTTACAAACCACATTTGGTCCGAATATTCTTTACTCGATATTGAGTTATTTCTGGAGGTATAAAGTACCAGCTCTGTGCTGAAAAAACGTTATTGCAATTATTTTTTTTGCAAAAATTTCCCTTGTATGAATGGGTATGTCCGCACTTACGTAAAAAATTAGGAACGTCTCAAGGGTTACACATCGCAGTAAGATACACTTCTTTACACTTAATATTGAGTTTGTTCTGGAGGTGTAAAGTTTTGGGTCTAAGGTGAAAAACACGTTTCTGCATCGGTTTTGTTCACGATATTCTTCCGTTATGAATAGGGACAGGATCTCAACTCTAAGAACGCTTTGCGCTTAAGGGTCACACATTCTACTGAACGAATCAGTTTGCAGTCAACGGAGGTGTAAAGTAATTAATACTATAGGTTTACTTTGCTCCCAGAGTGTTGTGGAGGGTCAATTTTTCCGACAAATATTATTCGGAACATCAGGATTACGAATCAGATTTTAAACATTCTTTACACTAGGCAATTGTGTAAAGTTTACACTGAAAATTAACTTTAGCTGCAGAACATTGCCGCGGCTGGAGTTTTTTTTAATGTTCTCCGAAACATAAGGATTTCTCCGTACTATCAGGAATACGAACTTACTGCAATTCTCTTTACACCCCTTAGTTGCGTTAAGTTTACGCTTCAGTTTAATTACATATCTATGAGGTTGTACGTTGTAAGAGCTAACTTTTATTATAAACTGTTCTCCGAAAAATCAGGATTACGAATTTAACTTTGCTTTTTTTGTGACTCAATGGCATTTTAAAGGTTAAACTAAAAATTAATTTCAATCTCAAAACGTTGTAGGAGGTAACTTTTTTAAAAGACTGTTCTTGTGTCATTCAAGTATTTCATTCAGCAAGTTACCTCTAGCAAAGAAAAATGCTCCGATGGAACAAAAAGGACAAATATACTTGGAATAGCGGATTATTAAAGAAATTAAAGAAGGGAACTAGAGAAAGTCACCTAAGTGCGCAAAAAATCATCAGAGTCTGCTAAAAATCAGATTTCTCTAAGCAACACAAAAATTGAAGTATGTATATTCTGCAGCCTCTAAAAACAGAAGGTGTGCTCTCAAAACATTTCGCACTAGTTTGGTGAAGAGTTTGAGGGAAACTTTGGCCTGTACAAAGTGGCCGATTTACTTAGAGATCAGTATCGCATATTCAAGACAATATGTAATCAATATTCAGTCAAGGCTCAATAGATGAATTATGACATTCGCATCATGCTGTTTATGATGACGTGTTATGCTAGCATGATGAGATGATGTAGGTTCATTTTCTCCTGCTCCGTCGGCAATCTATATGAGCTACGGTCACTATCGCATTTATTTGCGTGGTTATCTCGCTCACTCTTCTTGTGTCGTGTCCTTATTCTTTAGTGCAACCCTGATTGCGCATATTTAGTGCCTTACCGCGCTTCTATGCCATCATACATGGGCGTGGAAGGAGGTCTGGGGGTATACACCCCTGCAGAAGTTAAAAAACCCACCGCAGATTACTGTGAACCCCCAGAATTCTATTTTTAGTAACTTTTTTTAGCAATTTTAGCCGATTTTTAGCGAGCCATTGTAAGAGCGGCCGTTTGTACTTACATTCAAATGAGGTTAGTAAAGAAAATGATTTGTCGTTTTCTTTAATTCGGATTGATCAGTTCTTTTAAAGAATAAACTATTGCGTCATTTATTTCTGAAACTGAGGCCACAACTAACTTCGTCTGTAGGCCGCAGAATATACTTAAATTTTTGTGTTGCTGAGAGAAATCTGATTTTTAGCAGATTCTGATGATTTTTTGCGCGCATAGATGACTTTTCCTAGTCCCCTTCTTTTATGTCTTTAACCGCTATTCCAAGTATATTTGTCCTTTTAGTTCCATCGGAGCATTTTTATTTTCTAGTTTGATAAGGCATGGCATTGGCCAATCTCATGGAACGTGTCTATCTAAGATATAGTTGCGCAACAACCTAGTTTTCATTAAAACGAGGTCACTTTAACACCTAAAGAATGGTACTAAAACTTTATTGACCTTCTAATGAATACGCTAACGTTTCTCGAAATATGTATCTGACTTCTTGAAATATGCATCTGACTTAATAAAGACCGTGACGCGATTTATTCCGATTCTAACTCGTGCTTGAGTCCATCCATGGTACACATATTCGATTTTCGGCCTATATTGTCGATTTTTTTGCAGAGTTAGAAAGAATTCAATAGTATTTTCCTGTTAATATTGTGCGCTTTTTAATAACAGGGTGTCATTACACTCGCATAACGTGATTACGGTTTCTCGGTATAAAATATGAAGTTACAACACAGGAAATATTTAATAGTTTTCTTCACTGTACGCAACGCGTTTTTACGCTTTACAGCCGTGGAATTTGTAGGACATATTTGGTAGAAGTGAATCAAATGAATGAAAATGAACGACAAATAATCCAGTTTATTGTAAATCTGTTCGTTTTCAGCTGTTATGCCAGCAATTCAGAGAGCATTTTTAATATTGTGTAGATATATGTTGCGCGATTCAATTGCACCCGCTGGTATGTGAACTTTCGTTACTACTATTAATATAGCGGAAAAGAGGGCAGATTTTTGAGAAAAAAATGAAATTAAAAGACGAAGAACGTTCAAGGTAACGTTTAATGAAATATTTAATGTTTTCTCTCAAAGGTTACGCGCAAATTACGAAATTTCGCGCTATGATTTTAAATGCAGTGGCGCATGTTAAATGCGTCGCTTTCAAGGTAATTTTTCGATTGTTTACCCAACTTTAATGCCGTTTTAGAGGCTAATCTCACCGTTCTGAAATGAATTAGTGCGTCGCCAATTCACGAATCTGATCTTCTGACCGCCGTGGACCTTAGACGAATAATTTCGACTAAAAATCGTCACTATTTATTTTAGCCGAGTAAACTTTTCGTTAGTTTTGTCATTCTGTTCTTTGAACCCATTTGACATTAACTTTAATTAATTTTTATTATTTAACAATGGGTTAAATACGACTCGAAACTGATACGAAATTGATATTCGCTTATTAATAAAAAGGTTGATTTTGATTAGGTTATATATCGAAATCTATCATTTCACGTATTTGTTGGATTCTGTTAAAGTCGACAAGGCTGTTAATGCCGAATATTGTCATCTCAGCTGATAAATCCAAAAACTGAAATCAGGTTAATTGAACTTTTCTTTCACGCATTTTCATCAGTTCGCTTGATTTAATTAAGCTTTGTACCGTTGTCACCTGATTTGTGGAGCGTTATAGTCAATAATATCTTGCAAAATATTATCATGCCCTCGGCGATGATGTTTTTAATGGATTTAAAGGCCCAAATATTATTACAAAATAAGTAAACGTGCAAGGAACTACGATTTTTAGTGCCCGTTCGAATGTTTATGCAAAGCTAGCTAAAAATGTTTAATAATAATTTGCAATTACCGGCTTATTCGCCTTCATATGCATCGGAATCACTGTCCAGAGAAACTATTCAGTTCCAAGACCTGCACGTCTTTCAACAATATCCCTTTCCGTATCCAATTCCGAATGATTGCCTGATTCCAGAATTCCAACGACAATTCAGTCGTTCAAGTAGAAATTCCATAGGCAGCGGAGCTGCGGGAGCTGCTGGAGGACGAGGAGTGCCATCTAGTTGGGACAATGCTGACAATAAACGCAAAAACAATAGTTCGTCGAAGGATTCGGGTACGAATAAGAATTTTTCAGATATCTTGAATAATTTCCACAGTCATCGTGTCCGTTGCACGGGCAAAATTCACTGTGGCAGAAGGTAGCTGCTCTCCTTACTATTTTATCTAATTGAAAATCGATTGTCCCGAATTTTCACCCCCTCAGTCTATTGTCATTGGAGTAGTCGTGATAAATGATGATTTCAAGTGTATAAAAAACATAGATGCTAAAAAAATTTTGTCATAAGGAGGTTTTCAGATTTTTTAGGAAGAGTCACTATAAGACGATACTGTTTCTTTCCACTTCAGCTTGATAAGGGCGGAGGTGTAGGTCTCACTTAAACCAAAAGATAACATTACTTTAAGGCTAAGCACTGAAATCGGTATAAAACAATCCATTGACTTTTCGTTTTGAAACATGCACTATAATATCTATAAATTGTGAAGAATTCATTGATAGACAAGAAGTATGTAGTTAATCCTTGTTAATAGGAGCAGCCCGCTTTTGATTATTAAATTAACCGTTTCCTGTAAAATACGCAAGAATTTAGTGTTGTGCGCCTCATTTGTCGCACAATATGAATTAAAATTTTCCTTAGCCAACCAGATTACCGACTTTCAAGCTCTAATGAATTGGAAAATCAGCCTTTAAAAATCTCACGTGCGAGTGTGACATTTAAATCGGTAGCCCCCTTCATCAGCTTGAAGTGCCCTTTTATGAAAGAGCAGAATAAGAGAATTCCGCCGTTCTTAAAAAATCATTTAATTATGAATTATTAGATATGTATTGAAATTATATGTCATTAGTTGTTAGGGATTACGAATTCAGTTTCTATTCCTGTAAATCTTAGAATTTTTTGGATGGTCTACAATCATATTTAGATAAATTTATTCACAAACTAAAAATATTTTTGATCAATCTACAATATCCTCGAGAAGCCTAGAATTTTACTGAAGTAGGAGGAATAAAAGCGGTCTAACAGATTTGCCAGTAACTCCTCCGGAATATCATGAGAGTTTCTTTAATTATATCATTTTTCTATCAAAAAATTTTCCCTTCAGCTTGCACAAAATTCCTCCTGCGCTAGTTACAAACAACCACAAGTAATAGGCTTTTTCCTTAAACAGGTTTTTCAGATCAAAATGGCTTAAATATTCCGTTTATCGAGAAAATTCACCTGGATCAACAATGCCTTATTCTTGCTAAAGAATTAAGAACTGTCTTACAACTCACTGATGGATTCTTGCGTGATGTGGAGCAAGAACGCGAGAGCAGCCGTGACTTACTGATCGAACTAGAACGAAAAATCAAGCCTTGTTTGATCGCACTCGACGAAAAGGTTGTGAGCCAAGAGGAGTTGATCAAAAGAAATATCGACAGATGCATTGTGACTGAACCAAAGCTAAATTGGTTGCTTCGTTATAATAACTTCATGTTGAAGTTTCGAAAACTCATTCAAAGGTAAGCTAAGTCAGTACTCAGATTTGCATCATCTAATGAAGGATACATTTATTGTTCCATAATGAATAATTAAGGGATAATTTTATTTTTTTATGTCGGCCCAATAGAATGCTGGATGTCCTTGAAAAGCCCTTTCCCTCCCCATTTCATATGCTTATGAGACTTCAGGATAAATTAAAAAAACATGCGAAACAGAAAAAAACTTAGCCTTAAAAATGGTAAAGATAGTTAAGAATGTGACTGCTGAAAACATTATTACTTACCGCTGGGTCTAAGCCCTGTCAACAAGACATTCACGATTTAAAATTTTTGATGAGTCCTTGTCAGACATGACTACTAAAATCGACAGAATTTGTGATTTAAAATATTTTATATTTCATAGTCAGCAGCTTAACAAGTAAGAATTGCTTAACCCTCCTGTTACCAAGGGGTCACGCACTCTAGAATTACCAAGGTCTAGATCGAAAATCTAGTCATTGGGGAGATAAGAAATATGAATGAAAATACGTATTTCTGGTAGCTAAGAGCATAAGAATTTAAAAAATGTCATTAAGTTTGCACAAAACTGAAGACCAATTGAAAAAACCGTATTTGAACATTCAAAAATGTGTAAGAAATTCGATCTGCGACACGCATAACACATGTTATAAAATCATGGAATCAAGCTTTTCTGATATAATATAGGTCAATACGTTTTCTTTTTCTCAATAAAACATGTGTTGCAGTAAAAAAAGAGGGTACTGAGAAGCTTGCCACATAAAAATTTATGGCCTTACAGTAAACTGCAAAAAACAGGCAACTAGATCACGAATCTAGAGCTCGGTAAAAGTAGGGAAGCAAATTGTACAAGAATCAAAGAAATCCTTTTTAATTAATAAAAATACCACCGATGTGCTAATTTTGAACTGATTACATATTCTATTTTAACCGGCTGTTTGATCAACTGCTGCGTCTTACTTCATCTGCACGGCTATTATGTTTCTCCTAAATACTTAATTTTTTATTAGGTTAACGGAGGACGTGTACAATACTTTGGAAGAAATTCTGCGTTTGAAAACTCGAGGATGTCATGGCATTCGATCGAAACCAGGTGCCTCCTCTAGTTGCGTTGCAGCCATCGACGATTCTCTTGAGAATCTTGACACTGACATTAGATCAGAAATGGCAAAATCTGAAGCATTCTACGAGCAGAGGTCTTATTCGGTGCGCTAAAGGCTTTATGTTATTTCGACATACTGACCACAAGCAAAGCACTTACCTTTCCAATGATCAAAAGCTAAGGTCAAAAAAATTTTAAACGTCATTCGTAGCGATATATGTATAGACGAAATTCAGCTCCGAAATGTTTTCTTTTGTGCTAGAACCATTTTTGCATGCTTGTTTTGTAATATGTTCACGTTACAAACAACTGGCAACCACACATGGGCGTGGGGGGTCTGGACCCCCAGAAACCAAAAGACCCCCCAGAAATCAAAATACCCCCCCCAGAATTCGATTTTTGAAAATTTTTTTCGTTTTCTTCGCAATTTTTTTGATATCAATGGAAAGTGCTTGATGAGAAACGTCGAAAAATGGTGTTTTTATCGCCATACCACCATTTTTAAGGCCATTTTTTGACCTTCAAAAATCTTGGACCCCCAGAATTTTCTCGCTGCCCTCGTATGCTGGCAACTGGCAGGTCGGTAGCTGAAAATTATGAAGTGGATAGTGTAAGCTTGAAACATCAAAGCTGAAAAAAACTTCGAAACTTCGAAAATGTCATTCTTTCAACGGTTTGATTTGAACATCTATTCTCGCACCACATATCGATAAACACTTTCAAACCCTTGATTATTATGCAAGATGGACAGCAGCCAAATTCTGGGGATTCGATGACAAGATCACCAAAAATTCGATTCTGGGGGTCTGTCGACTAAGGGGGAGTCCAGCCACACTCCCCAAACGCCCATGTCTGTGTTCATTCATACGCACGAGGTTAGTAGAGCAGATTTGAACAATTTTCAAAAAATGGACATTAACATTTAGCCTTTGCCTAAATTTCCCAAAAATATTTTCTATTCTCACTTTTGTACGTATGCGCATTCCAAAAGCTATCACTTGACCCGCTAGTATGAAAAGCGGAAACTGAGAATCAGCTCAATACGACTTCAAACAAGATGCATACAATTCAGTGAAAAAAGCAATCCTTTGAAACTTGGAGATAAACCATTTGATAGCTTTTCGATGCTAATAAAAAACTGAAAGTACCTACCTATTGTAACTTATGCGGGTTGTCGCGCTTTGGAGTTATCTAAGTAACCTAAGCCGCGCCGCTAGAGTCTTGCTGATCAAGTACTTGCAGTATGTACGGATACCTAAACCGGCAGCATGCCGCCGGGGAAGATACCCAACACACAACAACTACGAAAGCAACAACCGTACCTTCAGGGCTTACCTAAGTACTTTGCTATACCTAGCGCTGGTCAGGGTGCTACGGCAATATGCCTTAACTCTAGCTCTTGACCCTTAATACCTACTACCTAAAATCTCCACGGACATCAGGCCCGGTACCTATGGAGATTGCGGGAGGGGAATATGACCGCAGAACCCTACACAGGAGTAATTAGATAGCCCTGGTATTTACTCGAGGTCCTCAGACCTATTCTGGACCAAAAGAATAATTTTCGCGATAAATACCAAGAAGTTTCGCTTGAGAATACTTAAAGCGAAACAAATTACAAATTTCGATTTTACAAGCACTCTGAACGATAAATACAACAACTAAGAGCTCTATTCCGGGCTGTCAGCTTCTATAAAAATTATGTTATAATTTTTATAGTTTTTTAGTTCGAAAAGGATTGAAGAATTTTGACAAAAATATATAACGAAAAAGGTTTTACCCAAACTAATTCCGGCGATAGCAAATGTCGAGGCCGGCCGTTCCAATTCCCACAACTACCTGCGTTATAGTGCAACTCTAGGCAGTTACTTTTTCTAGCTTTTGTGTACACCAATTAATTTACAGACTGTGGCGCTCACAAAGTCAATTTCGACACGCCAGGAAATAAAAAGAACGCTCTAACGCTACTCAAGCCGAATGAATAATGGCAGAGGGGGCATGGATTGCGCATGGATTTTTCCGGTCTCTGCACAGGCTTAACGTGAATAGCGGTCATGTCGCCTATGTTTTAAATGTAAAGAAATAAAAGGGGACTTATTTGGGTTCCACAGGCTAAATGCATTAGTGTGTCTCTCGCAACACATAGTGGAGTAGGTCCAATCAAAAGACGCTGCGTGACTGGATCGCCTCCACACGTCCTATTGTCGAAAACTAACCGACTGTAAAGTAGTCGGTAAGTATGGCTGGATCGCCTAACAGGAACTCAAAGATCGGATGGTCATACTTGACGCACTAAGGTGCGTTTTGGTCGTTGGTGTAAACGACCCGTGTAGATACACTATCTACACTATTGTGAGTCGACTTTTCTAAGTTCGAAAAACTGGCTACTGCAGTTCACTCCGTGAAGTGCTTTTCAATCCTCAATAAAACTACCACCGCAGTTTCGTCTGTTTTTTCAGTTTTTTCATATCTTTCCCTTTACCGTGAGTTTGGACGGCGTGTGAATCATTTTAGGCGTTTCTTCTTATCTTCCTTATCCCTGCGTGTAGGAGTTTGTCTATAGTTTCGCTTCGGCTCTATTTACATCGTTCTTAATGGTTTAGCTCTAGGAGTTATAGAGCAGTAAGAAATGAACAAATATGGATTATTTACAGTTTTATTAAAAAACCTTAAAATGAGAAAATAGGGTTCTAATATATAAATTAAGTGGTTACTTCCTCTACAGCTTTTCAAATACATCCATCGGTTGTTTATCACAGCAGAAATCTACTTTTTCCTGTTAATGCATGGTTGTTCACCAGTTGCCTATTCTTATGCATTGTACAAGTTTTTAGTTGCAACTCTTTCAAAAACAATTTACTTAAAAAGTAAAATATACAATTTAGAAAGCGCATAAAAAATTTAATAAAATGAAAGTAATAATTGGCAGAATATATAAAGGTGTAACGTAGACAAGGACGTTGTCCTTTGATGGTACCTGCGACGAGTGCGAAAACATGATTTTGAGTGGAGGGATATTCAAGGAAACCGTAAGTGCAGTCCGTCAGCGTTTTTCAAGTTAGTGTGATATGTGAAGTTAACTGCAGTGACCATTTTTCTAAAACGAAGAAGCGCATGAAAGTGGGCGTTCGGTCGGACCACAATAATTGACCAGGCAAGTTCTACGTAATTGTATTTCTAAAATTTTTTCCTGTCATTTAGCAATTCCGATCCAATGAACATTTATTGCCTATAATATTAATTTTTGGTCCATTTTACCTTTCGAGATTCTCAGATTCCCAGAATTCAGGCTCTGCATGCATGTATATGGTGACGATCCCACCAGGGCGTGGGGTTTCGGGGTATGCATCCCCAGAATTCAATTTTAGTAATTTTTTGATGTCAATGGATAGTGCTCGATGAGAAACATTGAAAAATAGTGTTTTTTTGCCATACCACCATTTTTTGACCTTTGAGAAAATCTTGCACCCCCCACAGAATTTTGGTGCCGCACACCTATGATGACTATGCATTCAGCCACGAGCGGCTCCAGTATTCGAACTAGTCAAAATGCTATTTTTTGCAAAGCTGTTTTTAAAATTTTTGCAAAACATAGTAAAATCGCTGTCAGTAGTTGAGCGAGACCATACATGAGCAGTAGCCGAATTCTGAAGATCTGTGCGACATACAGCAAAAATCCATGAAAACATGCAAAAGTTCACTTCAGTCTACCGATTTCCGGGAGTCTAAATTCCCCAAACCCCAGGTCCACGAGTGGTTTAGGATTCTTTGAAACATGCAATTCACAGAACGATTTTTGGACTTGCACTAACCTGAATTATGAAAATCACCAGAATAATTTAGCAGTTGCATAAGTAGACAGTGAAGGTTTACTATAATAAGCCACGTTGAATTAGCAAGGAGCAGCTGTTTTTTTATTTTAAACAGAAACAAAGAAAATAATAAGCAACGGACTTTAATTTCCAGTATTATCACGCAATAAGTAACATTAGAGCGGCTTGTAGTCCAATTTCGATTCTAGTTTTTTAGCATCGGCAACTTTACGAACCGCTTTCATAAAATCTTCGTCAATGACGAAGTCACGTTCGGCTCTGATCGCGAACATACCAGCTTCGGTGCAAACATTACGAAGGTCAGCTCCACTGAAAACAAAACGCCATATAAAAAGATGGCAATTTCCATGCATCTCATTACCTTTCCAAAATAATTTTTGGGCTCAGCGGCCGCCCCCTGGGTACGCTCACACACTCACACACACACGCGCGCGCACACACACACACACACACACACACACACACACATATATATATATATATATATATATATATATATATATATATATATATATATATATATATATATATATATATATATATATATATATAGGGGCGTAGGCAGGATTTTTTTTAACGGGGAGGGGCGGTCCGAAATTATTGACCCTATATTTAGGGATATGTTCGCCAAGGCGCCAAATAAAGTGCATTTTCTGACGTTTGCGAACATGCTCTATCCGTTAAGCTCATAAAATTCAAACTTTTCGAAAAAATTTTATTTCCTCCTAATAAGCTATAGAAAATGACGTTATTTAGCCGCGCTTGGGCCTATATATATATATATATATATATATATATATATATATATATATATATATATATATATATATATATATATATATATATATATATATTATATATATATATATATATATATATATATATATATATATATATATATATATATATATATATATATATATATATATATATATATATATATATATATATATATATATATATATATATATATATATATATATATATATATATATATATATATATATATATATATATATATGTATATATGGTTGTGCAATGAGTTTTGGTTATCATAGGTGTCAGCTCTCCTGATTCTCGATTTATATTGTTCGAATCATACAAAAAGCGTCAAACGACGTCTAACAGCTTATGTACTTATTTTTCGAGCAGTAGACTGCCCAATTCGTTCATCCAGACACTTTTCTTCCATTATTCCGTATTTATTTGATTTTACAGACAAACCGTTCCTCCGCCTTTATTGTCATTTCTTTTCATGCAAATTTAAGCGCTTAAATTCATTAATAATAAAAAACGACGAATTAAGTATGTATCAAAATGTAACATTGAATGACAAATTACTAATTTACCCCCCCGGATTGGCATTCTTTAAGACGCACTTTATAAATTTTTCATTTTTCCTTTGGGAGCAGGCACGTAGCTGTGGGGGAATGGGGGGTCCGGACCCCCCCCAAAATTCAGAAAAATTTGGAAAAATAGGACTTTTTACACGTTATTTTGTGCTATTTTTGGTTTAGACCCCCCAAAATTGGTGTTTGTCCCCCCAAAATAGGAGAGCCAGCTACGTGCCTGTTTGGGAGACCCCTATAAAAACAAACATTTTTTATTTCGGGAAGGGGTAACTACCCCCTTGCCTCCTTAGCTACGGGCCGGCATATGGATGTATGTACACACGTCATAATTTCCCAAGGTCAAAAGTTCAGGGCGGGTTGAAATCCAAAAATTTGGGACCACTGAATTTAGAGTTCAAGCCTTTTTGCAGATCAAATATGAAAAATGGCTAAAACATTGCATATAACATGCTTTGAAGTGAAAAACTGGATTTTAAAGTACTGTTTGTCCAATTCTGACTAGTTTCGTCACTCTTGTAAGTAAAAAATATAAGAATTCATCGAAAACTTTGATTTCTCAGATAAGTTCAACTTCATTCTAGGTATTTGATTATTGAACAAAAGAGAAATGTACTAGTAAAATTTCAACATCTTTGCTGCTTTTTAACCCAAAAATCATGCAGAAAATGTTTGATAGCTCAAAATCGTCTGACAGTGATTCGAGTCAGGGGGTAATACCCGATCCCCGCTATGGGAATGTATGACACACGTATATAGTCCGGTCGATATTCACAGGGGCGGATTGCTCCCTACCAGACATGCACAGCATAGGAATTCTATTGGGGAAAAGTAGTCAAATTTTGAAGTGCTGTTTTAGGCCCAAAAATGGTGGTACGTGTGAAAAAATCGTTTTTTCAGCGTTTCTGACGATGCTCTATTTTTATAGAGCATAAAAATATGAAAAAAATTTCAAAAAATCGAAAAATTCGAATTAATCCAACAAAATATGGTCAAAACATGAATAAACGACGCGAAGCGCCAAAAGTTTGACACGTTTGAGCAATAGCTTGGAACGCTTAAAAACACACCTTGTCTACGGATTATCAGGAAATTTTTGGGAAATTTTTGGAAACTTTCGAAAAATCGCGAATGGGGGTAGCGTTTCTTCATCACGAACGACCCCAATTTAGCGCTGGAGCTAATGAAAATTTTTACATTAGCACGCTAGTTTTTTACCTATATAATAGCTATAGTGTCATAGATGCATGTCCTTTGCATCTTTAATACAGCTGATTTTGCCAGTACAACTAGATTTATATATTTAAATCGGAAAATTCATATTAAATCACAATTATTGTCTCCCTGAACCTCAATAGACACAGGGAGCTAACGTCTTTCTATCTATTATAACATAACAAATGATAATGCGATTGCCAGATACTAATTTAATCTGATAAGAGACGCCCTGCTGCGCTTATGAATTGAATATTAAATAAATATGTATAAAGAAGATAGTTTGGTTTTTAAGCAACAAAAAATAGTTCGAACTTATCATAAAGTAATTATTTTGTGCTAGAAATCTTTAAACAAATAGGCGAAATAAATGCATAATCTTTTAGATTGCATGACGATTAAGTATGCGCTGAAAAATACTTTGAAATCACTATATTTTACTCAAATAGGACTTAGGACTTGGTATCCGGTATGTCGTGCTAACGGACAAGATTTTTATTAGCACGGAACAGGTTTCATTAGCATGGTGCTAAAAAAACTGTGGGGAGATGAAATAATTTCTGGGCGTGTTAAAGTTTTTCTGAGGGGTGAAACCCCAAAATCATGCATGCTCCCTACTTGAAATAGAAAAATCATCTTTCATAAGCGTCCTCGACAGAGGATATAATTCAAATCTCTCAAAGTACATTTAAATGACCACCAAAGCAGATTTTCAGCTTTTTAACAGTAAATCCAAAATTTTTTGGTAGATTTTTCAAATGTGCTCGCCGTATAAGAAACAAAGTCTAAGTTGAACATAGAGAATATGTCAATCAGGCATGCTCAGCATGGGAATTCTGGGGTTGGGAGAAGTAAGGTGAAATTTTGAAGTGCTTTTTTGGGCCCAAAAATGGTGGGTAGGCATCAAACACGATGTTTATCGGCGTTTCTGACGATGCTCTATCTTTCTAAAGCATCAAAACACAACAAAATCAAAAAAGTCTAACAAATTAAACAAAACATTGTCAAAACATGAGTATGTGGCGCGAAGCGCCGAAAATTTAATACTTTGAGCAAACATATATATAACTAAAAACGCTTCGAAATAGCACCTTTCCAGCGAATTTCCAGAAAAAATTTTAGAAACTTCGAAAATCGCGAATTTTGCGGGTGTGAGAAATTTCACTTTCTCCCCAAGACAAAGGTGCACAAGGTCGGGTGGGCAGCAGTGATCGGACCGAGGCCTCGGCCTCGGCCTCGGCAAGCCTCGGCGTTTTTTGGAGCCTCGGCCTCGGCGCCGAGGGCGAAGCTGAAAAGTGCCGAGGCGCCGAGGGTTAAAATCAAATTTGAATAAGTTCAATATGTCCGTTGAATATTAACTATTTAGAATGCATCTGCAGTACAAAGGCTATTTTTTACCTATAGACTTTTCTTGTGGTTTTAGTCGCGTACCCAGTTACACAAAGTTACATACAGCAAAGTGCCAATTTATTATTCATGTGATGACTAAGTTTTAATTCTCATGCTTGCTACATGGATCGGAAACACACATTCCCGAAGGGAGGGGTGAGGGAGGTTCATTACCCCCTCTCAGGGTACAAGACTCAAGTCACTGTCAGACGATTTTTGTTGAAAAGCTTTTGAATATTTTTGAACCTAATTTTTACTATGGCAAAAGTGCAGCCAACTATTAGAATTTCCCGAAGTGATACAGTATTTTTGAATGTAAGCAAGAGTAAATGGACAAATTGTCACTATAAAACATGCATGTAACAGCTCAAAATTTTCGGGAGGGGCTCCTCGGCATACATGTAACGGCTAGAAATTTCGGGTGGGGGATTAGCGACTCTAATTCTATGTCAAAAATGGCAAAAGCACCTAAAATAGCCAACAAAGCGCAAATTTTCGCCAAAAATGGGGAGGGTGGGTCAAAATTTTCTGACGTCGGAGGGAAGGGTTAGGGGAGACGTCCAACCCTAGGTGGGTGGGGAATTCCCCAAAGCCCTTCCTGTTACACGTATGGTTTTCGG
The DNA here is from genome assembly GCA_036768485.1 of Mermis nigrescens. Classification (NCBI taxonomy): domain Eukaryota; kingdom Metazoa; phylum Nematoda; class Enoplea; order Mermithida; family Mermithidae; genus Mermis; species Mermis nigrescens. The sequence goes on along the minus strand of JAVLUZ010000154.1, from coordinate 43,116,985 downwards.
CCATTTTTATGGGAGAGGGCGTAAATGATTACGAATTTTCGGCCGAAAATCGCAAAAACGCAGCTAAAAATGGCCAATAAAAGCAGGTTTTGCCAAAAATCAATTTCGGCTCGTGCATTTTTTGGAGCCATTTTTATACAATGTTAAAATACTTTCTTGGACAAAGTGATATTAATTATATCGTTTTTCAGTATTTTTTAGGAAATTTCAAAAATTTTCGGCGCTTCGCGCAAAATATCGCTAATATGCTGTATTTAGATTGAAGCAGAGGCATTAAACACTCAAAAATCAATTTTTGTGTAATCTAGGCATCTTTATGCAGATTTAAATATCTTTTGTATCCATTTCTACTGTTTTTAAAAATTTTATGCAAAACAAGTACTATTTAATAACTCAGCACATTTAGCCGTTCAAAGATAAAATTGACTAATTTATCCTGATGTTGCATTGGATTTCTAAGCACAGTAGTGCTTATTACAAGATTTAATTGGCATATTATATACAATATCTGTAATATTTCTGATTTTGTAGTACAAGTTGTTTTATGTGTAAATTTCATCAAAAGCTCATAAAATTTCGGCGCTTCGCGCCAAATAATCTTATGAACTATATCCAGGCCGAATTATCACATTTAGGACCACGGTTTTTTGTATTCGGCAAAGATTTTTCATAATGTACAGAGACTTTTCAGGACTGTCTTTGTACATGCACAAAGATTTTTGAAAAGACAAAAACTGTAAAAAGGTGTAAAATTCCCGAAAATTTTCGGCGCATCAGTAATTGTCTGTCCTATATATCTTTAAAATAGTAGAATTTGCATTTAGAATGGAAAAAATGTCAAATATTTAGAGACCCAGGAATTCGCTAAGATACACTACCGAAGGTCGAAAACCCCTGTTTTACCACATTAAATCGCTACTGTACCATACTATGATAGTACACAAAAATTTGCATGTACAAAATGTTCAAAGACTTTTGGATACCATTTTTGTACACGTAAAAAGGTATCTTGCACAAAAAAACACTGTTTAGGACTGCATGCCGGTTGCAGGTCACACACTGGCAGTATGTTAAAATGTGTATGTTTAAAAATATATTTATATAAAATATCTACAAAAATTTGTTCGCTCATACAAAGACACTACTTAATTTACTGGTCCCCCATTTTGGGATTTCACCCTTCCCTCAACTCTGGACCTTGGGAAATTATGATCGGAAAGTACAGTGCAGTTTCTGTCATATTACCTACCACACCAGAATTGGATGACTGAAAAAGCGTGTTTAAACATGCATTACTGCAAAAGCGAGCACAACAATGGCTACAGTTCTGTCTTTACTTAGCTTATTTCGTTTGTTCGTTTATTTCTTTGACACTGTTTTCTTATTTATGTATAGTAATAAAAGTTTTTAAGTGCTTGTTCAGCCATATTTTTTATTATATTTTCCAAGTCTTCAACGGCAACTTGTTAAATTAAGTATGCTTTCATGCTGCTGACTTTATTCAATAAATCCTTCACACATTTAATTTACTATTATTGAAAATGACATTTGATAAAGTGTTCAATATTACGATTATTCTCTAGCTCTTGTGCATACAAAATATTCTAAGAGCACTATTTATGGGTATAGGTATATAAGCTTGACCCTCGGCATTACCCTCGGCCTCGGCCTCGGCCGAGGCAAGGATTTTAAGGCGCCTCGGCCTCGGCCGAGGCCGAGGGTCCAAAAAGTACCCTCGGTCCGATCACTGGTGGGCAGGGAGGGAGGTGAAATCCCAAAAATCCAAAACAGTAAATTTAACATTCACAATTTTTTTGCTGTTTTAACGATCAAAATGGTCAAAATAGCCTATAAAGCGTGTTTTCGTGGCAATATATATATATATATATATATATATATATATATATATATATATATATATATATATATATATATATATATATATATATATATATATATATATATATATATATATATATATATATAAAGCATTTTTCAGTCCATTTGGACTGCATTATACCATTTTTACCACTAAAAAATGCAAAAATTAATAAATTTTTGAGCGCTTTTCGAGTAGAAAGTACTCGAAAGTATTAATCAGGCGCGAAGCGCGGAAAAATCTGATGTTTTCACTGCTTGTGACCTTAAAACTGAGGCAAAAAACGTTCCACCAGCTCAAAATCGCTAGACAGTACCTGTCCAGCTAACCCTTCAGGAGGGGTAATACCCCCTTCACCGCCTATGTGCATGTATGCTTTTAAGAGCATGTATGACGTCAACCGATTCATTACTTTGTTGTATTGTTTTCCTTTGCAATGTACAAAAATTGAGAACAAAGACAGGAGTCAACAAATCGTTTAATTACTGTAGCATAAAGTTCTCAATTGCTAGGCGCTATCCATAACAAAAAAGGTTAAGTTTGATTCATTGACGCAGCTCAATAATGGAAAATTCAATAATTCGTAGAATTGCAGAATATCACACATGCAAACTGTGGGGGAAGGTATGGGGTATCCCCTACCAGGACTTTTAAGAAGTACCCCCTCAGGCCATTATGGACCAAAAAATATTAATTGAACCATGAAAAAGTGCAAAATGACGTCTAACAGTATAGTTTCAGGCGCATACACATATTTTTCGAGCAGTAAACTGTCCAATTTATTCATGCAGATGATTTCCTTCCATTATTTCGTATATTTTCGATGTTACAGATCATTCGATCGCCCTTATTGTTATTATTTTCACGCAAATTTAACCACAAATATTCATGAAAAATAAAATAAAACGAATTGAGCATCGAAATTTGTCGAAATTTGACATTAAATAGGCAAAAAAATTACTCATGTAACCCCTTCCCCGCAGAAACTCGGTTTAAGCCCTCCTAGTACTTTTGACCTTGTGCAAGTACATATGTACGTAGAATATCACTATTATTACCGATTTAAATTTTTTTAGTCATTTTGAACAGTTTTAAAAATCCGCAAAGTTGAACGGAAAAAGGGAAAAAATCACAGCTTGAACTTTTAAACACCCGGCGGCTGAACGTTCCTTTTTCTCAGATTGTTTCAGAGTTGTCGAGTATACTACAGATAATATACATCCATACACGGACAGCGCCTAATCTATGGTCCAAAATTTTTCAAAGGTAAAAAAGCGCCGAAAAATTAATGGTAAGGGGCAAAGCATAATTTTCGACGTTTCTCACCAGAGTTCTATCAATTGACATGAACAAAATTGCGGGCGGGAAAAGATATAAAAAAATTTAATTCTGGGAATATTTTGGATTCTGGAAATCTAGATCCATCACCATACCTAGGCGTTGGGGGTATGCAACCCCAAACCAAAATACCTAAAAAAACCAAAATACCCCCAAAATTCAATGTTTGAAATTTTTCTGTTTTTTTTCGCAATTTTTTGATGCCAATGGATAGTGCTCGATGAGAAACGTTGAAAAATTGTGTTTTTCACCATACGACCATTTTAGGGCTATTTTTTGACCTTTGAAAAAATCTTGCAACCCCCAGAGCTTTGGTGCCGCCCACCTATGCCCATCACGCTCATGTGTACTTGCAACACTTTTCAAGCTTTATCTAACTTCTAAAAAATTAAGTATTCAACCTGAAGCCATCGGACAATTTAACAACTGCTTCGTAGTCGATTTCTCCGTGCTTAGTCATAGGAGCAGCGTGTATTTTTAACACCTCGAGTCGTGCTTGCTCGTTAGGCAATGGAATTTCTGAAAACAAAATGTGCAAATGATAGATATGGCATATACACGGAGTGAAATTATAATAGCGACTTCATTTCAATGTGCTAGCACGATCAAGATTTTTATAAACTCAAATGAGAAAGGTATTTGTAGGTAAGTGGTCAGTAAGTTACTTAAAGCCTATGAAGAAAAAATGTATTAAATCTAAAAATGGATTTTCAATTTAGGATAAAATTCGAAAAAATAAGCAATTACAATAAAAAAACACGTAAAAAATGAATTGTAGTCATATATGAAAAATTACAAGACAGCGTACATATAAAAAAGGCTATCAGGCGAACATGCACATAGGGAGGGGTTAGAGGAGGTACTACTACCCGTTGAAGGGTCCAAAAGTTAGTTAAATACTGTCGAGCAGCAAAAATCGTGCATTGTCAAGGCTTTTGACGTCAAAATAGTGAAAAATGCTATTTATTGTAGTAAAAATCCTAAATTTTACTCCTCCTGACCCCAAAATCTCGGTTTTATCCCCAGCCCCGACCAGCCTGACCTTGTTTATCTGTGCTGTCAGGTATTTTAAGAGGGATTCCAATATGCTTATGCAAATATGGAACCGGAATGCGATGCGAATACATACATGATTCCATATGGAACAACATACATACCAATCTTTCTGTCTAAGCGTCCTGGTCGTAACAGAGCCGGGTCCAAAGTATCCGGCCTATTAGTGGCCATTATAATTTTCACCTGACCCAGTGCATCAAAACCATCCATTTGATTTAACAACTAAAATAAAGCATTCAGTTGGGCAATGATATGGACAAATGCAGGAGGAGGGCGGCGCCCCTCCCTTAGCCTGAAAATAATTTTGTAAAAGAAAGATAATGCATGGAAAATGATGGAATTTGCATGTTTTCAACGAAAAATCTCAAAATTTTTGGCGCTTCATACCTTAGGATCATTATTTTCCATAAGTTTGTATTCAAGCGCGGCCAAAAAAACGTCATTTTCAATAACATATTATACAGAAAATAAATTTTTTATCGAAAAGTTCAAATTTCATGAGCCTAATGGATAGAGCATGTTCGGAAACGTCAGAAAATGCACTGTATGTTTTGCCCCGGCGAACATGTCCTAAAATATAGGGTCACCTATTCTGGACCGCCCCCTAAAAAATCACGCGTACGCCCCTTAGTAATGAGGTGCATCGCATAGCAAGTCTTATTCAGGTTAGATCATCTACCTGTACACTGAAAAGTTAAAAACTTGAAGATTTAGCAATGTTCAGAAGCCTTCAAAAATAGCAAGAAATATACCTCGATTCAGTGTTTGAAATCGGATCAATTATATATGGTAATTCCAAAAAGGGTGAAAAGATATCTTAATCATAACTACGGCTGTATTAGACATACATACATACACATCGGATGGCAAAATTTTTGAAAAAAGCAAACACAGGGCAACAAAATTGTAGAATTTCATAGAATTACTCTTGATATTGCTATTTCGGTACACACTTTTGTAAAGCACAACGTTTTTTGCTTGATTGCAACGGAAAAAATCGTTAACTAGCTTAAAAAGGGTTTATAAACTCTACCCCAAAACTTTTATTTTTAGCTTAGAATAATGTGGTTTGATAGCAAAAACCTTCGGCTGCAGGGCCTCCAACTTGTGGCTTTGTATACATTCGAACCAATTTTCAACTGAAATTGAGCATTTTCTGAATTTTGAATTCGAAAATACCTATTAAAATAACAAATTTTAAGAGTTCAAAACATGCAAAGTAAATGTCCGATATTCATACTTGAGAACCAATAAACAGCATGGGGGTGAGGGGTATTTCCCCTGAGCTTTGAAAACTAATACCTATACAGCGTCCTACATAGCCTTTTTTGGGCTCAGAAAATTAGATATATATAGCATTTCTGGGCTCAGAAAACTAGCTATAAAGCCTTTTTGGACTCAGAAATATACCATTTGAGCTCAGAAATGCTAAATGTTGTCTTTTTTGAGTTTCAAAGAATGCATAGCTATTTTTTGGACTCCAAAAAGGGCTAAATAGATATTTTTGTTACAAAAAGGTTATATAGCTCTGTTTGTGAGTTCAAGCAGGCTATTTATTTACCGAAAATGCTCAAAAACGATTGTTTTAAAGCGATACCTTCCTTTACAAAGCACATAGCTATTTATCAATTTTTGATTTTCACGCCCCCCCCTTAAAACTTGACCTTGCGCACCGAAGTTGAGAAGCATAATCGATTTTAAGGAAGATTCTCACTTCCATCAGGGTCCTTTGGATTTCTCTATCAGCCGACGTTCCTTCCGAGAATCTGCGACCACCTGAAGCATATTATGATGAGAAAAATTAAAATGATTCCAATAGTGTCAATTGACATATTTTAATTTTAAAACAAAAATTATGAGTGTAGTATTCATTATTTTTAAACAACGAAGGTAAACGTCAATTTATTGTGCAGGGTGGCCAAATAAAAATAAGCGTCCTTAACTTATTTCTATCATAACTTGGTCAATTATTGACTTTATAATGTAATATTTTCAGAGTAGTGTAAGTGACCCAGTAGGACGTATTTTACATAACTTAAATTCCATTAAATATTCTAATAAAACCAGTCATTGTTTTAATTTAAACATTGGTAATTTCATACATTTGACGATAAACCTTATTATTATAACTTAGATCATACGATGCCCTTTTTATGAAACCTCACTTTATCACTAAGACTTTAATGTAAAAGCAGATATGAATTTATATTTCGAAAAATCAATTTCAATTTGCATTTTAAGTAATCGTCTAAATGGGGAATTATCTGTAAGATGCATTGGTCCTTCACCAGCATTTCCTTCCCAGCATGTTCTACGGATTCAACACCATGCGACATCTTCCTTTAAGGTTTTATTAAATCAAGGGTCTGCATAACACGTCCTACTAGTACTGGAAAATGAGACATTGTATCAGATATATGATGGCCCGAAATTTTTGTGGGGGTCCTGGGATATTTTTAGGGTGAGGGGGTAAAATAACACTAATCTCTAGCCAAAAAAATGCAAAAAAACATATAAAAATGACCAAAAGCGCAAGTTTTTTTCCAAGAATTCCAAAAAAATCGAGGAGGGGATCATAAATTTTCTGACTTCGGGGAAATTGGGGACAACCAACTTTAAATAAGGATCCCCATCCCCTGTTACACGTTTGCATCATTTCCTATTCGTTTTTGATGAACTTACATACTGAGCAAAGGAAAATGAAAACTTCGCTTGAACAATGTGAACGTACGTATGCATACACAGTTAAAACGAATGGTGATCACTTTGAAGCATATATAACATTTAAACGCATTGCTCAAATTCAAAAAAACTTTGTCACAATAATAGGAAGTCATTAGTACGATAAAAAGAAAATATTTGAGTAAAAAAATCAAGTAAGTGGTGAAAAAAGGAAGAAAGAGGTAGTAGTGAAGAATGCTATTAGTATGAAAGGAATAGAAGGACGCGAGGAATAGCACAAATGCACCTAAAAACATTATATTATGAGAAATTACATATTTTTTGAGGCGCAAGTCTGAGTGAAACGTTAAGGAGTAAATAGGAGTACATGTAGAAAAAATACACAAAAAACACGTAAAAAATCAAATAAACAGGCGGGGTCAACAGAGAGGAAGTAGGTTGATAAAGTTTCGTGCCTTTAATCCTCTGACTATCACTGCAACCTAGCGGCACCAGTCTAAACGGCTTGTCTTAATGGTTGACTCATGATGTGGTAAAATTTCATAAATAAGTAGAAAAGCATAAAATTCGCTATTCAGGATAAAATGCCTAGGTGGGCCACCCTGCACATTTATTAATGAAAAACGTCATAGCATATTATTAAATTAATAGAGAACAAAATAATACGATAAAAAATTATTCAAAAAAAGAAATAAAAATATCTGCATAAATACCGATAGCATCTATTTCATCCATGAAAATTATGCAAGGTTGGTGATCTCTGGCGTAACCAAACATTTCCCTTATCATTCTAGCGCTCTCGCCAATATACTTATCAACGATAGCACTCGAAACAACCTGAAATCATAAAAAGCAAGCGTCTTATCATTCTATAAAGAAATGGCAAAAAGAGCAAACGAAAAAGTTATAATGCTTTCATTCCAACACAAGATAATCAATTCAACAGAGACTAGCATATGGCCAAAAGACATTTACTGTGTGACCGTTGCTTAAATCACCCTCCCACAATCAACATTTCGATCATCCCATCTAAGATTACTATGTTTAACCAAGAAAGTCGCTTCGCAGGGTCCAGATGACCTAAAGTTTCCCCTTGCATAGAATCCTTCCTTTGACCAGCAGAAAAAACTGTTACTGCGATATTTTCTAAATTTATCATAGACATAACCAGACATGCACGTGGGGGCTTTGAAGGGGTTGGTTCTAGACGCCCCAGAATGGAAAAATGGAAAATTTTGTGAGGAAAATGAAGCGAAATGAAGGCCAAAAAATGAAAATTGATGATTTTTTTCAAAAGTGCTTCAAATTGACTTGAAACTGTATAATAAAGTAGTTTTAATGCTATTTTAGCGCTTATATCGGTTTTGTAGGTCATTTTGGCCCAAAAAGCTCAATTTTTGACCCCTCCCCAGATCGGCCATGTTGTGCACCTATGTATGAACAAAACGATGCTACCTGGAAGGTACAAATTATAATAAGGAACCAACATTACATTAAAAATTACAAATAATCGACAAAATTATTGATGATCTCTCTTAAAGCGATGCTAATCATTTACAAACGCATACAAAAACGATTTCTTAAAGTAAGCAATGACTATGTTAACACATGCACACTGTAAAGAAATTAGGGACTATCCCCCTACCAGGACTTCTGAGAAGCATACATACCCCTCAGGCCATTTTGTACCAAAAACCTATTGCTTGAACCACGAATAAGCGTTCAATGACGTCTAATTGTATAATTTCAGGTACAGATACTTATTTTTCGAGCATTAGCCTGTCAGTATCCTTTACCCAGACAATTTTCTCACATATTTCGTACATACTTGATGTTACAGGTCATTCAATCACTCTTATCAATGTTGTTGTCATGCAAATTTAACCATAAATATCCATGCTAAATAAACAACGAATTAATCATCGAAATTTGTCTAAATTTGACAATAAATAGGTAAGAAAATTACTCATTTATCCCCTCCCAAGAAAACTCAATTACTCCCTTCCACAACTTTTGACCGAGTGCACGTATGACTGTGTCCACATTGGTTATGTTAGCTTTCAAGCGACTTGCCAGAAAATTACCATTATAGTACTACAAAGTCATACATGCATACGCTCTGGGAGCAGTGTTTTTTGTACAAGGTCCGTTTGTATCATGTATCAAGATGGTCCCCAAAAGTCTTTGTATATTTTGTACTCACAACTTTCTGGGTACTATAATATGGTACAGTAGCGATTTTAGTGGTGTAAAAACAGAGTTGTTCGATTTATGGCACACATGCACATAGGGGGGATGAGGGAGGGTATTACCCCCCTGAGGGGTCAACTAGACCGGTACTGTCCGGCGATTTTGAGCAAACAGGTCTTGTTCTGCATCATTTTTGACATCAAAATCAGTAAAAATGTCAAAATTTTTCCGGCGCTCCGCCACGGATTAGTACTTTTATATACTTTTTTTACCCAAAAAACGCTAAAAATTGATTAATTTCTGTATTTTTTAGTGTTAAAAGTGATGTAATGCAGTCAACATGGACTACAAATGCTTTAAAAATGCTAAATTACTACGAAAAACGTTTTATAGGCTATTTTGACTATTTTGGTCGTTTAAACAACAGAAAATTTGTGAACGTTAAATTTACTGTTTTGGATTTCTGAGATTTTACCCCCCTGCCGACCCTGACCTTGTGCACCTATGACTTATGGTAGTATATTTTAGCTAATTTCTGTGTCTCTAAAGGCAAAAATCACTAAGAATCGTCCTCAAACGGCGCGGAGCTCCAAAAAATTTGACATTTTTCCTGTTGAAATGCAATTTCTGCCACTATAAAGATATATAGAACGCACAATTACTCATTTCGGCGCAAAGCGCCGATAATTTTTGCGAATTTTGAACCTCTTTTGCAATGTTTGTGTTCCCAAAAATCTTTGTACATGTACAAAGACGGCCCCGAAAAAGTCTTTGTACATCGGGAAAAATCTCTGCCGAATACAAAAAACACACTGTCTGGGAGGGGGTATATGTACTTGAAATCACATTGGTAGACGTCGTTTTACGCTTTTCCATGGTTCAAACAATCGTTTTTGGTTCGAAATGGCCTGAGGGGATATATGCTCTCCAAAAGTCCTGGTAGGGGGGATGCCCCCCGTATCTCAGAACTTCGAAGTGAATGTGAAAATATTGCCCCTAAACTTTCTTCACGCTGCTCACGTGACCTAACATATTCTAATTTGTCACCTTCTATATTACAGTACTCGAGATATACATAATCGAAACAACTTTCAAGAAATTGCAATCCAATTGCTTTGCCACAGCGCGGGCTAACAATGTTTTGCCTGTACCAGGCGGACCGTAGAGTAAGCAACCTTTAGGCGGAGTTATGCCAACGCGTTTAAACAAATCAGGGTTAATTAGCGGCAATTCAACGACCTATTAATAATTTAATGCAAATATTCAAACAGCTGGCAAGTAAAAGACAATTAAAACAGACCAAAAATCAAGGAGGCTTATTTCCAATAATTATTCTTCAGTTATTGGAAAAAACAGCGATAGTTCGACTGGTAAAAAAGGAATATTACGAATAAGCGAACAGTTGCTAAATAGTCGTGTTCATACTAGTGATCGGACCGAGGGTACTTTTTGGACCCTCGGCCTCGGCCGAGGCCGAGGACTTAAAATCCTTGCCTCGGCCGAGGGTAATGCCGAGGGTCAAGCTTATATACCTATACCCATAAATAGTACTCTTAGAATATTTTGTATGTACATGAGCTAGAGAATAATCGTAATATTTAACACTTTATCGAAGCTAAAACAAATGTTTATTGGTGTTAGCCAGAATTTTTATTTCAATCTGATGAAGCAGATAATTCATCATCGAAATCTAGATCATCTGAATCAAAGTTAGCCTCATCTATTTCGCCTTGTTGTGCTATCGCGTTATCGTCGTCGTCAGCCTTTATCGGATTCTTTAAAGTCACACTATTATAACCAACTACTTTGAGATTGTGCTTTACAAAAAAGGGTTTTTGAACGTTTTATGGTAGCACACGAATGCGAGAATTAGTGTACTTTCTGATCCATCCAGTAGCGGGAGGGGGCGGTATACAAACTTTTCCAAAAAAGTCAAAAACAGGTCCAAAATTTTGCCCTTAACGTGCGAAATAGCATTTTTCGGTAATTTACATTGTATACTTTTACATAAAATCACTTTTGAAGTCATATTTTTCTAAAAATTTTAGAATTTTCGACAATTTTGTGCGAAAAAATCCTTAAATTTCTAAGACTTTAACAAAAATCTGGCGCGAAACGCCGAAAAATTTGCAAAATTAAGGCGATTAGACGTCTAGAAGCATGATTTACTGCTTGATTTCCTGTATTTATAGCATTTGATGCGAAACATTGGAATTTTTTTATCGAAAATAGAAGAAAACTATGCAAAAATAGCTGTTTCTGCTGTTAAAATTGTTTTGAACCCTAAATGAACAGAAAAGGGCTTCCAGGGCCCGGTTTCACCACAAAGCTACGAGTTACGAGTTACGGGTGACGGTTTCACGAGTACGGGCTACGAATGCTACAAATTTCCGTTTCACCAAAAACTGAGATTCACGAGCCACGGGCTACGAGTTACGAGTTCTACGAGTACTTTTTTACGAGTGTTCTTTCACGAATAACGGCTGGGCGGTTTCACCAGATATTACGATCGAATGTTACGAGTGAAAAGATTCGTAAATTTTGTAATATTGTCACGGATCAAAAAGAGGTCCATAGGACTCGTAAAGAAGTGGCAGACTAGTGCGTTTAATAGTTTTCTGATTTGTTTTTCTCAATTTGTTTCAGTTTCGTGCACACACCTACATAATACATATACTGGCAGCACATGTAAAGGGTAAGAAGATTAGCATAAAAAAATAATATATTTTTCGAAAAAATGTTTTAGAGAAATCCCATAAAATTCAATTCTTAAGCACGGTTTTTTTTTGTATTCGGCAAAGATTTTTCCCAATGTACAAAGACTTTTCGGGACCGTCTTTGTACATGTACAAAGATTTTTGGGAAGACAAAAATTGAAAAAAGGTCTAAAATTCGAAAAAATTTCGGCGCTTCGCGCCGAAATGAGTAATTGTGTGTTCTATATATCTTTATAATGCCAGAAATTGCATTTCAAAAGTAAAAATGTCAGATTTTTCGGCGCTTCGCGCCATTTTAAGACGATTCTTAGTGATTTTTGCCCTTAGAGACCCAGAAATTAGCTAAAACACACTACGAAAAGTCGAAGAACTCTGTTTTTACGATACTAAAATCGCTGCTGTACCATATCATAGTACCCAAAAATTTTGTGTGTACAAAATGTATAAAGATTTTTAGAAAGACAAAAACTGTAAAAAGGTGTAAAATTCCCAAAATTTTCGGCGCTTCGCGCCGAGCTGATAAATTATTTGTCCTATATATCTTTAAAATGGCAGAATTTGCATTTAGAATGGGAAAATGTCAATATTTTTCGGCGCTTCGCGCCGTTTTCAGATAATTTTTAGTAATTTTTGGCGTCAGAAACCCAGAAATTAGCTGAAATACACTACCAAAGATCGAAAACCCTGTTTTACCACACTAAAATCGCTACTGTACTATATTATAGTACACAAAATTTTGCATGTACAAAATGTACAAAGAGTTTTGGGGACCATCTTTGTACATGTACAAACGGACCTTGTACAAAAAAAAAACACTGTTCTTAAGCTGTATTATTGAGTAGTAATTCGAAATTTTATTTCTTTAGCCCTTGTTAGTAATGTTCGCAGCTTTTTTATGAAAAATATTACAATCACTTAGACATTTTTTTATGAATTGCGGAAATCAGACATTTTTGATTAGATTTCTGAAAATTAGAATTTCATAGCACTCCTTCGGGAAAGAGCCGACAGCATATTTTATGTACGTATTAATGACGACTAAGAATGATTTGTTAAATTTGAAAATTGGAATAATACGCTTTGATATACTTTTAGCTCCATAACGTCTCTGAATCTAATTTAATTGATTTCGTTCATAAATTTTAATAGTAATAATAATAATAATAATAATAATAATAATTATTATTATTATGATTATTATTAGTATTAGTATATAATAATAATAATAATTATTATTATTAGTATTAGTAATATTCTTATTATTATTATTATTATTATTGTTATTATTGTCATTATTATTATTACTAATATTATTATTTTCATTTTTATTTAAAGTTATAAATTTTCTGATAAACTTATTAATTCTTGTTGACTAAATCCCAAACATTTCCTAACACTTTCTATGTTTTTCTATCGAGTGGCATAAAATCTGCAATTAATTACATAATTATGCTGTTTAAAACAGAGACAATGACTAACGAAGAATGTCATACGCAACAGAAAAGATATACATTTTATTACGACTTGTAAAAAGGTCCAAAAAGTACTCGTAAAAAAATGAGTTTTTATGAGTCCTACGGAAACCCTGGTGAAACCCTCGTAATACGAACTGTTAACCCGTTGCTCGTTACTCGTAACTCGTATTCGTAATTCGTAACTCGTAAAAAGATGGTGAAACCCGATTTTCCCGTAAAACGGAAGTCGTAGGACTCTTAGGAGTCGTAAACTTATGATGAAACCGGGCCCAGGTCGCCAAGAAAGTAAATAAATGTCATTAATAGGTATCATCCGGCGCGTAGCGCGGGAAAAATTTGAGAAATTATGGTCACTGACGGCTAAAAATCATTGCAAATTGCATATCCATTCGTTATCTCGCCAAATATTTTGGCCAATGGGTAGCGGTCGCCCCCCTTAGATCCGCCTCTGCATGTAGCGACTGTACTTTCCGATCCATGTAGCGAAAAGACGCTTTTGGTTGTACAAATTATCATTGTGAAATTCAACGCGAAGCGCGAAAAGTCTTTCGCGATTATTCTCACATTTCATTTCGAAAGGGGTACTTTCCCCCAATCCCCCTGTATACGAGCCTGAGCTCTACGTTAGGGTTAAAATAAGAACTATACGTTATGCAGGAAGGTCGGTAGGATACTTAATCAGTGATACTGACACACAAAACCTCTAAAATAAAAATAATTCATGAAAATGCGGTGAAAGAATAGAAAAGCTGTGGTGAATGAATGACAGACAAATGTTCAGAAACTCCTTTTTGTAAAGCATAATCTCAAAGCAGTTGGTTATAATAGTGTGACTTTAAAGAATCTGATAAATGATGACGACGACGATGACGCGATAGCACAACAAGGCGAAATGGATGAGGCTAACTCTGATTCAGATGATCTAGATTTTGATGATGAATTATCTGCTTCATCAGATTAAAATCAGAATTCTGGCTGACAACAATAAACATATAAACATTTATTTTAGTTAGATAAAGTGTTTAATATTACGATTATATCTCTGCACTGTACTTTCCGATCCATGTAGCGAGCATGAGAAATAAAACTTAGTCATCATATGAATATCAATTGGCACTTTGCTGTGTGTAACTTGGTGTAACTGGGTACGCGCCTAAAAGCATAAGAAAAGCCAATAGGTAAGAAACAGCCTGTGTACTGCAGATGCATTCTAAATAGTTAATATTTAACGGATATATTAAACTTATTCAAATTTGATTTTAACCCTCGGCGCCTCGGCACTTTTCAGCTTCGCCCTCGGCGCCGAGGCCGAGGCTCCAAAAAACGCCGAGGCTTGCCGAGGCCGAGGCCTCGGTCCGATCACTGGTTCATACATGATTCTTTGGGAGGGGCGTTGGGTGGTTTCACCCTTCCCACAAATTTTTCACCACCCCCTTACAATTCGCGATTTTTCGGAAACTTCCGAAAAGTTTGTAAAAAAGTTGATGTTTTAAGCGTTTTTAGCTTCAGTCTACTCGAAAGTGTCAAATTTAGTACGCTTCGTGCCATATACGCATTTTTTAAATATATTATTTCAATTTATTCAAATTTTCCTGAAACCAATTTTTCAATCTTTGAGAATTTTCAGACCCAACCCACACCACCTCAGAAGCCACGATTGTCTTGTGCACGATTGTCTCAAGAAAGTATGCAATTAGAACATCTAATCTGCGTTGAAATATAGAGAATGAGGAAACATTAATTTATACTAAGCATATAAATAAAATGGATAAAGGATAAATGGAACTGACCTCTCGCAACTGTCTGATTTGCTCGCCTAATCCACCGATTTGAGCATAAGAAACGTCACCTGGATCCTCATGCGACATATTGTAAACCAATGGGTCTACTTCCCTGGGTAGCTGGCGCATGATGGTGAGTGTTGTCATGTCCAGAGCTACTCTTGTGCCCTGCAATAGCTTAGCCTTGTCCAAAGAACGTCTGCAACCGACTACGTATCGAGGGCCATTCGTAGCTTTTACAATAACTAAAAATTAAAAATCTAGAAATATATGTTCTTAAGCCTCGCAATAAAAAAACGAGTTCAGAGAGAGCATGCATTTCCATTGGGGGGGGGGGGGTGAGGAGGGGTATTACCCCTACCTTAGGGTCATAGTTACCCAAGGTCGAAAGTTCGAGGGGGGGTGTGAAATCCCAAAGTTTAGGACCACTAAATTTAGAGTCTAGCTTTTTTTGCAGGTCAAATATGACAAATAGCTAAAACTTCCTATATAGCATGTTTTAATGTGAAAAACTGCATTTTCAACTACTTTTGTCTCATTCTGACTTGTTTCGTCACTCTTGTGAGTAAAAAATATAAGAATTCGTCGAAAGTTTCGACCTTTCAGATCATTTCAAGTTCATTATAGGTATTTTATGGGTAAACAAAACAGAAATGTATTAGTCGGCGCGAAGTGCCGGAAAAATTTTAATATCTTCGCTGCTTTGCAGAAAATGTTTGATAGCTCAAAATCGTCCGACAGTGATACAAGTCTCGGACCCTGAGGTGAGGTAATACCCCCTCACCCCCCTATGGGAATATGTGCTTAAGGTCCAAAGACTCGAGTCACTGTCAGGCGATTTAAAACTATCAAACATTTTCTGCATGATTTTTAGGATGTTAATTTTTTTTAGTACATTTCTTCTGTTATGGTTACCTATAAAATACCTAGAATGAAGCTAAAATGATCTGGAAAGTCTAAATTGTTGACCAAGTCTTATATTTTTCACTGATCAAAAAGACGGAACTGGATAAAAAGTGCTAAAAAGCAGTTTTTCATATTAAAACATTTTATATACATAGGATGTTCTAATCGTTTTTCATATATTTGACCTGCAAAATTCTAATTCTACATTTAATGGTCCCGAATTTTGGGATTTCACCCCTCTCCCCGTGAACTTTCGACATTGAAAAACTTTTAGGGTGACATTTCATCCGAATTTGAGAATGCAGCATCATAAAGAGGCATGATAAAAATTCGACAAATTCTCGACATTTTAAAGTATCAATCAAGTAATGACTGATTCAACACTACCTGAATCTCATTTCTTACATTTATCCTCAGTGAGCTGTTTCAGGACTTCACCGACTATCTGACCAACACTTTGCAACGACTTCAAATCATTTTCTGATTTATCAAACTGCTTCTTCATCTCTTTTTCTTGACTTCTAACTAAAAAGTAGATCGTAATAAAAATAAGAAGGAACCGGACATGCACAGCATGGACATTGTGGAGCAAGGTAAAATTTCAAAGTTTTGGACCCTAAAATGGCAGACACGCGTCAGAAAGATCGTTTTTCGGCGTTTCTGACGATACTCTAACTTTCAATTGCATAAAATTGAAAAAATTTCAAAGAAATCGAAAATTCTAGCAAATTAAACAAAAGTTTAGTCAATAAAGGAATATATGTATGGCGTTAAGCGCCGAAAATTGAACACTTAGAGCCAACAGATGGCTAAAAACGTTTAAAACAGCACCTTTTACGAATTTTTTAGGAAACTTCTGGAAAATGGTGAATTATAAGGGGGAGTGGAAAAATTTCTGGTGAGGGGATAAAATCCAACAAGATCATGTATGAAAGAGACACAAATCAGCTAGAGCTGATGTTCATTTGGATTATTCGCAAAGCATGCGCGGACTTTAAGAAGTTGAAAGATTTTATGTTATCAGGCAATAGAAACTTGTCAAAATGATAATTGATTAATAATTCAGTTATTCTAATAAATACTCATTAATATTATTTAAATGCGCGTTTATCTAATTTTAATTCAGAAGTTTCGATCGCATTCAATCTATATAAGATAAAAGAAGACGATATAAAACACTTAAACACTGTTGAGCTCTATGAGAAAATTCAGTCGTTTACATGCGTGTACGGGGCTAAGAAGCATACATAATCTCCAGAAATTGCCGGCCGGGGCCGGGGATGCTGAAAAATGGCCGGGATAGCCGGGGCCCCGGTCGATCACTATAGGTAGTATTCTATGTTGTTTTCTGCAAATCGCTAAACACTTCAAAATGATTGCAATAAGAACTAGAAGTTTGAGATTGTTAAATAATATAGCGCCAACATTTTATCGATTTGCCCAATAATGACTGTAACATTGCATGTAGGTACACAATATTTCTTCATGCTAGCTTACAACTATAGTAAGCTTTACCTTCAATCAAAACGAAAGGGCTAATTAATTTTTGCAAACTGTCATGCCAATGTTCGAATAATGAAACTTACGTTCTTTTAGCTTTTGCTCTTTATCGCTGTACTCCTGAAGCTTCTTTTTGTAATCTTCTAAGGCTTTACGACGCCTGTCTTCAATCATTTTCGAAAAATATGGTCCTAACAGTAAAATAGCCTAGAAATCACGAGATAACTAGTCAATTAGTAAAAACAGCCAAAAGATGCATCGAGTTTAGCTGGAAATTAAAATACTGGCATCGTAATAAAATAGGTGGGAATTTCGGGAAGGGATAGTCGGCTATTTTTAGAGCGGGCGGGGGTAAATAGCCTCTCCAAAAAAGTACTTAAATATAATCCTAGATAGAATCAATCAGCATTTAAATGTAACGGCTTTAAAATTCTGCGAGGAAACGGTTGGCAATTTACGTTTGTTTATAAAATTTGCATAAATTTGCACATGCATAAATCAACAACTATTTGATACATTTTTGGCAGAATTGTTATTAAACTCGTCCTCAGCATGTCTAATATAAAAAAATAAATTTTAAGCGTGAACACTTCCTCAGATTCTTTATCCGTTATTGGAGGAAAGTCAAAAGTGGGGGAGTAAATGCAGAATATAGGTTCCGTCAGAAATTCGTAGAAACGGGTTTAGAAAGTCTGGATTTTTTTGCAAAACGTGCCGAAATCGTTAAAATGAGGCGTGGAAAACAAGTTTGCATGAAAACTGTCCATTGTTTACCAGAATATTCGGATTTTATTGCTAAGGTCGTGTTTTTCGTGATTTAGCACTAGTAAATAAAATTCATAGTTTTATATTTTCACAGAAAAAATAATTTTTCGTGTCACTTCAGATATGCTGATGACGCTTATGCCAATCTTTTCGCTTTATAATCTGTTTTTACGCAAGATATACGCAAATTTATGCAATTTTCCGTCCGAACGTCTATGATTGACCTAAGCAGCTACATGTCGACCTAAGTGGGAGTTAAACCGACCTGAGCAGCCTGAAATTCTCCTTAATCATAACTAAGCACAAGCCTAGGCGCTTGTGAAGCCTGGTGGCGCTTGTTAACCCCGGTGGCGCTTGAGAACATCAGTGGCGCTCATGGACCTTGGTGGTGCTTGTGAACCCCAGTGGCACTTGTGAACCTCAGTGGAGCTCATGGACCCTGATCTACCCAATGTCCTGATTGATTGTCCGGATTTTAACCATTTGTCCTGAGTCTGGTTCCGGTCCTGGTCCCACATAAAACCCATTTGTCCTGAGTCTGGTTCCAGTCCTGGTTCCGGATTTTACCCATTTGTCCTGAGTCTGGTTTCGGATTTTACCTTTTCCCTCCGGATTTTACCCATGTCCTGTACCGGCCAGTCCGACCCTTCAAATCTAATACACCGTCTTGATTTTACCCAATTTGTCGGGTCCCGGTCAGTCGAACCCTACATATCTTATAATTGTCTTGATCCTTCCATTGTCCTGATTGATTGTCCGGATTTTACCCATTTGTCCTGAGTCTGGTTCCGGATTTTACCCATTTGCCCTGAGTCTGGTTCCGGTCCTGGTTTCGGATTTTACCCACACCCATGCAAAAATGCGTTTTAGATAGCTAAAATTTCAAAATTTTCCGGCGCTTCGCGCCATTTGATAAATTTTGTAGCAGAAACGTCAGTGACAACGATAAAACGGCTATTCTTTGCGAGTTGTGCGACGGATAGGTTCATTCTAAATGCTTTCATTTACTGTCGGCCGTCTTAGCCTATTTTAATAGTCCTGATTATACGAAATCTGACTACGCATTTCCGTTCTATTGCTCGATCTGCAACCCTATTCGCGTCCAGATGAAGGATTTAGTTTCTAAAGTTTCTTAACCTACCTTCTTTAGAACTTTGTCGTCTTCACATATGTCTATGTCTAATGTATCAAATTATTAACGGTTTATCTTGTATTGATGCTAATGAATTTTTCATCTTTAGTTCCTGCAAAACTCGAGCAACAGACCAGTTGTCCGTTCAAATGCTCACCTCAACGATTTTTCCCAGCGCTATTTGAAAATTTGGAACTCCTTACCTGATCCAATAATCACCTCTCCCAACCTTTGTTTGTTCAAAAAAGAGCTCCGAAACATTGATTTCACAATTTTATCATTGGGGCATACCTAGTTGTATCACACTCGTGGTCTGTATGTCCTTTTGTTCAGTGGTTGTTTTATCATGTATCCGTGTTTTACCAAATTTCGTGCATTTTTCTGGACAATAAATATTTTGTCTTGTCTTGTCATTAAAAAAAATTGGACTCGTTTGTTTTAGCAGCAGACCAGAATTTTGTCAATTTTCAATGGAGGGAGCCGACGCAATTTTCCGGAAAAAAGTGTCCCTTTCTAGCAGGCCAAAAACTCTTCTCATAATAGGATTTGATTAAATAATTTCGCTGCTTTTATTTTATTATGAACTATTCATGGCCTCACACATGAAATTCGTCGCCCAGATACGTTTCTGGGCGTTTTTTAAAAAGGAAGGTGTTCCGTGTTAGGTCCGAATCGGGGAGTAACTTAAGAATATGGTACTTTCAGAATACTAAGAAATGAACTTCAGAGAAGCAAATTTTTTCGCACAGTACTTAGAACATGTGGAAAGAAAGCGCGGAAAAAAATTTTCAACCATCTATGATCAATATTACAAAAGCTATGGGTTTCGTTAATTAGCCTCTTCTCGACCTAAGCAAGCATCTTCTCGACCTAAGTATTTGAAGATTCAAACAGCTGAATGCAGAATCACATGCAGATATCCAATTTACGTCGACCTAAGCATCTATACATTGACCTAAGCATCTATACATCAACCTAAGCATCTATACATCGAAAAAAAACCAAAAAAACCTAAGCATCTATACATCGACCTAATCATCTATACATCAATCTAAGCATCTATACATCGACCTAAGCATCTATACATCGACCTGACCGGGAGCGACCTCGACCTAAGCAGCTTAAAACACCTTTTTAGATATACTAAGCCTAAGCCTAAGTATAAGAGAAGCAAAAACTTAGATTTTGTATATCTTGTCAAGTAAAACCGAAAAAAACATGCAAAAAATATGAAATTTTTTTATAATTTTTTCAAAATTTCAAACAGCTTTTCGCGCCTTTTTTCTTTCTTCTCCTTCATTGCTATGCTTCCTCATATAATTTCAGCCCATGTTATTTATTTCTGACAAATGAGTAAGTCCTTGGATCGAGCCGTTTAATCATCCCACACTCACATAGAGAGTTGCCTGCAATTTTGAAAGTATGGCTCAGATATCCACCAAATTTTTTTTCCGCGCTTCAATTCATCATGTTCTACCATCTTGGCAAGAAAATTTTGGCATTCCATATTCGTTTTGCACCTTTTCTTAAAGTACCATATTCTTAAGTTTAGCCCCGAATCGGACCTAACATGGAACACCTGAGAGGGTTTTAAAAAATGCCCGCGCCACCCGAATGAGCAGCGCGTGGCTTTCATTTTTCAGGTATAGCTTAAGTAATGGCTGCTTTATATATCTGTGAAGTTTTAAGTCAATAGCACCAACAGATCTGTTATAGGAGCTCATTGAATAAAGCGTGTTCCGTGTTAGGTCTTTTACCCTATTCACATTATTGCTTTAATGTCTTTTATTCTGTATTCTACATTTTCCGCGACTGTACATTTTTCTCTTCGTTAAAGTTTCTGATGACGTATTTTCGCTGTTGCAATAAACTTTCAAACGCGACTTCAGAATGGGCTGAAATGCTTTGCTGAAGGAGGGAAATTCAAGTTTCAACAGAAATAACGTATACTTATCGTGATATTTCTAGTAGAGTGCGAAATTTTTAAATAAAAAGTGCAGCAAACACCGCTATCACATGTGTACATAGGATTTTCAACTTAGAAAGACTGATTTTTTTAACACAGGCGTTCTATTTTTAACGTTTTTAAACCTCCCAAAAAGAGGTGGAAAACGGGTGAAAAAAGTGTAAAGAAATTTTGGGTCTGGTCTTATCTATAATGTTAACCAAATCGCTGGGGAAAAAACGTTGATTTGATTTGATTACATTCATTCTTATACGTGTTTTGTTATGCAAAACAGATACAACTTGCCCTATCAAAAAATCCGTCAAAACCGTCAAGAGTGGCTAAAACGCGTCACAAGCCCCTTCCAGTCAAAAAAACCGTCAGCATACCCTAAAAACCATAAATCAGACGGGAAAAACGTCACACCTGGCCCTAACAATATTCGTCTCATCATCAGTGTTGCCAACTCTGAAAAGACCAACCGGACATACCAACATTCAAAACCGGACAAAACCGGACAAGAGCACAGTTAAATTCCGGACAAAACCGGACAAATGATGTATACACTTGATAAATAACAAAGCGGCTAAAATTTATTCAAATTCAACTATTGCACTTAAATATCTACCACATTGAACGCATTTTGCACATTAAACAAGGCTTCATCAAAAAGTTATAACGATTCATTAAGGCACACGATATCATCATCAAAAATGCTACGACCGTACATTTTAGTGTTAAACAATTTAAGCATTGGATCAGTAACAGTGAAGGTGCAACAATTCTCGCCCTTCCAACACAGTAAAAAACGAACACATATATAATAGAGCATCAGTAGTTTTGACATCTAAGCGATTTCGTAGTTTGGTCTTCAGCAAACTTAATACAGAAATACCCCGTTCAAAGCTAGCATAAGAAAAGGGAAGACTTAAAGCAGACAATGCAAATGAGGCTTTAAAACTAATGGCTTTAATGTGCTTGGCCGTTTTAACATGATTAAGAAGAGCATCATGTTTTGGAAGTAGATTAGCAGAACATAATTTACAGTGAGCAGAACCGATTGAGCCTTCTACTAGCCACGATTTGAAATTTGGTTCCCGAACACCGTTTTTTCCCAGCGATTTGGTTGACATTATAGACCAGGCCCAAAATTTTTCCCACTTTTTCCGACCTTTTTCCATGTTTCTTAAGAGGTCTAAAAATGTTTTAAATAGACCCCCTGTATTAAAAAACCAGTGTTTTTTAAGTAGAAAATCCTATGTGCTCATGTAATAGCGGTGTTTGATGTACTTTTTGTATAAAAATTTGGCTAAACTTTACTTCATGGTGCGAACGGAAAATTTGCAGATGTATGTATAAAGGAACGATATTGGTTGAAATGAGGAGGACATACAAAAAGAAAGTGCGGAAAAGAAATTTCATGGAAAACGGACCAATATTGGTGAAGATAGAGTTACGGTACTTTACTTTGTCATAAATGCACCCAGATGGCAGGCAATGTAAGCGAGAATATAAATGTGGATCTGGGGTGTTTCAAAAACTAGGGCATCAGGAAAAGTCTGTGGCGATGTGAGCAAAAAGGATTGAACAAGTTACTCCGGATATAGCTACATTAAAGTGGGTATTTTACAGTTCACCAAAATGTTCCGAATTTGGGCTAAAAACATATTTATCTGATATTTTCAAGGTCGCTGATCACGAAGAAATAACTTTAATTGCGCAAAAAAATTTTTGTTGGAAAATTTTTAAATTTGAAAAAACAATTTTTAGCATATTTTTTCTGTCATTTTACTTGATAAGATATGTGAAAATTCAGGTTTCTGCTTAAATGACGGTTAGACTTAGGCTTTGGGCTGCTTAGGTCGAGGTCACTCCTGCTTAGATCGAGGTGTAGATGCTTAGGTCAATGTATAGATGCTCAGGTTGATATATAGATGCTTAGGTCGACCTAAATTGGGTACGTTATTCTGCATTCCACTGTTTGAATCTTCAAATGGTTGGAACTTTGAGATAATCCAAAAATGCTGTTTACATTGTATTTGAGTAGAACTCTTTGGCTAGTTAAGAACATGGTACTTTTAGAAAAGGAGCAAAACGAATAAGGAATGCCAAAATTTTTGTGCCAAACTGGTAGAACATGATCAATTGAAGCGCGGAAAAAAATTTGGTGAAAATCTGAGCCATACTTGCAAAGTTGCAGGCAACTGTCGATTTGAGTGTTGGGTGGGACGATTAAACGACTCAATCCAAGGACTTACACATTTGTCAGAAATGAATAATATGGGCTGAAATTATGGAAGGAAGCATAGCAATGAAAGGGAAAAAAGAAAAAAGGCGCGGAAAGCTGTTTGAAATTTTAAAATAACTTTAAAAAATTTTTTCATTTTTTTGCATGTTTTTTCAGTTTTACTTGATAAGATATAGGAAAATCTAAGTTTTTGCTTCTAATATGCTTAGGCTTAGGCTTAGTATATCCTAAAAGGTGTTTTAAGCTGCTTAGGTCGAGGTCGCTCCCGCTCAGGTCAATGTATAGATGCTTAGGTCGATGTATAAATGCTTAGGTCGATGTATGAATGCTTAGGTCGATGTATAGATGCTTAGGTAGATGTATAAATGCTTAGGTCGATGTATAGATGCTTATATCGACGTTAATTGGGTATCTACATTTGATTCTGCATTCAGCTGTTTGAATCTTCAAATACTTAGGTCGAGTAGATGCTTGCGTAGGTCGAGAAGAGGCTAATTAACGAAACCCATAGCTTTTGTAATATTGATTATAGACGGATGAATATTTCTTTCCGCGCTTTCTTTCAATGTGTTCTAAGTACTGAGCGAAAAAATCCGCTCTTCTGAAGCTTATTTCATAGTATCCTGAAAGTACCATATTCTTAACTTACTCCGAAATCTTTAACTGGAAAAACTTTGTGCAAAACATTACAAAAAATTTTCTTTAATCTTGCTTTACGCGCAGTATAACTTAATTTTTTGTAATCTGTGACCGTTAAAATGGCAGAAAAATATGTTTTTAGCAAAAATCGGAAACTTCTGAAAAACTGCTAAAATTCCTTAAAGTGGCTCAAAATGGTGAATGTCCAAGGATGGTGTTTGAAGTACCGTAACTGTGAATTTTGTATGGATTTGGTTTATTTCCTTTTTCCGCGTCTTTCAGTGACAAAAAGTATCGGTTTTGCGCAATTGTGTGGCAGTTTTAACGAAATGGCGCAAAATCGGTTCACACCATATTCTTCTAAAACTCCAAAAATTTCGCGCTCTACTACAAATATCACGATCAGTATATGTTATTTCTCTTGAAATTTGAATTTCCTTCCTTCAGTAAAGCATTTTAGCCAATTCTGAAGTCGCTTTTGACAATAAAAACTATAATCTATCAAATGGCGCGAAGCGCCAGAAAATTCTGAAATTTTAGCTCTCTAAAACGCATTTTTGCATTACAAAAACTATCCAAATCCGTACAGAAGATAAGGATTTTCAATCGTAGCGTAGTTCTAGACCAGATTGTCGATAAAAATGCTGCAATTGGAGTGGTGCGGCGCGGCTTAAAGCTTAATAACAAGTAAGATTTAAATCAACTCGGCGCGAAGCGCCAAAAATTTTTCAACTTTTACCTCTCTAAGACACATTTTGCTTAATTCTAGAATAGATAGAAGTCACAGAATTTAAATTAATGGGGATTTATCGAAAGATCAGCTGTTGTAAGGAAGATATTCAAAAGAAATTATCAACGGAAAGCATTTAGAAGGGGAGAAATTGAGGAATGAAGTTGTAAAGTGATAGATGCACAAAGCATGGGAAGGCGACTGCCGTAAACGGCGCATTGATTGATCTAATGTATACTGATGCATACGTTTGTTTGTATGTACATAGGCACGCAATGTTTAGGGAAGGCGACTGCGAAATCGTCGCAATGATTGATCGAATTGTCTTGTGTACATAGGTATGTAACTAGGTACAGAGGTAATATGTACCTTCATTAGCGAAGGCGACGGCGATAATGCTGACGATTGATGAATCTATGATGAATTAAAGAAGAAGAGGATTGATCAAATTGTCTTGTGTACATAGGTATGGAAGTAGGGACATAGGTAATATGTATGTACATTCATTAGCGAAGGCAACGGGGATAATGCTGACAATTGATGAATCTATTATGAATTAAAGAAGAACAGGTTAATTCGAACATACGTGCACACGATGAACGTTTATAAAGGACGTAGGTACAGAACTATCCACAATGCATTTATTGGTTTCTATGTATAGCTTGAACGAACTTGATATACTTAAATGAATACACTGCAATCGGTCGATGTAAGTTTACATGACTATTATAGGAGAATGTAAGTTAGGCGCATTTACTGTTGCCTTGATAGAACAATCCATCCATAGTGCATTGGATAAAAGTTGTGCATACATTACAGGCAGGTGATCTGTGGAACACATCTGCTGAGTGACAATTCTTCATGTACTGTAGGGTGGTAGATTAGTAATCTATTGCTCGCGTGGAAGTCGACGTAGGTTCTCTATGCAAATTTTTTAATATCATGAGTGATTTACTGGAATAGGCGCTTGTTCGGTTGCGAGAATTATTTATTACGGATAGTTTTATAATAGTAACCTAATGCTCACGTGGGAGTCGACGTTGCATTTCTATGCAAATTTGTTTTCAATCATGAGTGATTTACGTAATAGATGTTTGTTTCGGACGCTAGAATTGCGCAATCCGGTTATTTACGCTGTACCGTGCTGCTGTGAAAAGCATTACGTATATTAGATTGTTTATCAAAATTGTTGATGCTTTGCGCTGTTACTGCGTAATAATCATGTTTCTTAATCTTAGAGAAATTAATGAACTAACCAAAGATTCGGTGAAACTGTTACAGTGGCTACAAGATTTACAATTAGTACCGAAGGAGCCGGATTATAAATGTGATAGGTGTGGCGGAACATTGAAATTGTCCAAATTGAAAGCGGCTATTGATGGACGGGTATGGCGATGTCCAAATACGGTTTCAAAAAATAAGCAGAAAAGACGATTATGCGGAAATCAGATTTCGTTTCGACGTGGCACATTTTTTGAACGCTCGAAACTATCGATATACAAAATTGTAGCATTTGTTAATTTGTGGGTATATGGTGCGGGATTAGACCTAATTGCGGTTCAGCTTAGACTAGCGGCTACGACTCTAGTGGATTGGGCGTCCTTTTGTCGAGAAGTGTTATTACAAACTTTGCTCGAGAATCCGGAAAAGATTGAGGCCCAGGTCAGATCATCGAAATCGATGAATCCAAGTTTGGTAAACGCAAGTACAATAAGGGGCGTTCCATTGATGGGCAGTGGGTATTCGGAGGTTACGAGCGAGGCACTGGGCAAGTGTTTCTCGTTGCAGTAAATCGGCAAAGTTCGTCAGAGCTGATTCCTATTATAAAGAAGTGGGTGTTGCCCGGAACGACGATAATAAGCGACTGCTGGAAGGCATACGACTGCCTGGATCAGCACGGATATCAACATTTAAAAGTGAGTATGAAATTATACTTCAGTAATTATAATAATTAAGTCAGGCAAACCATCCGGTTATCATACTTTATTGTTAGGGTTAGTTACAAAGGGAAGGATTCCATATAATTAAGAAATTATACTATTTTTATACTTTTTTAGTTAGGGTTAGTTAGAAAGAGAAGGATTCCATATAATTAAGAAATTATACTTCAGTAAATATAATTATTAAGTCGTGCAAACCATCCGGTTATCATTCTTTTTTGATTACATATAATGAAGGGAAAAAAGAAAAAAGACGCGGAAAGCTGTTTGAAATAACGAAAAAAACTTTAAAAAATTTCATATTTCTAGCAAGTTTTTTTATATTGTTTTTTTATAATTACATATAATGCGACAAATAAGGGTGCTAGCTAAGCATACGTGGGCAGCAAGAAATTCCTGGGGGGGGGGTGCAAGATTTTTTTGAAGGTAAAAAAATGGCCTTAAAAATGGTGGTATGGTGATAAAAACACCATTTTTCGACGTTTCTCATCAAGCACTATCCATTGGCATCAAAAAATTGCGAAAAAAGCGAAAAAAATTTTCAGAAATTGAATTCTGGGGGGGGTATTTTGATTTCTGGGGGGTATTTTAGGTTTCTGGGGGTGCATATCCCCCCAAACCCCCCCACGCCCAGGTGTGGTGCTAACGTCATATTCTTCCTATGTCTCTTCTAATATTTATTTTTTAGGCTTAGGCTTAGTATGTGCCTTCACATTGGTGCCAGGGGATGATGTAAGCCTGAGACAAATGGGGCGAAAATTGCGGAGCGAGCGAAGCGAGCGAAGCAATTTTTGCCCCATCTTTTTCTTAGGTTTAGATCATCCCCTGGCACCAATCTGAAGACGCACGATGCACAGAACCCTACAATACCTAATTAGTCCTTTCATGCAGGTAAACCACAGCATAACGTTCAAAGATAAAGAGACGGGCGCCCATACGAATGCGATAGAGTCAACCTGGAGAGCGGCAAAGGCAGTGTGCACATCCTCGAACGCAAAAAGTCGCATATTCCCGGCAACCTGGCTAAATACATGTTCTTGAAGAAGTGTCAAGAGTGTATACTCGACCGTACGGTGGAATTTTTGAAGTTGGCAGCCCGATTGTACTACCCCTTGAAGAAACGAGAAGTTCAATTACCCGAATACGATTCAAGCGATAGTGAAGACGTTGATTAAGGTGAGAATAGCGTTTTTATGCGAATTCAAGTAGGATTCTTTAATATAAAAGTTGAAAAAACAGACGGAAATTATAAATTAAAAAAATTTTATTTTAATTTTTTTCTGCAATCAAAAGCTTTTCCGTCTGTTTTTTCAACTTTTATGTTAAAGATACCTGCTTGAAATCGCATAAAAACGCTGTTTTTTGAAATCTGGGACATGGAGCTATTCTAGAATTCGCCCGACGCATTTTTGCATTTTGAGACCGGACAAAAGCGGACCAACGGCTTAAAAAACCGGACATCGAAAACCGGACATGACTGTCGACCGGACAAAACCGGACATCAAGCCTGAAAAGCGGACATAAATGTCCGGTTTCCGGCCAAGTTGGCAACCCTGCTCATCATATATATATACAGTAAAAAAGTCTCTCAGAAATTTAAATGTGCATGTTTAAACACTTTCTTCCAAAACATTCTTCCGTAGAAAATTATCTCAAAGCTCTTTATTTTAATAATCGATCAGCTGTATTTAAAATTCAGGAGTATATTTAACTGAAGATACCAAGATGTGTAGAGATGAAAATCAGAAATTTTAAAGAATAGCTTGAAGCAATAGCACGAAATCTGCCTAATCTCTCATCTAGTTTTAGTTAAGATAATAGCATTTTGCCAAATAATTTCATTCTTAATATGCTTTCGATATTTTTTGACAAGAAAATACCTATTGCCCCATTTTTTATGAATAATTCATCTTTTCCCCATTTTAGTGATCCAGGTACGTAGGATGCATGAAACATTTTCATATAAGTACATATAAGAGGATCATAAATTACCTACATATATATTGTGTTTTATAACTCTTTCGTCTGACTCTTCTAAGGAAGCAAGCCTACAGATTTCTAGTTCGTTCTTATTATATATTTTGGAAGTACGTTACATTTTTCGCTCAATGTTACCTCACTTGAAAAGTACTGTGTCCATTCGGTGGTGGGCAGGGTTGCCAGGTGCAGGAGTCCTGAATTCAGGAGAATCAAAAATTTTCAGGAGTAGGAGCAGGAGAATGGGCTTTTCAGGAGAAATTTCAGGAGAAATTGTAAACCTGCAGGAGAATGAAGGAGAATTTTAAAATGTCAGGAGAATTCAGGAGAATCCTGAAAATCTAGGAGAATTCAGGAGAATTTTCAAAACTTAAACAGCAAGTTATAATGATTATCATACATTAACCTTCTTACTGTACTTACTGTAGTTAGTTAGTTGTATATAATTTTATACTTAGATCTTTCACATTAAGGCCCGAATACCCGAAGGTGGAGTATCTCTTACTCCGGAGCACACCTGGGCTTGGGGGGAGGGGGGGCAGTAATTATATGCAGTCAACTGCAGGCAATATAGCACACAATTTAAAATTATATGCAGTCAAAATCCAGCGGCCTAGACTGCAGGCAATCTAGCACACAATGTAAAATTATATGCAGTCAAAATCCAGCGGCCTAGACTGCAGGCAATCTAGCACACAATGTAAAATTATATGCAGTCAAAATCCAGCGGCCTAGACTGCAGGCAATCTAGCACACGATGTAAAATTATATGCAGTCAAAAACCAGCGGCCTAGACTGCAGGCAATATAGCACACAATGTAAAATTATATGCAGTCAAAAACAAGCGGCCTAGACTGCAGGCAATATAGCACACAATGTGATATTATATGCAGTCAAGCTGAATGCTTATTCATATGGGGAGCTGGCGCTTAGCTCGCATTTCAACCTGTAATAGATGGTTTTAGAAGGCACTTTTATCTGAAATGGTCTGGCAGATTTGCTCCCTTGCTAGGAGTGTTTTTTGCGCTGCATGGGTAGCAGCTTCAATAGCTGCCCAGTCGCCCGTTAGCACATTTTGATGGGCCGGCGTAAGTTCAGGTCCTGCAAGATAGGACTAGAGATATTACTGTAATAGAAATGAAATGCTTGGAGGATATGTACGTACCTACAGGAAAGTACCTACATATAGGTGCATGCCTATGCATTCAGTGTCTATAGGTACTTTATTTTAAGCTGTAGTTGCCCTTTTCTTGCGTTTAAATGTAATTTTATAGCTGGCTAAGCAACCATTTTGTCAATTATTGGACATGATTCAACATCATAAAATTAATTGGATGTGATATTTCTATAATCTGTTTCATTTAATTTTGCGGTTTTCTTTTAAATTTTTCCGCAAGAATCAGGCTACAAAAGTGGTTTTAGATTTTGATGCAGCAATGCAGCTTTGCGTCTCCATATGATACATAATACTGTAGAATATTATAATTACTGCATTAGTTTAAAGCAATTTTGTAATGCAGCTTTGCGTCTCCATATGATACATAATACTTTAGAATATTATAATTACTGCATTAGTTTAAAGCAATTTTGTAATCACTTAAGATTTTTTTCAAAAACCTCAAAGATAGATGAAACAGACTATAGTCTGTTTATTATGATCTTATATGTATGTTCTCTGTTTGAACCACTCTGTGATTGTGCAGTTATGAATTTACTCAGGATTGATCAAATATGAGTGTATGTGTGCATTACATCAAAGTCTAATTTTGTCCGAAATACTTGCTGTTGTTACACGGTACAGCCTAAATTCATTATAAATTCCAATTGATAATACGTCTTAATTCACATACTGGTGCAAGATTAGACCATCAGCAGCAGTGTCTGATCAAGGATTTACGTAGGGCGGTATCCCAACATATGTACATGGGCACCAAGAAAATTCTGGGGGTGCAAGATTTTTCAAAGGTCAAACAATGGCCTTAAAAATGGTATTATGACGAAAAAACACAATTTTTCGACGTTTCTCATTTCGCCTTCATGTGCGAGTTAGCTTTATTTGGCGTTCATTGTCGACTTTGACGCAACATTTTTCGAAAAATTTTAAAATTTTCGACGATTACGCGCAAAAAAATCACTAAATGTCTTTCGACTTCTAGGGATAATGCCCGGAAAGTTCTGCGCTGAAATAGCTGTTTCTGCTCTTGAAATCGTTTTGAAACGTATTCTAAGAGCA
This sequence comes from Mermis nigrescens, assembly GCA_036768485.1. NCBI lineage: Eukaryota > Metazoa > Nematoda > Enoplea > Mermithida > Mermithidae > Mermis > Mermis nigrescens. Next base: position 43,085,852 of record JAVLUZ010000154.1, on the reverse strand, counting down.
AATGGTTTTCAGGTTGCCAACAAAATAAACGTCATTGTATTGCAAGGCGCCGGAAATGAGAAATTATAATCACTGATGGCCGAAAATCATTGCAAATTACTATCCGGGGCCGATAAGGGCCGTCCCTAGCATAGGTTTGTGCCACAAAAGTTCTGGGGTGTTCAAGATTTTTTAAAGGTAAAAAAATGGTTCTTAAAAATGATGGTATGGCGAAAAGACACCATGTTTCAACGTTTCTCATCGAGCACTATCCATTGGCATCAAAAAATTGCGAAAAAACAAAAGCATTTTTAAAAATTTAATTTTGTGAGTTTTTGGTTTATGGGGGTAGCATACCCCCATGCCTAGGTGTGGTCCCTATCACACCTGAGCATGGAGGGGTTTGGAGGGTATGCACCCCCCAAAAACCAAAACACCCTCCTCCAGAAATTAAAATACCCCACAAAATTCAATTTTTAAGAATTCATTCGTTTTTTTCGCAATTTTTTGATGCCAATGGATAGTTGAAAAATGGTGTTTTTTTACCATACCATCATTTTTAAGGCCTATTAGAAACGTTGAAAAATAGTGTTTTTTTACCATACCATCATTTTTAAGGCCATTTTTTGACCTTTGAAAAATTCTGCACTCCTCCCAGAATTTTGGTGCTGCCCACGTATGGTCCTTCCCCAGTCTCCCTTACTCCGCCCCCAAGTCATAGTCCGTTTAATAAACTTTGACGTTTTTGAAAAAAATTAAGGTTCCTACAAAAGTGTTTTAAACTAGCGCAGTAGCTGTGATATTCTACAGTAAATCGAGTAATGGGGTGACGCTTGCCAATGTCAAGCTGCATTACTGTACCAAAAATTTAAGCCACTTTTGTAGCCTGATTTATGCGGATTAAATTCAATGAAAAACCTGAAGATTAAATGAAACAGACTACATATCGACAGATGTATGTACTAGTGTTGTAAAAGATATCTTGACGATTTCTTTATTTTATCTTTATCTTTTAGAAAATCACAGGCCATCTTTATCTTTATCTTTTTGATAGGAATTTATCTTGCTAAAAAAGATAAAGTATGTTCATAAGTTAACACGTAATCCAAAATGCTGATTTGACCTGAAATATTTACATTCGCACGCATTCAAGTTTTACTGTAATCCAAGAAAAGAAAAGAAAGCAATTTTTTAAACCCCACATACGGCGTGCGGCCCTAACTAATGCCTGTATATCGACCTAAGTAGGTGGGAGTGATACCGATATTAGCGGAAGTACTACTAAGTCTAAGCCTATAGTTTGTTTCATTTAACTTTGCAATTTTCTTTCAAATTTTTCCACATGTATTAGGCTACAAAAGAGGTTTAAACTTTTGATGCAGTAATGTGGCTTAACACTGGCATGCGTCCCCAAGTGACTCGACATACTGTAGAATATCATAGAATTTCGTATTAATTGTATTAGTTTAAAACTCTTTTGTAGTCAGTTTAAAATTTTTAAAAAACCTCAAAGCTAAATGAAACAGACTATAGGAAAAAGAGAGAAGTTTAAAAAAATCAATAACTGTTGTGACTATACTTTGTACGGGCGCAGAGCAGGGTTTTGATGCTTGTGAGAAGGTAGTAGTAGAACTAGTACGTGGGTCAGTCAGATATCGCGGGTAAACCCCCAAGCCTACGTTTATGTGTGCTTAATGCCTATCACCTATTTGACCTCAGGTGTAAAAGTTAGAGCATTCAGTTGGCTGCTTTGCATCACTCACTCTCGTTTATTGCACTTCACATACATCATTCTCCTAGGTCCAGGCGACAATATTTACACTTTATCTTTATCTTTTGGGTCCTTCATCTTGCAAATTATCAGTATCTTTATCTTTCCTCATTTGTTATCTCTATCTTTATCTTTATCTTCTAGATTTTGAAATTTCAACTTCATCTTACTTTTATCTGGCAAAAAATTGGAATTGAATGAAAACCCTTGAATCGAACCCGGGTTGCTTCGACGACAAGCGGACGTTTTACCACTGAGCTATGCTGGAGTTTGGGGCGTTTCCTAACATTTTAGTCTATTGTGTTCAAAGTGTAAACTTATGATAAGCTGAACGTGCGATTTTGATCTGTAAGTTGATTGATCTGCTGGAAGACGAGAATAAATTATGTCGCAAAAATGTTATTGAAAATATCTTTGTTACTTAGCTACAGTATGATCTAGCGACATACAGTAAATAAGAAAGAAGAGGTTACTGTAGGTTCGAAAATATTTACTAAAAAAGTTCTCGGATAAATGAAACAGACTATATGTATGTACCTACTTATACAATGCAATGGACATGAAAATCAATTTTTAACGCTTGAACGAATGGCTGCAAAAGTGGTTTCGATGTACATATGTAGCCTACGGTAATACAGTTCTATAAAGTAAAACTTAATGTGCGTCAAGACATCTGGGCACAATGAGGTCATTTTTGCCCCAGTAATAATCGCTTCTTTAACCGAATTACATTGACTTGGATACAGTAACTCGCCACAAAATCGGTTCCTTGGCAGTCTAAAGAAGAACATTTCTTAGCAATTAAACGCCATGTGGGAGTCGATTGCTGTGTGCAGTGTAGGTAATGATGATAATTCCAGCTGTTTTGTAGTCGATAATGTCATCAATGTACAGTATCAATAATAAGCATTGTCTAATCAAGTTAAGCTTCTGTTGTTATTAAACATTGACAGCTTATCTCGCATTAGTTACTGTAGGTCTCTGTCTCTCTATTCTATTGCGCCTGGCGGCTAGCGTTGCATGATTTTTTTGCTCTCTATTTTGCCTCCTTTTGCGTTTTGCTTTTCCATTTTTATGCTAGAGCTGATAAGCAGCATATATAAAGCCTTTTTGAATGCTGGTCTCCAGTGGCAACCTCTAATCTTTGTAAAAAAACGAAAAATTGCCTTCTTAAAATATGCAGTCGCCGGCGACGTTTAGGCCTGGTGCCCAATTTAGTAGCTACCAAGAACTAGTAGAAAAGCTGCGCAAGTTTGAGTCCGAGACTTTTCAGATCTTTTCAGTTGCCTCATCTCAAAAGCTTCCCGTTTCAGATTGTCAGATAATTTACAATCGTATCATATATAAATGTAAAAATGGTAGGCCAGTTCGTTCATATGGGAAGGGGTTCAGACCTAACCAGAAATATTACGGATTGAATTGCTCATGTAAGATTGTTATAACTTACGATAGGGTCGCAAAAAAATTAGTAGTTTCGCATTCGTTCTTCGAACACAATCATCCTATTTCTGCGGACTTGCATGCACATTACCCAGAAAAACGGCGCATTTCGGGCGAAGCTGCTGATTTTGTGAAAAATGCAGATGAGTTACAGGGAAATCGTAAGCTGATAGCTGAGCGTGTGCGCACTGAATTTGGCAAACAAGCAACTGCGCAGGATGTTATTAACGCGTTGCGTAAGAGTAAGGACTGTTCCCAAAATGAAGTACAAAAAGTAGTTGAATTGCTTGAGCAATGCAAGTTGCGAGACAAAAGCGCGTATGTTAAAGTTATTAGTGATGCGACAACAAAAACGATTGATATGATTTTCTTTCAATCATCCGATATGCGCTCCTGGTTCGAAAAATATTCTGAAGTGATCGAAATAGACGGCACTTATCGTTTGAATAATGCTAGTTATGTGCTTTTTGTCTTTACGATACTGGATGGTGATGGAATAAGTAGGATAGTGTCATTGGCGTTGCTCAGTCAGGAAACTGATAAGCATGTAGGTCTGTGCTTTGATCATTTTCGGAACGCAAGTGGAAACACTATCGAAAAAATAGGCGTAATTTTCCTCGATAAGGATTTTGAATCAGTCAAACTGGCGCGTAGTGCATTCCCAGTAGCCGAAATTCTTCTTTGCCATGTTCATGTCAAACGGTCGTTTCAGAAAATGTGTCGCGAAATGAAATTAGATTCTTCAGATTTGGCTAAGCTAAGTGCTTCCAATGTAACAGTAGAAAGTCTGAAAAAAGAGACGGAAAAGATGCTTGAAAAAATGTTGTTTGCTAGAAATGAGAAGGATTTTGAAGACAGTAGACAATCGCTTGTTTGTCATCCTTTGATACCCTCTCTGTTCAAGGAAAATTTTCAAGCTAACTGGTTCAGCTGCAGGTTAATGTGGGCTTATTGCTATCGCAAAGCGCTGAAAACGTTCAATATAAACGATACAAATAGAGTAGAGGCGCAGAATAAACATATAAAAGATGTTGTGAAAAAGTACTCAACAATGTCTAGCTGCATTCGATCCTTACTCGCATTTTGTAATATGCATAAGTTCAATATCATGCATAGGCAGTTTGTGAATACCTGTAAAGCTCATTACAATGCATTTGAAGATGGTGTTGTGCAGGAAATTTCCAGAAATTTCAGTGCCTTTTGCTGCTAAAAACATCTTGAAGCAGTATAAATTGTTTTTGAAATTTCACGATAAGTCGGTTTTTGACATTCACAATGGTTGTGCTAAAGTATGTATAGGCAGTTCAGAAGAACATTTTGTTGAGAATCTTGAATCTCCCAGTCATTGTGATTGTGAATTTTTTATCCATATGGAGCTTCCCTGTAAACATATCTTCGCATTGCGCAATCATCTTAACCTGCCAATCTTCGATCCTTCCACTGTAAATGATCGCTTCAAGGCTTTTGCTTCTGTAAGTTTTCCTATCAAGCCTGTGCTTGTAAAAAATCCAGGTGGGACTTTGATTGAACAATCTTTTTCTTGTGAGCCTGTTGTCAAAGTGCTATCAGCTAGCGAAAAATATTCTAAGATGCTGAAAATTTGTAGGGAGCTGTGTGACATAAGCAGTAAAGTTAGTAGCGACGAGTTTCATGGCAGACTTTCTTTTTTAAAAAAATTGCGGCTAGACTGGATTGGTGAAATTGATTTAGAACCTTCCAGTCCACCTCTTAAGCAGTCTAAACATGGAAACAATTTTGATGGCATTGCTTGCTTTAGTTCTCAGAATGGAATGGAGATAGTTGGAAATAATCTGTCAGGACAAGATGATGATGCGCCTGAGAATGTCAGTGACTTTGTGAATGATTGTGTTGAAAATGAGAATGGTATGGAGAAAGGTGTAAATAATCTGTCTGGACAAGATGTTGGTGCGCTTGAGAATGTCAGTGACTTTGTGAATGATTGTGTAGAAAATGAAAATGGTGTGGAAATAGCTGGAAATAATCTATCTGGACAAGATGATGAAGCGCTTGAGAATGTCAGTGACTTTGTGAATGATTGTGTTGATAATGAACATGGCAACCAGAGAGTCCAGTCTGATGGTGCTATTGAATTCTTGAGTGGCCCTCATCATTCTTCTATTCATGAAAAATGGAAAGTGAAATGTAGCAGCCCTTTGGATTCCACTCCTCTGCATTTCCGAAAACAGCCAAAAATAATTGGTAAGGTAAAAGGTTTAACAGCACCCCAGCGTAAATTCAGAAGAAAACTGCTGAATGAGCTGAGCCTCACTGATAGTGAAATTTGTTCTTTAAAAACAGGGAATGTATTTCCTGCTAGTGTAGTGACAAAAGTAGCTTCACTTTTGAGAACATGCAAGAATGCGCCTTACCCACAAGATCCAATGGCTAAGGAATTTTCGCAAATGGATGAAAATTTTGTACAAATATTGAAATTCAGGGCAAGTTTTGTTACAATATCAAGTCCTGTGGATGGCTGCATTTACGTTTACTCAGGGAAACCCATTAGATTCGTGCAAGATGAGCTTACTGAGTCTTTTTACGAAGATTTGTTTTTACAAGCAGCATCCTTAACATCAGTGCGCAGTAGGGTAGCTACAAGTCTTAGGTTTATTTCGCGGCGTACTACGGAATCAGAATCCCGTGTAGAGCAGGCATTTATAGCCATTGCTGTTGCTTTTGATTTATGCAAGGGCCTTGATCCAAGCTCTAAAACTTATAAGCTAGGTACTCAGGCAATTGATCATTTGTTGCATTGTTTTCAGCAAAGGGATGTCATATGCTTCCCTGCTAGTAAATTCATTGGCAAGATCAATGAAACGTTCATGCTTGTGCCTCTGTACTGTACCTGTCGCCAACCAAATAATCACAATCTCAGTATGGTACAATGTGACAATTGTTCAGAATGGTTTCATGGTCAGTGCGTTAGTGTGCTTCCTGATAATGATGTTTGGGGTGATGATTCCAAGGTTCCCTGGCAATGCAAAAAATGTGAAAATGATGCATTTCTCCCAGCAACAAAGAGTCCTTACCAGGTGGGCTTAAGGATAAGCAGTCCCAAACCAAAATCACGATTTCGATTATTTAAAAATGGTGGTACATTGATCATTAATGGCAAAAAAATTACTGTCGTGAATACATGCACTTTTGATGCATGCATAAGTCCTTTTCATGCAAAAAATGACGAAATGAATGGGAAATTAGGAAGAATGTTTAAATCGAATCCTTTGGAAGAAATCAGGAAGGTGGGCGAAATTTTGACTCTTGCCAGGATGGGAGACCTAACTTTGGCTCAAATTGTTTGGGCAAAATATACTAAACTGTCATTGGAGAATAATACTTACAATTTCTTTGGCAGTCTGGAAGAACGCTTTATTTCTTTTGTTAGCAAGTCCATGCAAACACAAATAAAATCAGTGTGTGACAATGAAAAATGTGACTTAAAAGAACAAACAGTCATCCAGAAGGGCATTTTATTTGATCGACTTGTATCAAATAATGTCTCTCATAGCTTACAGTCAGCACTGAATGAATGGTGTGCTCCTTATAGTTTGTCATGTGATGAATACACACTGCGTTCACCTGTCATAAACTTGTGCCGTGATTGTGAGGGGGTACGAACTGTCTTTCAGCGAGAGCTTTATGGTGAGCTGCCTCTCTTCTTAATGCTGCATGTAGGCGACCTGAGGGACTGTGATACTCCAGAAAATATTGTGATTTTCAATGTTTGCTTTTCGCTGATTGGTACAATGCATTACAAAAATCCAAATCATTTTGTAAGTTCATTGTACTACAAGGGCACAAAATATTTTTATGACGACTTAAAGCCTAGCCTCTCTACTGAACCTTGGTCAGAAAGACCGACGTATGCTGCTTATCTGCGGAAAAATTTGTAAGTCAGTCTTACCTCTTGTTTAAATTGGTAACTTCGATTTATAAACTTATTGACTTTATTGCATTTTTCACTTGACCGAACAGGCTAGCATACAGCAGTACGTTAAGATGGAAAATGCATTATTGTTGATAAATTTATAGTATGCTTCTTACTACACAATTGTAAACTTGCCAATTTAGAATTGTAAATTAATTAATTTTGTTGCACTTTTCACTTGACTGAACAGGCTAGCATACAGCAGTACGTTAAGCTGGAAAATGCAACACTATTGGTAAATTTATAGTACGCTTACTGTATGCTTGAAAACGTGTTGCATTAGATTCGTAAATTTATTGACTTTAGTGCATTTTTCACTTGACCGAACAGGCTAGCATACGGCAGTACGTTAAGATGGAAAATGCATTATTGTTGGTAGATTTACAGATTATTAATTCTTGCTTACTTCAAGCTAGTCTGATATAATTTGTCAATGCTCGAAACGTAAAATAAATATGTTGGTCAAAATACTATTTTAATTAAGCTTAGAGCATTAAATATCATGCGCGCTGCTGTTAGGCGTATTGGAAGGATTCTAGGGTCCTTTTTCGCTTCCCGATTAGTAAGAATATCGATAAATAAGCGTCTGCGTGTATTATGTTGAATTCCAAAGTTAATAGGTGCAAATTGGATTTCACCCATCTAGTGCATTGCTTTACATATTTTTCTTATTCTCCTCGTACCAAATTTACATGTATACTCTCTTTTTAAGAATTTATTCTTAAATTGTTCAAATTATGCCTATCCTTTTCTAAGCATTTTCTAATTTTAATCTCTCAGATATAACTGATGTTTCTCAGATTTTCACGTCGTTTTCTAGCTGTAACGGGTCCAGATTTTGTTTTGTTGTTGATATTGTTGTTATAGTGGTCGTATGCTTTTATTTTGTCGTATTAGTAGTAAATCTTTGAATCTCTGTATATAGTCATATACTTAATGTTAAGGTTAAGACATGCCTGCTGTTGCCCAACGACTTGTGGTCTACTTCGTAGATGTGTCGATGATGACCTGTTACTTTGAAAAGTTAGCACAGTACCAAAATTATTTGATGCTGTGCTGGTGCGCTTGCACACTTAACATTGCCCCTTTTTTAAAATATGCTCTTAAATGTATAATAGTTCCTTTGGAAGCTTCTACCAAATCAGTTTTGAGATTCATTCTTTCAAAAGCTTGGTGTGAAAATAAGAAATAATCTAAAATAGGGATGTCCCAAGCCCCGGCCCTGGTGCCGGGGCAAGGCTTGCCCGGGCCGGGTTGGAGACACTTGTAATTAATTGCAATACTCCATTTTCTTTCAAAATCAATCCAGGAAAATATGACTAACCGAAGAAATGGTATTTTTCGGATTACTGATGAATTTAAATGAAAAAATTTGATCGTTAAATTGTTTCTATAGCTCAAATGTAGATTTGGACCCAACTTGAGCAATTTAAATTCAGCGTATTCGCTTTACTTTTAAATTAGTTATTAATAAATCTATTAATATTTATTATTAATATCACTATTTTTATATCATTGATGCATTTATGATTTATTTATTAATTTTATAGTTCATCTCGAAATAAATAGCCTAAATTGGATGAAGAACATTTTTATTCTATTATGTCAGATGTTATAAATGAAATTTGATGATCTGTTAACTCTCAACAGACGAAATGCATAAAATTAATTAAAGGATTAATTTAAGAAGGAAATGAGATTTGATGCTGTGCTCGTAGTTCTTGGTGCTCTGACCTAAAATCATATATAAATATTGTTTCGTAATTCACAATTCTAAGGAATTTTTTGAAAATCAAGCTTGTACTGTCTGGAATATTTATCGCATCAGCCACAATCTTGCCAAGAGAAAGATGATTAAAATTTGTACAACCATGATTTTTATAGCTTAGTACAGCTGGAAGACACAACTTATTCGGTATAGAAAATATAAAATCGAGAGTCTTAAATCGAAGAACTGCAATGTATATAACCAATTGATCAGTTAACAGTTTTTTTAATGAAAATTAATGATTTTCCAAAGTGGAAATCGGAGCAAAAATGATAATGTTAAACATAAAAATACATGCTTAGAATTGAAATGCTTATGTTTGGCTTTTCAGTGGAAAAATAAATCTTTACCATAAATTAATGACGAGCACGTAGCATCACAAACACTTTCTGTTTTTTTTTAACTGACATCATTCATTAATTGAGAGCTTAGATCCTAACTGATATGGGTATTCTACTTCAAACTTATTTATTTTACTTATTTAATTTATTTAATTTTTATTTATTTAATTTACCAAGACCAAGCCAAGGAGGCGGATTCAAAGTTAATTCGCATTTTTCAACGTTTTTTCAAAATGTTCTATACGCTAAGCTCAGAAAACTTGGAGTTTTCGAAAAAATTTTCTTCTTTTTTAATAGACTGTTAGAGAAGTGTCATTCTTTGGTCGCGCTCGAGGCAAAACTACACAAAATACATTCAATGGCGGATCTGAAATTTTCGGAAATTTCCTACGAAAAACGTGCAAAATGACTGCTAAAATCGTCGCAAAGCGCTGAAAAATATTCGACAAATCTTTGTAGGAACAAAAAATCATGGTTCTTTATATAACTACACTTATGCCCTAAAAATAAAATTTTATATTGAACTAGGATATGAGGATGAGCAGATGTTTACAGGAAGGCCCTAAATAGTCTAGACTAGCAGTTTCAATCTATTTTCAGAGACGAATGTTGCTAACGAGTGGTATCATTTGGACATATTAACTTCTAAAAGTTTTAAGACTAGTTATTAACTATACTCGGGCCTGGAGCATTTTCAGCCGGTGCCAAGCCCTGGTTTGTCCGGCCGGTCCAGGCCCGTATACTCGGCAGATCACTGCCAGACGTTTTGCAGGAATATTTTTCATTGTCATTTCTGACGTTATTAATGATGTTTATCTGTGAAAGACTGAACAGCTTTGATTATCAGCGATCCACCTTCTGAGAATGGCATTTATTTCACAGACCGAACAGTTGACATTCAAGCGTCTTCATAGTCGGAGGTCAAACCAAATTTATTGTTGCATTCCTCTCACGTTTAATTTCTAGGTATTGCGTGCTCTTTTAGGAAATCGAATTTTTCGTTCAGTCATAGAAGCAGTTCAATGGTTTTTTTCGGTCTACCTCTTGGCGATAAAAATGATCAAATATCAGCAGCTATAAACAGAAAGTTAGTTAAATTATACCACATGTTGTTTCAAAGATGTGCTGTTGTACATTTAATCTAATATTTTACAAAATGAAAAATATTGTATACATGCACAAAGGGAGGAACGAGAGGGGCTATTACCATCGCTGAACGGTTTGAAAGTTAGGTTCTGTCGTATTTTCAAGTGAATTCGACCTTATTTACCTAATAAATACAAGTAATGTCATATAACTTCCGGATTTCACTCCCTAGCCAGGCACGTAGCTGGCCGTCCTATTTTGATGGACCACGCCTAAAAAGGCCAAAAACATCACAAAATAACGTTTAAAAAATCCTATTTTTCCTATTTTTTTATATGTCGGGGGAGTCCAAACCATCCATTCCTCCCAGAGATACGTGCCTGCCCCTAGCCTCTGTAACCTTGTGATCTTGTGCTTGTATGATATTATCCAGATCCAAGAGCCGGAGGAGTGCTTCACTGAAATGAAAACAATAAGTTAGTCCTAAGGATTGTTGAGAAGATAAATATTCCTAAAATCCTGATAAATATTGCCAAAACAGCTTTAAGTACAATTTACAAGTAATAAAACAAAAATTTTTCCGCGCTTTACATCGAATTAATAGGTTCTCTGTGACATGTACTTTTTAAGATGCTCTAATTTGAGTAAAAAGTCATTTATTGCTTTTCCAATCTTGATTGTTATTCTTTGTAGTATTCCGAATTTATACATCAAGATTTTCGTGAGCTGAGATGCAGCAATACACCGAGCAATCAGCCATTTACTTAGCCTGAGCGATGGATTGGTACGTATTATAAAGTAAGAATTTCTTTAATCTTCAAAGTTTTTAATCGCCAAAATACATGGGCATTTACAATTATCAAAAATTGTACGGTAGGCACAAAGTTCAGTGAAATAGGCAGTTTTTACTATTGTTATAAAAGAACTTACACCTGCTTTCAGCGTCCTGGAACCAGATTACGTCAGGAGAGAATGCTATGCAATTCAAATATTACTATGCTGAATCGAGACTGATTACAGAATGAGAATTTTTGATGCAATTAATTTTTTCTCAGGTAATTCCATAGATGCCCAATCATTTCTAATTTTGCATGCTAATTCGTTTTAGAATGATACATGTATTATTTTAGAAGATTTATGTGGAAAAAATCTTGAATTATAAATTGTAAATATTGCAAGCTGAAATTTTTAGTATTTTAGAAAATATTATTTTTTCGTTGCTGTTCAAGTGTTACTTTTTGTGAAACTTCAACTCTGAGGACTGTTTGATCCGCAATAAAATTAGTAAAACTTGCAAAGTTTTATCAATACTATGCAACGTAACGATGCTATCTCTTTCAGTCTTTCTTTAGTTCTCTTTTAATTTATTAAAGTTTCGGATTCTGTTAGACCACACGCAAAATCATGAAGAAACTTATTCTCGTATTTCAGATGAAAGCTAGTTTTCAGAGCAGTCATAAAAACCTCGATAAAACGGAATACTTGCGTCCAAATTCTGGTCGTATCTGATGTCAACTCTTGCTAAATGGTTAATAATTTCCCCGACTATTTACTAATCATGTGCTCAATATAAATAAGCAAAAAGTAGACCACTTTGCATTCATAAAATTTATTATCTAGATTTTCCAATATAAACCTTCATGTTTTAGTAGCTTAATTTAGTACGCACTTTATTCTCGTATTCATTGTGCATATATATACCTCTTTTTGTATGTTGTATGTAAAGTGCCCGGACGTACATAATAATATTACCTCATAGTACCACGCGTTACGTATTAGTAAACGCTCATGTACCCCTAAACAAAGTAATAAAATGCTTTTACAATTGGTAAACGTTTTAGATAATTTAGACAACTTAGACCATTTAGCAAGAGTTGATATTAGATACGACCAGAATTTGGACGCAAGTATTCCGTTTTATCGAGGTTTTTATGACTGCTCTAAAAACTAGCTTTCATCTAAATTCCGAGCATAAGTATCTTCGTGATTTTACGTGTTGTCTAAGAGAATCTGAAACTTTAATAAATTAAAATAGAACTGCAGAAAGACTGACAACTTTTAGACATTTCAGAATAATCTTCAGAAAATTTCCTAAACTTTTTTATTATCGATTTTTATATTTATTACTCATTATTTGTTTACCTATTATTTATTTCTTTTGTGGTCATAGAGAAGATTGAGAAGGGTTTTACTAACCTTCCTAAATTTAGGAAGACCAGTAATGTTGAGCGATTTCAAATTTACAAAAGCAGTAAATGCTGGACTGTTTCAGTAGATGCAAGATGTTGCTGGAAATTTTCCGAAATTAGTAATAATAATTTGTCGTTTATGCAAATTTTAAATTTCTGAAATCGAATTTAATCGCCTTATTTAGTCGATAGTTCAATATTTAGTAACGAGTAATTAAAAATCAACTGCAATGCGTAAGCATTGCATGTAAATATGCCAAAAAAAATTTAATTTCTCACTACTATATAATTTCTCTTTTTGCTAAAGCATTAAAAACGATGTAAATTGAGCTAGACAAAGTTCTTTAAACAGAGTTAAGAAAGATCACAAAAATGCTGATAAATTGTTTGGCTAGAAAGCCATTCTAGCTTTTGGTAATCGGAGGGGAATTGCAAAATTATTTTGAGAAACATGAAACAGGGAGGATGGTGGATTTGTCTCCCTACCTACAGTTGGTCGTGCACCATCCCTAGAAACGTCAGAAATTTTTCATCTCAGTTTTGACAGAAACTTGCATTTTTGACCATTCTTAGGCGCCTTTTTTACAATTTATGGCCATGAAACGTGGGTTGACTTCATAGACCCACAAGGTCAGGTTGGTCACAATTTATGGCCATGAATTGTGGGTTCACTTCATAGGCACACAAGGTCAGGTTGGTCAACAAGAGGTTAAATTGAAACTTACGGGTCAGGGAGGGGTAAAAGCATAGATATAACAGCTCGAAATTTAAGGAGCTCCCGGCCAATTTTTCGGAGGGGTGGGTGAATGACCTCCAATTTTTGGACAAAAAAATGCCCAAAAACGGCCAACAAATTCGATTTTTTTCAGAAAATTAGGGGAAAGTCAAAAATTTTCTGACTTTGGGGGAAGGGGACGTCCACCTTATGTGCATGTACATGTGATTGGCACTACAGAAAAGTTCTAGCCAGACGTGCATAAATCCATCCTCAGACCATCTGACTCCCTCAGATCGGCCATACTGTGCGTCTATGCTTCTAACCCGAGTTTTTTTGTACAAGGTCCGTTTGTACATGTACAAAGATGGTCCCGAAAAGTCTTTGTACGTCCGGAAAAATCCTTGCCGAGTACAAAAAGCACTGCATCTAACTCCTCAAAACCGCTCAAATTTGAGCTAGGCCAGGATGTTTATTAGCGGGGTTCGACTGTATTTTGGGCCAATGTGGGCGGCTGTCCCCCGTCCCCGCCCTCTTAAATCCGCCCCTGAAACCGGGGCCGGGGCCCTAGCCGAACAATAGAAATGATTCTTAATATTTAGATTAGCAGCAATCCGCAGAAATAATTGTATGAAACCAAGCGACGAACCACTCGGTTGGAAGGTCTGGTCGGGCCATAGTCCAGGTACATTTGTGAAAGATAAGGTTGCTTATAGTTACGCAGATTAAGAGTCGATTTCATCTTTAGATTGCCATAGTATGGTCGCACGTTTGTCAAATTGATGATCTGCTTACTCGTCAAATTCGTTATATGTGATTCAAATAACAGGTAGTTAAACCTTCGTACTTGGTTATTATACGAAATTGTTATCTTGTATATTCAGTCACACGCACATCTTACGTGATGATTTCGAGTTATAAATTTGTTGTAATTGTGTATCTGGACCCGTTATTTTTCGTATTGTTAGCAAATAGCAAAACGTTAAAGCCTTTCCTTTAGAATGCTTCGGTAGGGGGAGTATAAGATGCTTCTATACTTTGTGATTTGCTCTCATGAACTAATAATTGTCTAATTACCCTCTTCAAGCTTTCATCGAATAGCAGACGCCTTAATTGTTTCAGATTTTTGTTTGTTGGAGAGTTGCTCTGCCCTGAAAAACCCCTACTAGTACGGATTGACTGGTCTCGTGCATTTAGACTGAGCCATCAATCATGTGCTAGTTTGGGATTTTTATCAGGGGCAAATGCCGACAGGATTAGTGCATTTTCTGTCGATTTTTCTTTTTGTCTTCTCCGCTGTTAACATACAACATAGGTGGTTACATAAGTGCATGCTTGAGACGTGTTATTCCATGGTATGTTTTTAGCTAATTTTATCTCTTTTTGTTTTGTCTTTTGTTTCGTGAGATACTATACATAACTGATGGGGTAATCATTTTCGTTTTTTACATAATACTGACGCGTGTTTGCCGTCCGAGTATGTACAATGTACCTATCTACCAATTCAGTTAAAAAACAAAATGTGCTTTTCCCATATCGTACATAGGAATATATGTGTTGTATATCGTTTACAATAAGTTAGAAGCTTTTTACTAATATAACAACGCTCCTCGTTGAAGCTGCCTGAAATTATAATTTTATTACTCACTATAGTCGGCTTTAAAATTCAAAATTAGGTAAAGAGTTTATTAATCGAAGATTAATATTCAGACGTTCAAATCGTCACTTTTTGATCGACATGATAAATGTGGTAAATGAAGAGTATGAAAAAAATTTTTGTTTATTAAACACTGTTTATGACAAAAAACGTGCTTTTGGTCGTTAAGCAAATCCCTGATTGCGATTTTTAACTTATGGAATTAGAAAAATAGCGATAAGTGATGATAAAATGTCATTAAAAAATTGCTCACCCCGCATCTCGCCATCTCTGTTTTTTGTACGAAGGAGAGAGAGAGATCTGGCGATAAATATTCATTTTGTAGACCATTTTAACACAATTTATGGCGCTTTTTGAGTAAACGGTACGTAAAGTTACGAATCGGAAAGTTATAACATTATTACTGCTTTTGTCCTTAAAAAATGATGCAGAAAATCATATAAAAGGGCATAGGGAGGGGCATTAGAAGGGTGTATTACCCCTCTCTCCGATTTTGAAAAACTGAGTACTATCACGCGAATTAGATGAAAGATAAGTTGCTGCTGGAAAAATCTGGGTCTTCTAATTAAAAAGTACAGTCAGTTAACGAAAATTTAAGTCAATCTGGTCAGTTTACTGCAAAAGCATTAATATTTTCCATTGTCTAACACTTTTTTGAATTGTTTTTCTCGTAATAGTGAATTATCCATTTAACGCTTCTTTGTTTATTGAAAGAATAGATTTTAGAATTCACTTCTAACCTCTCATATGCAGAAATTGTTCAGTTGCTAAGAATCGCTGGACAGTATTTGTCGGTCTGACACTTCAGCGGAGGGCAAAAACCCGATCCCTCACCCCTCTCACGTACATATGCATATTACAGTGTTACATTTTTAAAATCGTTAAACGAGGTAATTATGCGATTTGTTCTTTTCGACGGCTTGCAATGCGTCCTCAATGATCATCTGGTAAAACTGCTGCCCACTACGATTCAAATGTAGGCCATCGTCGGAAAATAGCTCTGCATTAGG
This sequence comes from Mermis nigrescens, assembly GCA_036768485.1. NCBI lineage: Eukaryota > Metazoa > Nematoda > Enoplea > Mermithida > Mermithidae > Mermis > Mermis nigrescens. The sequence continues at coordinate 43,069,947 of JAVLUZ010000154.1, read as the reverse complement.
TGTCTGGTCTTTGCAGAATACGTTATGCACGTCCAGAAATAGGACATTTCCCGGTAGCTTCTTGGCTTCTCTTTCGCGGCGCATGATTTTCGTAAAGAGGATTATCTTCTGCCTATAATCAAACGTAGCGCGTTAGCGCGTACCTATAATATATATACTTGGTTACCCCCAACATATGTCCTTCCCCTCACAGCTATAACGGCACACATCTGGGAGGTGCGGTTGTTTTTAAAAGGTAGATAATAAAAAAACTTAGGACCCCCATTTTTTTCTTGTTTACACTCAATACCGAGCTAGTCGTGAGTGTGTAAAAAAATTCAAAAGATCGACGGGGGCCAATTTTTTTCGAAAAACCGTAATATTGAGTTGTTCATGGGGGTGTAAAGTTCGAAATCTGAGGTGTAAAATGGGCGAAAAAACAGGTTGTTTTTCGTATTTTGATTGGTAAATCATGTCAAATATTTTGCGGAACACAAGTTTGGCACGTACAAACGCGTTTGTTTACATCAATATTTAGCTTTTTCGGTAAATGTAAAGTCAAAAAATGGGGGAGTTTAACGTGTTTCTGCCCTGTTTTTTCTGCCAAGTTCTGAGTTATGAGTCTGGACATACTCTCAAGTCTAAAAATGAACCAGAAACAAAATGTGATACGCCAGTTTGTTTGCACTCAACATTGTTATAAAGTGGTTTACATCTATTTATTTGTCCCCGGTTCATTGTGTTGACTTAATTTTTTCATAAATGTTGATCGTAATATCACAGTAATATCAGAATTACGAACCTGACTTTATGCTAAAAAACTTTTATCTGTTTAAATAATGTAAGATTGTCTTGTTTAAAAAGGATAATTCTGACGTTAAGAACAATATTGTTTTCCGCGTTCTTGGACTGCTGTCATTATTGTGGCATGTTACTGTATGTGTTTAACGACTGATGTACTCAAATCATGCTAATTAAAAGTAGGGTACTAGCAAAGAAATATGCTCCGATGAAAGAAAAAAGATGAATATACTTGGACTTGTGGATTGGTAAGGATGTAAAAGGAGGGGACTAGGAAAAAGCTACCTAAAGTCGCAAACTGATAAAAAATCACACTTTCTCTAAGCAACGCAAAAATCCAAGTATTTTCTGCGGCCTCTGAAAAAGTGTATTTTTTAAATAATTTTTAAAGTTTCAGATAAGAGTGTATAAACGAAATCTATAATGTTTACTTTTTTAAAGCGCTGGCAAGTAGCAACGCTGACTAGCTTCGTATCCTGATTAGAGCTGCACACTTTGCAAATTTTACTACCCGGGTACCCGGCTATTTCATTACCCGGGTAGGACCTTAGATGGAAGAGAATGCAGTGAACATCGTTTATTTACGGTTGACTGTGAGATATAGGGCAAAGTGATATCTAAGCAGTAAAGTTATTGAAAAATTAATGCAACATTAAATAGAATCGAGGCTTTAGTATGAAGAATCCGTATGCATTTCATGAAATTTAATGCAATGTAAATGTAATTTTATCGAATCGCATGTTAGTTTACTCAATATCATTTCCCATAGATACTGCGTAGCTAACGTGCTGCTTTTTCAATCATTTTTATGGTTAAATATTTATTTCAATCTGTTGGCCGCAGAATATACTTCGACTTTTCGCGTTGCTTAGAGAAAGTGTGATTTTTAACAGATTTTGCGACTCTAAGTAGATTATTCCTAATCCCCTCCTTTAACATCCTTAATAATCCACAATTCCAAGTATATTCATCTTTTTTGTTCCATCGGAGCATTTTTCTTTGCTAGTAATCATACGTGGGCAGCAAGAAAATTCTGGGGGGTGCAAGATTTTTTTGAAGGTCAAAAAATGGCCCTAAAAATGGTGGTATGGCGATAAAAACATTATTTTTCGACGTTTCTCATCAAGCACTATCCATTGGAATCAAAAAATTACGAAAAAGACGAAAAAATTTTTCAAAAATTGAATTCTGGGGGGTATTTTGATTTCTGGGGGGGGTATTTTGGTTTCTGGGGGTGCATACCCCCCAAACCCCCCACGCCCAGGTGTGCTAGTAATGTGTTGTTTGATCAATGGAGTAATTACGTGTCTGATTCGCGATTAAGAAAGTAGATGTCATCCAACACTTGTCCAAGAACGGTTTTTATATAGGTACTATATTACTGTTTATGCTACATTATGTAGACCTGAAGATTAGGCACATATATATCATTTCTCCATTTATAGGCGTGAAATCGTAGTGTTTTAAGAGAAAAGCTCTACATTTTTAGCGCTATGAGTTATCTTGTAAGAACTGTGTTCTCATTTCATCTTAAGTGTGAGGAAATTAATTGAGAAGAAAATCAATTTATTCGAAAAATTATTACGTTTTTGTATACATTTACTGCTATTTAATCTACATATAAACATCCGGCTGTATAATTTTACCGTCCAGTATCACTGACATCGAGTCGAGGCAATATTGGGCAAATTATCACGGCCTTATTGTGCAATTCGGCGATTAGCTTGGCTTGCCTTGTGATTGATCGCACAATCTGAATGGATTGAACAAATCCGGATCTTTTTCATAATGATTGCGATGTAAGTGCGGATATACAGGCTTTCATAATAAACCATAGGTGAGCACTGGGCAGCACCAAAAATCTAAGAGGGGGGGGTGTGTGCAAGGTTTTTAAAGGTCAAAAAATGGTCTTAAAAATAGTGATATCGCGAAAAAGCACAATCTTTCAGCGTTCCTCATCGAGCACTATCCATTGGCATCAATAAATTTCAAAAAAGCAAAAAAATTCAAAAATTGAATTCTAGGGAGTATTTTGGTTTCTGGGAGTATTCAAACTTCTGGGGGTGCATATTCACCCAAACTCCTCACGCCCACGTGTTGTAGTAATTATTCAATTAATATCGCATTTTGAAAGCATTTTAAGTGGATCTTGATTGCATTATATCACTTTTAACGCTAAAAAATTCAAAAGAATTCATTAGTTTCGGGCGCTTTTTTTAGAAAAGAAGTACATAAAGTACTTCGCGCCGGAAAAATTTTGACGCTTCTGACCTCAAAATGATGCAAAAAAGGTTCCATCAACTTAAAATCGCCGGATAGTACCTTTCTGACTGACCCTCCAACAGGGGGTAATACCCCTCTTACTCCGTATCCCTATGGACATATATGTTGTGTAGACATTCGACGTAAGTATTTTCGCAGTATCCTTAAATTTTAAATTCTGAACCTTATACATACATCTATGGGCCGCTCCTTAAGATTTTTGTCAAAGTCGAATAAATCGTTCGTGCCAACGTGGATTGCGATGCCGTGACGTGGCACATTAGCTATCATGGTAGCCGTGAAACAAACGAAGTGGCTTTGCGCACCGGGTATGCAGATCGTACCCTGACTTTCTATGTCTATTCCACGGAGCATAGAATCTCCTATAATCAAGAAATTGGGAAACTTTTCATCTCGGATTCGCTGCAAAATCAGGCCGGCTGTGTTTAGACCGTCGCCATCTCGTCCTGAAATTTTTGAGTATCTACTGATTTATGCTGCTTACTAATGCGTAAGATGCATTCTGTTAGACAAAGTGTAGTTTAATGTCATCTGAACATGCACGTTAGCTTCGTATGATTGTTATTTTGCATAAGTTAGTCTCGAACGCGGTCAGAAAATGTCAATTTTCGAAGCCTATTGTAAGAAAAATAGGGTTATAAATTTTCGGACGGTCCTTCACCTAAAAACATTCTGCGTAAGCCCCGGTATTTATGTCTTTGTATGTACATATCCAGGATATTATTTTAGGGAGAATGCCCGAATTTCAAAAATATATTCAACGCGTTTAAAAGCGATCTTATGTACGTGATTAAACGACATTTTTAGATGCGTTTCTTGCTTTTCGATCACCTTTGCAGTTTGCCATAACACAACTAAATAAAGTGATTCGACAATGTTTGACATTTGTTCTTTTTTAAACTCAATTTTTGTAGCCCCTCGGGGACAGACATTGCGATGGAAAATTTTGACATTTTTATCATTTTTTGCACGATTTTGCACCTAGGAAATGCAGAAAAATCATCTGGTGAATAACTGTAAATGGAAAGTTAAAATACGTATTAAATACCGATTTTGATTGAATTAATTACGCGAAGAGTCGAGAACGTAAGTATTTTTACGCTGGAGAACATCAAAAATCTTTATACAGGTTTAACTGAAAATTCTAAGAAAAATTTTGGGGAATTAACCCTTATGCCCCATAGATGTGACGGGTCATCATAATAGTATGTATGCAATGCGCACAAAGACAGATATGCACGTTGTTATAACATTTTAATTTTTTCGCTGAACTTTTCATAGATGCTTAATATGCTGACAGAATGCCATATCTGTCACCCAGGCCCGTATCCAGGGGGCGGGGGGAGGCTGGAAAAATTTTCCTTCCTCCCAAGGGTCCCCCAAGGGGAATAATGAAAAATTAACGAATTGCGTCTGAAACACCGCCAAAATAGGTTTTTAGCGTACTTTTCAGCTAGTAAACTCAAAATTTTCCGACGCTTCGCCCCGGATTTCCTATTTATATATAGCTTTGTCTTCCAGCCCGCTCAAATTTGAACTTGACATGCAGAATTTGTTTATTTTTTTCGGCGCTTGGCGCCGAATTATTCATCATTCGTATTGTTTTTCTCTGTAAAGCACAATGATTAAGTACAAAGGCAAGAGAAAAAATAATTCGTCGATTAAGTGATGAGAAATCAACTTAAATGATAAATATGCTGTATATGACTATATAATATAGTTAAAATTTTTTGATTTTTCCGTTGAACTTTTTCTTCACCATCGTTTAGAGCTCGCTGAGATACGCTCAAAACTTCCTTTATTTTCACCTTTTTCTATTTTTTAACCTCAAAAAATTTCGGCCCTGACCCCGAAATAGAGTCCTAGTTACGAGCCTTCTGTCACCTGTTCAAGTAAGTGCTCACGTGTTTATGTATACCATTCTTACCGATTCCCCAATATGAATCGCGCACTGCTTCAACGAGCCGTTTGTTGCCTGTAGTTCGGAGGAAGTGCTTAACTTCTGGGTTTTGCGATACCTATGCAGATAACTGTTTCCAATCTTGGAATGTATAAATTCTTGAATTAAATTTTTTAAGACGCGATTTCTGAGAAAGCAACATGCCTATGTCGTTCAGAAGATGAAATATTTAATAACATCTAAAAATTCAAGAACAAATGTTTATGATACAGTTTCAGATACTGAGCATATTTATTCATGTTAACTGAATGCTAATGCGAATCAATATACGACTACAGAAACCCAAAGTTTTACTTCTTTTATTTTGTTATTCTACATACTGCGTTTATATTTACTGCTTTTTCTATTCTTAAGCTACGTCAGTTAAGCTTCAAATGATAAAAGACAATTTGGAGCTCTACAACAAAGTGTTTAAATTGTTAACATTATGGCAATATTTCACTTCACAAAAGGTGTAAGTAAAATGGTTTAGCAGTTAAAATTTTAAATTTCTGACTTCTATCATAGTCAATATTAGCGGGACACAAATAATTTTTCACTCACAGATGCTTGAGCATACTTTTCCGCTATTGATAAAAAATAAGAGACTATTTGGATAACGATTAATAATAACAATTAATAAATAACAATTAATAAGTCTATTTTTCAGCTTCACTTTTGCGTTAATTTTCCGACAAAAATTTTCTCTTTTGCTTCTGCAGATTTTGATGACACATGTTGCTCAGAACTCCAGAATTATTTATCGACGTGCGATTTTAGCAAATCCTCTAAAAAAGAAGTCCTGAGATACCGATGAATCACTATAAAGGAAGCGTATATACTGTTCGTACTTTCGAAATGTCAATGGACATAATTATCCAAGGTTTGACGGCGTCCCATTTTCTTTTGTCGGCTTCAGTCAGTTTTAATCCTGCTCCACCAAGCCGTTTCATTTGGTACGCCTTCGTTGATGCCATTATCTCTGAAGACCATATTTTCAAATTCATCAGATTCATTCATTATCTTGTGCTTATTTTTTAAATTATCAATTCTTTTTGCTTAGGGAGCTCGTAAATTACACTTACATATAGTAGTCATAGTAGTCACTACAGCACCCAAATTCTAAGGGGTGTCAGGATGGGGAATTCTGAGGGGGTCAGGCAGGATGGGGTAAGTCGCCAAAAATGTTACTATAAATAGAATTCTGGGGGTCAGGTCATCTGCGGGGGCTAGTTCAACTTCTGGGGGGTACAGACCATACCTGGGCGTGGGGGTGGGTTTGGGGTATGCAACCCCTCAGAAATCAAAATACCCCCAGAGTTCAATTTTTAAAATTTTTTTGTTCTTTTCGCAATTTTTTGATGCCAATGAATAGTGCTCGATGAGAAACATTGAAAAATGGTGTTTTTTCGTTTACAGGCTTATCTTACAGCTCTATCATCTGTATTTGTAGCATTTGGTGTTGAAGGTCAAAAATTTTTAAAAGTTATGCTCGAAAATAAACGAATACATATCATATCTCATAATATTTGCCACTTGGCCAGCATGAAATGTTAAAAATTGGCGAAGTGTGTCTAAAACACCGCCAAAACAGGTTTTTAGCGTACTTTTGAGCAAGTAAACTCAAAATTTTCCGGCGCTTCCCGCCGTATTTATTGTTTATATATGTTTTTTTGTCTTCTAGCCCGCTCAAAACCACTCAAATTTGAACTTGACTTGCAGAATATGTCAATTTTTTCGGCCCTTGGCGCCGAATTATTTATTATCTGCATTGTTTTTCTCTTTAAAGCAAAATGATTAAGTGCAAAGGCAAGAGATAAGAAATAATTCATCGATTAAGTGATGAGAAATCCGCTTAAATGATAAATTTGCTGTATATCAATATGAAATAGAGTGAAAAATTTTTGAATTTTTCTTTGAAATTTTTCTTCATCATCCTATAGAGCTCGCCAAGAAACGCTCAAAACTACCTTTATTTTCGCCTCATCTCCTAATGGTTTCCGAGATATCTGGCCTCAAAAATTTTCGCCCGCCCCCGAAATTAAATCCTGTATACGGGCCTGTATATATATATATATATATATATATATATATATATATATATATATATATATATATATATATATATATATATATATATATATATATATATATATATACATATAGCCCAAAAATAATTTTGGAAAGATAAGGAAATGCATGAAAATTGGCATCATTTTATCGAAAATTCTCAAAATTTTTGGCGCTTCGCGCCTTAGAATCATTGTATTCGTTAATTTAGACCTAAGCGCGGCCAAAAAAACGTCATTTTTTATAGCTTATTAGGAGATAATAAAATTTTTTTCGAAAAAAATTGAATTTTATGAGCTTAACGGATACAGCATGTTCGCAAATGTCAGAAAATGCACTTTATTTGGCGCCACAGCGAACATATCCCTTAATATAGGGTCACCAATTTTGGACCGCCCCCCCCTTAAAAAAATCCTGCCTACGCCCCTGTATATATATATATATATATATATATATATATATATATATATATATATATATATATATATATATATATATATATATATATATATATATATATATATATATATATATATATATATATATAGGCATTATAAATCAAAATTTTTTCTGCAAAATGCAATTTTGCTGAGTATGTTTTATGCTTCATACCGTTTTTTATTTCGTTGTTGCGGAACAAGTAGGCTTTGAAAGCCTGATATGCTTGCTCCACACAATTATATTCAACTTGGGAGCCTCGTCCGTTCTCGTGAATGACCTTTATTGGGTAAAAATGCGACAGAAGGCAATTCGCTCCTTGAAATTCCACAATGTCGTTCGACGTATAACGATCACTTGACGCCATAATGATCTAAGGTCAACCTATTTTTATATAAAGGTCATCATCGTATACCAACTGCATAAAGTGTTTCAGAAAAAATAGCTCGTTCTGACAACTACTGATTATGTCTAGCAATATTTGAATATTGTTTGGGGAGAAAATTTACTGAGTTGACACAAGCCGTATATTTAATAATGCAGTTTTTCAGTTAGGTCTACCTACATTCATGTTCTTTGATAAGCTATATCATTTTTTCACCTAAATTGTACTTAGGAATAAGCAAGCGCAAATCTTTGTTATTTTTCAGACTCTCTGATGAGTCTTGCTGGAAAGAACTGCTGCTTGAGAGTCTAGGGGGTGTGGATCCCCGAGAATCTGGTCAACTCCCTAAAGTCGGTAGACCCCTAGAATGAATTCAGGTGCTATTTTTGGCTATTTAGCCCTACCGGACCTCCTTACTAGAATTTTTCTGCTGCCTACATATGCTGCAGACCCTACAAAATGGCTCGTACCCCGGAATAATCGATTATTTCCAAAAAATGCTGTTTTTAATGTTTTTGGCCTGAATTTAGCGAATTTATTACTCTTTTTTCCTATTTTGTTATTTTTTAAGGTTTTTATGTCTTTACGTCTAATAGAAACGAGCATCGTTAGAGACGTAAGGAATGGTCCTTTTGACGTATACCCATGCTTTTTAGTCAAACAAAGGCAACTGGCTGACCCCTCGAGAATTTTGAAAGTGTGCGCAAACAGACATTGACGAGACAGCTGTTCAAAATGAAGCTCAATGTTGAATATGTATGCACGTGCCAACGAGCACTAGCAATCCCTAATTACGCTACACGCTTAGTCAGGCACCACAGTTAAATACTAATCTATGTTTTCAGTATATTTTGTTTTTTCACGGTTCGCAATTGTTTGATATCAAGAGATGAAGCTCGATGCAAAACGTAAACAGTGGCGTTTTTTGGGCACCTTTTACCTTTGAAAATGTTTGCATCTCCAGAGTGAAGTGGTAGACAATTAAGTACTAGAACCGTTGGAAAATTATGATCCTCTCTGCTCGCAATTGGGTCTTACTTGTATGATGTCATATTTTCAGACCAGTGAAGTGCAGAGAGAGCAAGAGTCCCCAACATAGGTGGGCATCACCAAAATTCTGGAGTTGCAAGATTTTACGGAAAACAGTGACCTTAACTCACTATATCACCATTCCTGGATTTTACCCCCCCCCCCCTCTGGCCTCCTTTACCTTGCCCATGTATGCATACATACATAGCTCTTAACGGTCCTCGATAAATTTTGACTATAACTTTTGAGCCCACCTTCGAAATTAAATCGTGTTTCAGGCTTTGAGTACTACATTCTCCTGTTAAATTAAGTTCGTACGTTTTCGGTTTTTTTCTCCGAAATATCTCAATTAGTTCTAAGTTAACTTTGTAGGGGGGTTGACGAAATTCAAGTTATTGCATTATTGAAAGAGTCACAAAATTTCGATTGTTTCGCTCAAAATTTCGACTGTTTTGCTAATTATCTTTAACTTTGTTTGACTGATTAATTTTAATTTTGTTCAAAATTGTTTTAACTAATTACTGATTTACTAATATTTCTATGCACGTTTTTTATGGTGTGTATGTATGTGTACTTATAGAGAGATATATATTTATTATATCTAACAATTCGATTGTTGTAAATATCAGATTGAGCGCAGTGCGATTAAAGTAGGTACTTGTTAGCGAATGCTTCTTTCGCTTAAGTAGCGCAGGATGTTATTAATAAGTATGCTTGAATATGATTAATCAGTATGCTTGAATATGATTCATATCTACGATATGGCATATGTAATTTGTTTCGTCCTATTCAATTATTATGGGTAAGTTATTTACAGTCAACATTTGTTCGCCGTGCCTACGTCTATTTTTGTCTTTGTTTATTGTCGTCAGAGCTAGCCGGTTGTGAAGTAAACGAGGTGAATAAATTAATGTGTGAATTTAATGGAAAATCTGTGTTTAAAACGAAGTTGGATTCCAGCAGCTTTGTTTTTCCGGAGGCTTTGACTAGTTCTTCCTTCAGCAAAAGGCTACTGAATCATTAACCTCTTAAACTGTATAAAAGGCTAAAAACACATTAAGATGCTTAGGGTTGTTTTTCGTTGTTTCTTGAGACGTGCTTACTATAAGCGAGTAGGCTCATATGTACGAGTATGTACGTAGGTTACTGAATTACTTAGAAAATTCATCAGTTTTCTAATTTACGGTCACTGAGACAATTTTCATACTTTTTCGTTGGTAAACAACTCGTACTTTTATTCCGATTCCTCTCAGGAAGTTTGCCAGACTAGTGATCCTTCCGAATGCCACGCTGGTTCCAGTTTTCTTGCACAAAACTGAATTGAAGTTGTCTCGATGTTTTCTAGTTAACAATGGGTTTACTTGAGGAACATGCACGTGGGGATTTAGGGTCCAGTCAGACCATCGATTTTGGAGGATAATTAGCCGGACTTGGAGTGGTCAAAAACTGAGGTTTTCTGGGCCCAAATGACCCCCTCCCTACCCCAGATCGGTCATGCTGACCATCTCTGGTGACATGATTGTTTTACCTATGATGTAGGTACCTGTTTTACGAATTGTGCATGAAAAGCAATTTTCAAATTATTGTAGATTGCTTTCACAAGGAGTTTAAACTAGAGCATTGTTTTCTATTTAATTACACGTATAAACTTTTCAAGCAAAATTTCGTACAATAGCTAAAATCTGCTTCTGTCATAATCTTGAATGCTGGAAATTTATTTTCAAAGGTATTGTTCTTGGAATAAATTGTGTAAATTTGAACTTGTTTTCTGAACCTGAAGTTACAAATCTATAGCTTTACATGTGCTATAAATTTTGAGAAGATCCAGGATAGCGCCCAGAGCAGCAGTTCTACAAAGTAAATATGTTC
>JAVLUZ010000154.1:42883274-43059054 GCA_036768485.1 Mermis nigrescens | reverse complement strand
AGAAGATTCTGCGGGAAGGGTGGGGGGGGGTGCAAGATTTTTCAAAGGTCAAAAAATTGCCTTAAAAATGGTGGTATGGCGAAATAACACCATTTTCGACGTTTCTCATCGAGCACTATCCATTGGCATCAAAAAATTGCGAAAAAATTTTTAAAAATTGAATTCTGGGGGGTATTTTGATTTCTGGGGGGTATTTTGGTTTCTCGGGGGGGAGGGGAAGGGAGGTTTGCATACCCCCAAACCCCCCACGCCCAGATGTGTGACCATGGGCATCAGTGGATGTATTGTTCTTTAGAATTTCAAAGCCGAATCTATTGGATGCGGCAGTAATCAGCTGATTTGATGAGTGTTAAAAAAACGTCAAAAAGTTTTTTAACTACTTTAATGCACAGTGGAATTAGAAGCTGCTTGTTGACTGAAAAACAATGCTTAAGAAAAATGAATTTAATGAATTTGATTGAAAGGATAATGCGTAGGAATTATATTTATTATTCAAGCTGCGATGGTCGGGGGATCGCTAGCATCGATCGATCACTTGGCGTAACAGCTGAGTTTAATCTAATTTTAATGATATATACATAAATAGCGAACTATTCTATAAAAAAAGCATTATCTTACCCTTATGACAATATCTTGTTATTATAGCTTATCAATTATCATGTATCTTTAACTTATGTTTAATTTAAAATTTTGTATGTATTTTTGTTTTACTATATCTATGTAAACTTAATACATATATTATTTATTGATGTATATATGTACTGATTATATATATGCACAGTAAAACATATAGTTATAGCGCAACTTATGTAGGCATATGTAGTTTTGAATTCGTATCTTTTGAAAATGAAACAAAAACTAAATCCATAAATTGATTATAAAACGCGGCACAATACGTCTGAGTGCATATTTTCTTTAGACATGGCTTGGACATTATTTTCGGATGTTTTATACAATGTTCTATCAACAGCCCTGTAAATGTAAATATTATTCTACAAGCAAAAAATTTAGATGAAATCTTCTTGAAGGAAAAATATACAAAATATACCGAACCGTGACTTGCATTCTTTTTCAAAAACAATTCACTTCCATTTGATGCGTTCAGATTTCGAAGGATTTACAGCCAAAATTGAATGTATAAGTGAACTTTGAAACTTAATAACGAAAACCTGTACAGGACCAGAAGCTCTAAAGCAATTCTAGACTTCCCTTGAATCTGATCAAACTCGTCAATAGCTTCAAAAACCAATTTTATGGATAAAATCACTGATTTCACAAAAAAAGGGAAATACTCCAGCACACAAGGTCGTCTTTGTCCCCAAATTACTGCCTAGTAATTCCAAAATTGCTGATCGAATTGCCTGTTTATTGATGCATGCGATTAAAAAACAATAGACAGATACAACAGATAGTTTATGTTTTCTGACTGTGAGCAATCTTAAGTTAAATCTGTTATCACGTATAATCCCCGCAGATTCGTCAAAATTTTTGAAAACTTGCTACACATAGATTTGACTAATTTTTTTATAATTTTGACATATTCTTTTCGAATTTTTTCTACTTTGACCGTCTTTAGACCGGTCAGACAGGTGAATGTCAAGTTGTTATATTTTTGGACCTTTTTGACATTCTCTCCGTAGGTTACGTTCTTTGATATAAAGCAAAAAAATTTTGCTCGCTTTAAACTTACTGAATTTCTTAACGAAGAATCCGCGTAAAAGTAGGCTGGCGATTTGTGCTCAAGAGTTTTAGCAACGTAATCAATAAGCCCAATTCTATTTTTGGTTGCAACAAAACACTTAAAGCAAAAAATTGTGTAAAAAACTTGAAGTCATCGACTAATTAGCGATAACACGCAATAAGCTTATTGCTTTTGTTCTAGATTTATTTTAGATATAATTTAGTTCAGATATCATGAGTAGATAGTAGGATACTAATAATGATACTCAGGCCCGTATCCGGGATTTTATTTGGGGGGGGGCGAAAATTTTTCAGGCCAGATATCTCGAGAACCATGAGATAGGCGAAAATAAAGGCAGTTTCGAGCGTATCTCGGCGAGCTCTATGCGATGGTGAAGAAAAATTTCAAAAATAATTTAAAAATTTTACACTCTATTTCATATTGATATACAACAAATTTATCATTTAAGCTGATTTCTCATTCCTTAATCGACGAATTATTTCTTATCTCTTGCCTTTGCACTTAATCATTGTGCTTTACAGAGAAAAACAATACGGATAATGAATAATTCGGAGCCAAGCGCCAAAAAAATTGACATATTCTGCATGTCAAGTTCAAATTTGAGCGGTTTTGAGCGGGCTAGAAGACAAAAAACATATATAAACAATAAATACGGCGCAAAGCGCCAGAAAAATTTCATGTTTCCCATTTTATAACTCAAATTTGAGCTGTTTTGAAAGAGCTAGAAGGCAAAAACTATAGCTGAACAATGAATCCGGCGCACAGCGCTGGAAAAAAATTGACATGCTCTCTATGTCTAACTCAAATTTGAACGATTTTTAGCGATTTAGAAGACAAAACTATACATAAATAATAAATGCGGCGCGAAGCGCCGGAAAATTTGAGTTTACTAGCTCAAAAGTACGCTAAAAACCTGTTTTGGCGGTGTTTGAGACGCACCTCGCCGTATTTCATTTTTCCCTTTGGGGGACCCTTGGGAAAACAAAATTTCTTCTCATTTCGGGGGGGGCAGGCCTCCCGCCCCCTGGATACGGCCCTGATCATACTGATTTATTTTAGCAGCTCTGATATAAACTAAACTATGCAACATTTTCAAAAGGATACAGATCGCCAATTTTCTCTATACAAACATGTAATGAGTAGATAGTAATCATGCGGGCTAAAGTCGAATCGAGAAATTGAAAAACAGTTCCATTGAACGAGAGTCTAAGTGAATTATACAAATTTAAGTTGACACCTCAAAATATGCTGATTTCAGACTTTCTTGGAAATCCAGTTACTTTGTGTGAATAGTTTAACACAAGAGTCGCGCTTTGCGCATACTTTAGACTACTGTAATGCTTTAATTTTTCCGAAATCCAGGAAAAACAAGAAATAATTTTTCAAGACGCAGCGTAGTATACCATTGAAAAATGTTAAAATATTTCCTCTAGACCTTCCCTGATATGAAATTAAATCAATAAACATTTTCCACAAGAATTAATACAATTCCGGAAGCTATCTGAATTTAAAACTTTTCTTCAACAACTGCTGATTACAATGGCTTCCAGTCTAAACACGTGTAGGTTCCATCGTCGTCGGAAGCAAGTATACACTAAACAGGACTTATCTTATTCTTCCATCAAGGAATTATCTTATTTTTTTTATCTTATTATTGTTATTAACTTAAAATTATTTTATTATTATTTAATTATCTTACTTATCTTATTCTTACATTTTAGCGCTTTTAAGATTAGTGGCGTAGCTGTTGGGGGAGGGGGAAAAGACTGGGCGGACTAGTCCCCCCAAAATTTTAAGAGTACGAGAATTTCTCACGAGGGTCCCCAGAAGGAAAAAAATAGAAAATTCTTGAAGCTCATCAGAAACACCGCTTGAATAGATTTTAACACACGTCTTTACTTATAAGCATAAGAATTTCGGGCGCTTTTGTGCCTAACAGCATATTTTTTAAATATTTTTTGATATAATTAAAATAAAGTTAATTAAAAAAATTCGTAAATGCGTAGATCTCGCTGTTTAAAGCTAGAAATCACCATTATTTTTGTCTATCTACGAGTAATTGTTGAGATATTCGAATTCAAAATTTTCGTCTCCCCTAATTCAGAAGGCCAGCTATGCCTCGTTTAACAGGCAGGAAAAGATAAGCTGGTTTCCAAAATGTGCCAGTCAGAGTTGAGTGCGCAGAAAATTGCATTTAAAAAGTTCATGCAGAATAAACGTTCCTCACATCAACAACAATCTGATGACAGCCATATCGTTTGGCTAATTCAAATTTTTTATCGAGGGCCGATTCGTGTCTTATGTAAAAGCTTAAAACCTAAAAATAAGACCATATAAATAATCCATGCTCAATGAGGTTTTAATTAAAAAGGCACCTCTGGCGATGCCCCATTCTTAGACAACAATTCGATTATTCTTTCGATAGGAATACCAGCTTTAAATTGAGAGATTCCGAGCAATGTCTAAGAAGCAAAAGAGGCGTAGAAAAAATTGAAAGAAAAATTAGTACGAAATTCGATGTAAACAAACCGCGACCGTTGCACTTACTCATACACCATTTAAACAATAAAAAAATCAAACAGCATCCAGTGGCGGATCTAGGATTTTTCTAAGGGGGGAGCGTTATCCCAACTTTTCCAAAAACAGTCAAAAATAGGTCCGAAAATTTGCCCTTAACGCGCGAAATAGCGTTTTTTGGTGTTTTACATTGTATACTTTTAGATAAAATCACTTTTGACGCAATATTTTTTCGAAAAATTTTAAAATTTTCGACAATTTTGTGCGAAAACATCATTGAATTTCTTTGACTTTTACAAAAATCTGGCGCCTAGCGCCGGAAAAATTTGTGAAATTAAGGCTGATAGACGTCTAGAAGCATGATTTACTGCTTCATTTCCTGTTTTTATAGCATTTGATGCGAAACATCGAAATTTTCAATTGAAAATAGAAGAAAACTATGCAAAAATAGAACAGAAAATGGTTTCCAGGTCGCCAAAAAACTTAATAAATGTCATTACTAGATATCATCCGGCGCGAAGCGCCGGAAAAATTTGAGAAATTATGGTCACTGACGGCCAAAAATCATTGCAAATTGCATTTCCATTTTTTTCTCGCCAAATATTTTTGGCCAATGAGGGGGGCGGCCGCCCCCGCCGCCTTAAATTCGCGCCTGGCAGCATCAGATGTTTATGGCGCGAATAACGAGCTGAAACTTCATATCTGGAAAAGTTTTTAAAAAATTCATCGGTTTTCTTCAATTTTCTCTGTCTATCTTTGAAGCAAGAAAGATATATACCAGAAAACTTGAGCATTTTTTCACAGAATGTATGATGACTAGAAATCGGATATTTGAGTGGATGCATATTCGAAATCAGCGCGTCGAAAACATTAAGAAAAATGTGCTCTCAGCACGGTTTTTTTTGTACTCGGCAAAGATTTTTCCCGATGTACAAAGACTTTTCGGGACCGTCTTTGTACATGTACAAAGATTTTTGGGAAGACAAAAATTGCAAAGAAGGTCTAAAAATTCGGGAAAATTTCGGCGCTTCGCGCCGAAATGAGTAATTGTGTGTTCTATATATCTTTATAATGGCAGAAATTGCATTTCAAAAGTAAAAATGTCAAATTTTTCGGAGCTTCGCGCCGTTTTAAGACGATTCTTAGTGATTTTTACCTCTAGAGAAAAAACAGAGTTCTCCAACTTTTCACACTATGAAAAGTTGGAGAACTCTGTTTTTACCACACTAAAGTCGCTGCTATACCATATTATAGTGCCCAAAAATTTCTGTGTGTACAAAATGTACAAAGATTTTTAGGAAGACAAAAACTGTAAAAAGATGTAAAATTCCCACAATTTTTCGGCGCTTCGCTCCGAACTGATAAATTATTTGTCCTATATATCTTTAAAATGGCAGAATTTGCATTTAGAATGGAAAAATGTCAAAATTTTTCGGCGCTTCGCGCCGTTTTCAGATAATTTTTAGTATTTTTTGGCGTCAGAAACCCAGAAATTAGCTATAATACACTACCAAAGATCGAAAACCCTGTTTAACCACACTAAAATCGCTACTGTACTATAGTATAGTACACAAAAATTTCCATGTACAAAATGTACAAAGACTTTTGGGGACCATCTTTGTACATGTACAAACGGACCTTGTACAAAAAAAACACTGGCTCTCAGAGAAATAGGACATTTGTTTCCATGCAATCGCACTTAATTTGAATAACTTGTATGTATTTCCATTGAAGGGTAACTTATTCTGACTTTATGCAACTGGCTATTTTTAACGATAAAATTACTGAAAACCTGAGTAGGTATGTCCCAAAAACTTAATTAATGCATAATGCAATAGATTTGCGATGTTAGAGGGCATACATGCACATAGGGTCAGCTGGGCAGATGCTGTCCGGCGATTTTAAGCTGATGGAGCGTTTTTTGCATCATTTTTGGGGCCAGAAGCAGTAAAAATGTCGAAATTTTTTCCTGAGCACTTTAATGTACTTTTTACTCAAAAGTGTCCAAAATTGATCAATTTTTGCGTTTTTAGTATTAAGTGATATAATGCAGTCAAAATGGACTAAACATGCTTTAGAAATGCGATATTACCACGAAAAAACGTTTATAGGCTATTTTGACCATTTTGATTATTTGAAAATCAAAAAATCGTCCATGGTAAATTTACTCTTTTGGATTTCTGGGATTTCACCCCACCCTCTGCCGACCCTGACCTTGTGCACCTAGCTATTGATCGTGTAGTCAATTCTTTGCATCACTTTTATAAGGACCTAACTTGCATAAAAAGCTTGTCGAAAATATCAAGATTCCAACTTAAATTAGATTGCTCGAAAGTATATAGCGGATTTAATAGTTTCGAAAAAATCTACGTTTAAATGCAATTTGCACGACACTGTTTCAAAAATTGATTACAGTAATCAAATGCAGCACATACATCGGCATAATAAGGGACGTTCGTCGTAGAGAGCAAGTTAGCAAAAATAAAAGAAAGTCAGTGCTATAAGCTGTTTTGGTCGAAAACTTCAGACATACGCATAAATACTTTAGCGTTAAAAACTTTAAATCAGATTTGACAAGTTTTGTCCATTTATACTCTTTTGATGTTGAAATCTGAACCGATTGATTCAAAACCTTTCGAAGAATATACTAAGAAAAAAAGGATACCGGATGATAGTGAGGTGATCACGACAATTGGGTGAATGACAATAGGGTGAACGACAATTGGGTGAATACGACAATTGGGTGAACGACTATTGGGTGAATGACAATTTGGTGTATACGACAATTGAGTGAATGCGACAATTGGGTGAAAACATGTTTGTTTCTTTGTTACTTGAGAGCCAGTAACAAAGGTCATAAATTAATGTGTTTCCTGAAATTAGTGATGTTCAACTCTTCAACTCCCAAAAATTTTGAAAGCATCAACATAGCCAACGTTTTTCTTCTTCAAAGTTAAAAAAGAACTAAAAATAAGCATTTCTGGGGGGGTCCAACTGAAATTATCGATTTTGGGATGTCCTTTGGATTCTGGGGTCTAGACTGCACATGGGCGTGGGGGTCTGAACCCCGAGAATCGATAATCGGTCGGGACTCCCTAATTGCATGTTTTGGGTTTCACCTTATTTAGACCCCCAGAATTTCGGTGCTGCCCATGCACATATGGTCAGGACCACAGACGCAAAGCATGGCCAATCTGGGGGACAAGCCGGTCTGAGGTGTCAAAAATAGAGCTTTCTCGGGCCAAAATGACCTGAAAAAAGTGGCTTGAACGCTAGAATAGCATTGAAACTAAGTTACACAATTTCTGGTCAATGTGAAGCACTTTTGAATGAAATTTTCAATTTTCATCCGTTTTTGGTCTTCATTCTGCATTTTCCCCACAACATCTTTTATTTATCCATTCTGGAGGGTCAGGCAGGACCCCTTTAACCACACCTGGACAATGGGTTCAACCCGATTCAACCCGGTATCACCTGACGGCCACTCGGTATCACCTGGGAAAATGGCGGGTGTCACCTGAATTTTTTTGTGAAAAAATGAAGATACACACTGCAAAACCAATGTAGGATTACTAAAACATGTAAATGGATTATTTAGACATAGAGCCCAATCAGTATGCCAACTAAACAACCAACCAACCAACCAGTCAGCCAACCAACCAATCAACTAACTAACTAACTAACTAACCAACCAGCCAACCAATCAACCAACTTATCAACCAACCAACCAACCAACCAATCAACTTACTATAAGTAACTAATTACATAATTAACTAATTAACTAACTAACTAACTAACCAACCGATCAACCAATTTACCAACCAATGAAACAACTAAACAATCAACCAACCAACCAATTAACCAATCAACCAACCAACCAGCCAGCCAACCAACCAAGCAACCAACTAACCAGCCAACCGACCAGCCAGCCAGCCGACCAACCAACCACTCAACTAAAAACTAACTAACCAACCAGCCAGCCAATCAACCAACTTATCAACCAACCAACCAACCAAACAATCAACTAACCAACCAAACAACCAACCAGCCAACCAATCAACCAACCAACCAACCAACCAACTAACCAAGTAACCAACCAACTAACTAACTAGCTAACCAACCAATCAACCAACTTACCAACCAACCAACAGAACAAACAACCAACCAACCAACTAACCAACCAGCTAACCAACTAACCAACCAACCAACCAACCAGCTAACCAACCAACCAACTTACCAACCAACCAACAAAACAAACAACCAACCAACCAACCAGTCAACCAATAGCAAACTAAACAGCCAACCAACCAACCAATTAATTAACCAACCAACCAAACAATCAACAACCAACCGGCTAACCAACCAACCGGCTAGCAACCAACCGGCTAGCCAACCAACCGGCTAACCAACCAACCAACCAACTCACCCACTAACCAACGAACGAACCAACCAACTAATTAATTAACCAACCAACCAACCCACTAACCAACCAACTAACCAACCAACCAGCCAACCAACCAACCCACCCACCAACCAACGAACGAACGAACCAACCAAGCAACCAACCAACCAACCAACCAACCAACCAACCAACCAACCAACCAACCAACCAACCGACCAACTAAACAACCGACCAACTAAACAACCAACCAACTAACCAACCAACCAACCAATCAATTAACCAACCAACCAAATAACCAACCAACCAATCAACCAACTAACCAACCAACCTACCAACCGACCAGTCAACCAACCAGCGAACTAATCAGCCTACCAACCAATCAACCAACCAGCCAGCCAACCAACCAACCAACCAACCAACTAACCAACCAACCAACCAGTCAATTAACTAACCAACCAGCCGACCAACTAGTCAACCAACTAGCAAACTAAACAGCCAACCATCCATTTAACCAAACAACCAACTAACCAACCAAACAACTAACTAACCAACCAACCAACTAAGCAACCAACCAACCAACCGACCAACCAACCAATTAGCTAACTAGCTAACTAACTAACTAACTAATTAACTAACTAACTAACTAGCTAACTAACTAATTAACTAACTAAATAACTAACTAACTAACTAACTAACCAACCGATGAACCGACTTACCAACCAACCAACCAACCAAACAATCGACCAACCAACCAACTAACCAACCAACCAACCTACCAACTAACCAGCCAACACCAACCAACCAATCAACCAACTAACCAACCAATGAATCAACCAACCAACCGATCAATCACTTAATCAACAAACCAGCTAACTGACGAACCAATCAACCTTTCAACCCTGAAATTTTCTCCGACTTTTCAGCTGAAAAACTACAAATGTTTTATACGTTTCACAGCATAAAAATGCTAAAATTTCCGGCGCATGGCGCCATCAATTTAACAAAACTTACTTATAGCCAATTTCAATTTTCGACAGATAAAATTTTTCGGCAAATAAAATTTTCTGCATTTTTTATCATGCAAAAAGGTGCAAAAATCGAGTGCGAAAGAATAGAAATATCGAAATTTTTTACGCTCAGCACCAGACATACTTTCTTGAATTGCTTCTCTTCAGATAGTTGCAGACAGGGAAGGATTTAAGGGGGTGGGTGGCGCCCCCGCCCCGCCTTTTATTGGCCCAACATACTTGGCGCAATAAAGAATGGATATGTAATTTGCAATGATTCTTGAACGTAAATGATCTTGATTTCTCAAATTTTTCCTGCGCCTCACGCCGGATAATACCTATTAATGACATTTATTTACTTTCTTGGCGGTCTAAAAGCCATATTTTCGCTCAAGAAATGAATTAAAACGGTTTCAAGAGCAGACACAGCTATTTCAGCATACTTTTATTCTATTTTCAATCCATACATAACCTTTAAAAATTTTCGACGCTACGCATCAAATGCTACAAATACGGGAGATCGAGCAGCAACTCAAGCTATTAAAAGTCCTTCCGCCAAAAAACCACGAATTTTCCGAAACTTTGCGCTGGATTTCCACTAAAGTCAACAAAATTTAATGATATTTTTCAAATAAAATTGTCGAAAACTTCAAAAAAATTTAAGAAATGTTGCTTCGAAACCGATTTCAAATGAAAGTAGACGGCGTAAAATGCGGAAAAAATGCCATTTGCACGTGAAGAGCAGTCGGATGTTTCAGCAAATACTTGTAGATGGACGAGGTGTTTTTGAGCGTTTCTCAGCAAGCCCTACACATAAGAGAAAAAATTAGAAAAAAATAATTTCAATTTCACTTGTCTTCAAAAATCGTGTCGCATAAATTGGCCGCACAAATGATTTCTCGACAAACATAAGTTCGACCCTGCTGAAAAATTGTTTAAATTGTTCTATAATCAATTCAGGTAGATTGCAAACAAAACTTATGTGAACAGTAAATAATTCTGTGAAGCGTCAGAAAATTTTGACTTATTTCTTCATTTTATACCTAAAGATGGGCTGTTTAGAAGTCAAAAGTTATGCAACTAACAATAAATTTGGCGCAAAGCGCCGAAAATTTTGGGCCTATTAGCTCAAAAGTATGCTGAAATCTATTTTGGCGATTCTTCAAATAGGTACGCTTCAAGAATTTTTAATTTTCCTTTAGGGACCCATGTAAAAAATACTCGTACTTTCAAAATTGAAAAAGGGGGGACTAGTCCCTTCTTTCCCCCAATGCCTAGTGAAGGCCATTTTTCGGACCTGTTTCGGTTGTTTTCGGAAAATGGAATACGGGCATGCCTTCTTACGGAAGTCCTAGATCCGCCACTGGTTGCAGAATTAGTGTAAGGCTTTAAAATAGATTGTGAAAGAGTAAAGCGCTATAATTCTTCTCAAGTCACATAACTGATTTTTTTATTATTACAAGCTGCAAAACTGAGCCAAAAAGGCAAAACACTTTGAAAATTCGTGTCATCAAATAAAATAGCTTCTCAGCGCATTATTTACATTCTCAAATTCGGGAGATCCTTCCTGAACTTAAATCCTGGATACGGGTTGGGTTATGTACCAGACAAAATTGAGGCCCACAGAAAAATTTTGGAGCAATTTTTGTTCTATTTACAAAGACATCTTGGGCAAAAGGCCTAGTTTTGTATTCGGCAAAGATTTTTCCGATCTATTAGGACTTTTTAGGACCGTCTTTGTAAAAGACAAAGATTTCTGGTAGGACAAAATCAGTAGAAGTGTCAAAATTTCAAGAAATTTCCGAAATTTTGTCTGTTCGGTGTGCATTTATAGCTGTAAACATTGATTGAGCGAATACAAAAACGTCAATGTTTTCCGGCACCTCGCGTCAATTACTGTTTTTTCTCTCTATAAACCTCCAGCATTGAGTTTAAAGGTTTGAATCAGCCAAAAGATTCAGGCACTTTGTTATAAAAGTTGTTTGCACTGTTTATTTATTGGATGACTAAACTTGACCTGAACTTATGATAAATATGTCAAAATTGTTTTGCACAAATTTGGCAATTTTTGTTTTATCAGTTCATTCGAAATTGTGTTAAGGACTGTAGAAATAATAAAATTTTTCGAATTTTCTAAATTATTTGTCAATATAAAGGCCGCAAAATCTGCTTGAAAATAAATAAAAATATCAAAATTTTTTGGCTCTCCTGTATTTTTCATCTTTAGAAACCTATAAATTGAAAAACTTTGGGGACCGTCATCGCATTTGTACGAAGGGACCTTGTATAAAAAACACTGAATAAAGGTATGTCAATCGGCGCTGGCGTCAGGGCATAAGACCCGCTACTGGGGCTTGGCATTTAAGGCTGAAGTCAAACATTGAATGCACATATTTCTTGCATTTCTTATCTTCAGAAAGATGCCAAATTGAGCTTAACAGCATAAAAACGCACAAATTTTCCGACGCTTTGCGCCAAATATAATTGCTGCATCGCTTATATACGGAAACCTGCAAAAGTGAGCATAAGAGAGTACATGTATCGAAAATTTCCAGTGCTTCGCGCCAAATATAATTTCAATTGCATACATCCAGAAAGCTGTACAATTGTGCTTAAAAAGATGAAAAAAATCGAAAAATTCTGGCGCTTCGTGCAAACTATAATTATTGCATTGCTGTTTAGAAAGTTGCAAAATTCAGGTAAAAGTGTAGAAATCTCAAAAATTTTCGGCGCTACAAGCCAGGCATGATACTCGATTATTTATATCGAGAAACATGCAAATTTGAGCCTAAAAGAATAAAAATATAGAGATGTTCTGGTGCTTCGCGCCATATATTATTTAAACACTGTCTATATTCAGAAAGCTTTAAAATTCAGGTTAAGGGGATAAGGACGTCAAAAATTTTCGGCGCTTCGCGCCATAGTCTTATAATATGCACGTTTCTGCACTATTTGTCTTATAAGGCTGCAAAATTGAGTTTAAAAGAGAAATAATATTTTAAAAATTTTCCTTCGCCATTGTTTAGAGCTCTTTGAGAAATGCTCAAAAATGCGTTTATTTTCGCCTATCTCCTAATGGTTCTCGATATATCTGACTTCAAAGTTTGCAATCCACTTTGGATCCTGGATACCGGGCTGTTTAGTCGAATATATTATTGTACTGGGTTTAAGTTTTACAGCTGCTGTAAAAGTTCAGAGGACAAAAATCTACCGGAATTTAACCTTTATTTATCAACTCTGAATGCCTTAAAATGAAGTCGAAGATATGGAAATGCCATAATATTCCATTATTGGTGCCGAATTTACTAATTTATTCATACGTCTGTTTTTATAAATTCCTAAAATTGAGCTGAATGTGAAATTATCAATATTTCTCTGCTGGATTTAATATTTTTATTTCCTGTTTCGCAAGAAAAAAGCATTTAAATACCAAAGCGAAGTTTGAGGATGATTAGGGCTGCAAAATGAGTTTTATACTCGTATCTTCGAAAAGCCATCATATTGAGCTGAAAAGGATAGAAGGTCAAGTTCTTTGGCGCTTCGTGCCAGATGTGATATTTATTGATGTTTTAAAAAATAAGAAGACCAAAATTTTCCCGCACTATTTGACAGATATACTTAATCATTACATTGTTTATTTATAAAGAGGCTGCTTAATTGGACTAAAAGGAAAGGGTACAAATTTTCCACAAGGCCAATTTTGTTGCGGTAGTTGTCATGTCCTTGAAAAATCTGCGTAATTGAGCTGAGAATGACAAAAAGGCCTAAACAAATTTTCCAGAAGTGAACAATGCAAACTCTAAAAGCTGTACTTGTAAACAATTAGTGTATTGACTGATGATACTAAATGCGAGTGAATTGGGACGGATAAAACAAGCGCAAATGATGCATGCAGACTTGCAGAACGTTTCAAAAAAAGTTATGAGGTGACATACTCCAAAACAACCCTTTTTCGAACCGGCAACCAACCATAATTTTTGGCCGCCGGTATCATCTGGAAGACCGGCCTTTGTCCACCTATGGTTTTATTCCTAATTTTTAGAACCATTGCATGCATGAATAATTAGGCAAAGAGGAGTACGAGTATATAAAAAGTGTAGTAAAACATGTGTTACAAAAACACGATTAAGACATTCAAAAAATGTGGATGCTATGCAGCAATAAGGCAATGCTTAAAAAGTGAAAGCATTGTGAATTTTTTCTAGCATTGAACTAATAGAAGGAGAGGCGGAATAGGAACCAATCATCTAGGTACGTGGGTACTAAGTCTCGTTTTAACATTTGCTTCAATTAGCCAGTGATACCCTCTAATCCACAGGCTGTAGGTATATGATTTTAAGTTTTCTGAATCTATTTTAGTCACTTATCAAAATCTTTTTAAATTTTGGTTTACATATAGCAAAAAGGATCGGATAAAGCAATAAGAAACAAAATGACAGAAAAAGATATAAGCGTATCTATCATACATGCACCTAGGGAAGGATGAGAGGAGCTTTACCCCCAGTTAAGGGGAAGAAAGTCTGTTACTGACGAGTGATTTCGTTTAAAAATATTATAATTTCAAACATTTTCGGCCTGACATATCAACTTACTGTTGCAAAAATCCAGATTTCACACCTTCCAACCACATTTTCACGACTTCAAGTCCCCACCCCTGGCCACACTGACCTTGTGCATCTGTGGTGTTTATGAATCGATCACATACTCAAAAGTTTTTTGGGTGGCATTCCCAAAATATGAAGATTTACTAATTTCTTCGTTGAATGATCAGACTGATTATGCCCAGATTTTTTGGTCGATAATCATGTCACTATTAATGCTCGTATCACATAAACATTTCTGATCTATTCCCATTATGTTGTAAGCAAGTTTTATTGAACTCCTAATTCATCTTTTTTCCAATATAGACGCTCCAATATTGCATTTAAATAAACAAATGATTAGAAAGGAAAATAAATAAAATAAATAAGTAAATAACAAATACACATAATCACAAATGCATAACCTTCAAAATTATGTACTATTTTAAATTATGTAAAAAATATATCGCACTTGTTCAAATCATCATCAAAGATTCTTAACGAAGGGTCTTTTAAGTCCGCATTCTCCAATGCACATTTCAATGGCACGAGAGTTCCGACAATTTCGGTCACCTTTCGAGGCATAACACTAAGCACGTCAGCGAAGATTGACGCGCAATATTTCAAGAAATCCCGATATAAATAAGCTATAGCAAAAAAGCAGTATATTAAGCGTATACTGACGCAAACATGCTTTCCGCAGTGAGTTTTAATTTTTCTAAATAATTCAAAATAAGATAAGTAGTAATGACATTTTTTGATTTTATCAAAAGCACTCCGGAGAAATTTTGGCATTTGTACTGTTTTTGACCTCAAAAATGCTACAAAAAAACGTTCCGTCAGGTCAATTTCGCCTCACAGTACCTATATGTGGCTGACCCTTTGCGAAGAGGTTATACCCACCTCACTCCCTGTGTGCAAGTATTCTTCGAACCATGAAAAAGCGTCGCCCCCTCCACTCCTTGGCCTGCAAAAAAAATTTTTAAAGGTAAGATAATGTACGGAAAGATGGAAAAATCGCATGTCTCCGAACGTTGAGATCTTCATATTTTTCGGCGTTTTCGCGTCACATGAAATATTTTCCATAGGTTTAGTTCAAGCGCGACCAAATAACAACACTTTTGAGTGCGAAAACTTTTTAAAAGTTGGCATTTTATGATTTTAATGGATAAAGCGTGTCGAAAAATTCGGAAAATGCGATTTTCGCGAGCTATCCAGACGAATTTCCGAGATACAGACAATTTAATAATGGGTAGGCCCCCTCGGCCGAATCCTGGATATAGGCCTGCTTATAAAGGATGTGCCGCTTAACCGAAACCGGAATCGGAACCGGCTGGAATTGACCATTTTTTGGAAGCGTAACCGGAACCGATCATTTTGATTATCTAAGAACCGGAAACGGAAACTATCTTTTTTGGAGTCGGTTATCGGTTTGTTAGAAATAGAGTTAAAAATTGAGCTTCATAAAATTTAGTGAAGACATGAAGCAGCGATTCGATCTTTTATTACCCAAAAGTTTACAGATTATTAAAACTTAGTATGCAAATTTTGTTTGGGTAAATTATATTTTTAAAATAACAGTCGTTCTGCTTTTTCGCCATGTAGCCTGTTTCTGAGAGGGTCGTAAATGATTCCAGCACCACTGAACAGCTGTTCAAAAAATACCCAATTTATGAATTCTAATAAGCAGAGAACATTGAAAGCATAGTTCAACTGAATGAAAGATTGTACAGACAGAGCCAGACATGACATATTATATTCAAGAAACTCATAGATAATATTCAGTGATTTATGAGTAAATTGTCGACTAGACGTAAAACTTGTTTGAACGTGCAGTTGCCAGATTGAAACGACTTCCTGAATAATTCATCTTACGATTACATATATCGTCATGTGTTCCCCTGAAGTCAGGCTATCAATGGCGTACATATTTTAAAAGAGTAACCGAGAAAAGGAACCGGAACCGACGATTCTCTGGTTCAAGAACCGGAACAGTGTTGCCAGGTCCCAAAATTCAGATTCTCCAGCACAGAGGTAAAATTGGGAAAAATTCTCCTGCAATTCTCCTGAAAATATTTTGATTCTCCAGAAAATTCTCCTGGCTCATATTTTGCAGGAAAGGTTGTACAGCAGATCTACAATGTATGTACACATGCATATCAAGCATGCTCAGGCCAATTTACCTTGGTTCACCCAACTATTTTATTCTGATCTCTTGCCTGTTAATCCTAAGGACACTCAAGGCTAAATAATGAACATTAATTCTCTCACAAAAAGCTCATGGAGCATATCTGCATTATACAGGCAGATGCAAAAATAATGGAAGACTAATGCTGCACCACAAAGTATAACATTTTATTCAACATCAACAGCTGACAAACATTCAATAACAGATTCCTGATCTTCATCAGGAGCTACATTTTTGGTCATGTAAATAGAATCCGTAAAGCGCAACAACATCTGTTTTGATGGCTTAAAGCTAGAAAGAGATATATTCCATAAGATAAAGGCATAACAAACAGTGATCACAGCATCAACTGAATGGCACAATAAGCGATTTCTTAACTTATTTTTAACGATATTCATGATTGAAAATACGCGCTCAGCTGAAGCATTCGATATAGGTAAGCAAGGCAGAGGTCGCATTGTTTACAATACACATTATTCGAAAAAACAGTTTCTGTGCTTAAAACAGTGACCGCCAATTTTCAGTTGCACTTACATCATCAAAAATTTCTGAAAAGAGCCCTGTTTGCAATGTCTTTTGAAAAAATGAATAATACTTTATTACTAATTGTATGTACTTCAGTAGCAAGCAAATCCTTACGTTTTGAAATATATCAAAAAAATGTTTATAGGCGCTTTGCAAACGTCTATGAAACTGATAAAAACAATTAGACGGTGTGTAAAGCTATGTATTTCTGCACTTAGTGATATTAAGTGAATAAATAAATGAATGAATTTACTACGGAAGCACGAAACTTATTTGGATATAGTTATAACTTAACACTCAGGTCTTAACCACCGTTTTTTTCCCAGCGATTTGGTTGACATTATAGACCGAACCCAAAATTTTTTCCACTTTTTCCGACTTTTTTCCACGTTTTCTTGGGAGGTCTAAAAACGTTTAAAATAGAGCTCCTGTGTTGAAAAATCAGTGTTTTTTAAGTAGAAAATTTTATGTACACATGCAATAGCGGTGATTGATGCACTTTTTGTATAAAAATTTCGCGCTCTACAAGAAATATCACGATCAGTATACGTTATTTATCTTGAAACTTGAATTTCCTTCCTTCAGTAAAGCATTTTAGCCAATTCTGAAGTCGTTTTTGACAATTAAAACTATAATTTATCAAATGGTGCGAAGCGCCAGAAAATTTTGAAATTTTAGCTCTCTAAATCATTTTTGCATTTCAAAAACTGTGCAGAAGGTAAGGATTTTCAATCGTAGTAGAGTTCCAGGACCAGATTATCGATAAAAATGCTGCAATTGGCGCCGCGCGGCTTAAACATCAATAACAAGTAAGAATTAAATCAATTCGGCGCGAAGCGCCGAAAAATTTTTGTAGTTTCACTTCTCTAAAACGCATTTTTGCATTACAAAAACTAACTGAATCCGTGCAGAAGATAAGGATTTTCAATCGTAGTGGAGTTCTAGGACCAGATTATCGATAAAAATTCTGCAATTGGCGCGGCGCGGCTTAAGGATTCATAATAAGTAAGAATTAAATCAATTCGGCGCGAAGCGCCGAAAATGTTTTGAAGTTTTAACTCTCTAAAACGCATTTTTAACATTACAAAAATTTTCCACAAATGCCAACCAAGCCCAAAAATTTTTTCCATTTCCCAAAATTTTGGTTGACAAATAGACCAAAAAGTGGAATAAAAAAAACGGTGGTTTCACTTCTCTGAAAACGCATTTTTGCATTAGAAAAACAAATTGAATCCGTGCAGAAGATAAGGATTTTCAATCGTAGTGAAGTTCTAGACCAGATTGTCGATAAAAATGCTGCGATTGGCGTGGCGCGGCTTAAAGATTATCAATAAGTAAGAATTAAATCAGTTCGGCGCGAAGCGCCGAAAAATTTTTGAAGTTTTAACACTCTAAAACGCATTTTTAGCATTACAAAAATTTTCCACAAATGCCAACCAAGCCTAAAAATTTTTTCCATTTCCTAAAATTTCTGGTTGACAAATAGACCAAACTGTGGAAGAAATACGGTGGTCTTAAGTATGAACGAAATAAATTCTTAATGTGAAAGATCTAAGTATAAAATTATATACAACTAACTAACTACAGTAAGTACAGTAAGAAGGTTGATGTAGGATTATCATTATAACTTGCTGTTTGAGTTTTGAAAATTCTCCCGAATTCTCCTAGATTTTCAGGATTCCACTGAATTCTCCTGACATTTTAAAATTCTCCTGCATTCTCCTGCATGTTTACAACTTCTCCTGAAATTTCTCCTGAAAAGCCCATTCTCCTGCTCCTGCTCCTGAAAATTTTAGATTCTCCTGAATTCAGGAGAATTCTCCTGAACTCTGGCAACCCTGAACCGGAACCGGCGGTTCCAACTTACGCAAGAACCGGTACCGGAACCGAAGTTCTTGTTTTTCAAGAGCCGGAACCGGAACCGACTTTTTCGAAAAACCTGGAACCGGAACATCTCTACTGCTTATAACAGTATAATGTCAGGCACAGATACTTATTTTTCGAGCAGTGGATTGCTCAATTCGTTCATCCAGACACTTTTCTTCCATTATTTCGTCTATATTGGACATTACAAGGGATTCCATCGCTGTCATTGTTATTTGTTTGCATGGAAATTTAACACAAAATTCACAAAGAGTAAAATGCAACGAATTAAGTATCGAAATTTGCCGTTGAATAGCGAAATTCCGTATTCATTCACCCCCACCTAGAAAACTCGGTTCACCACCCCCCCCAGAACTTTTGACCGTGCGCATGTATGCAAATGCATATGTGTGTATACAATACGCACCTTTTAAACGAATTGACGATTTATCACCCGAAGCCGAAAGCAATAACTGGTTTATATCATTGCTGAGCGTTTGCCGGCAAAACGCAGACGAGCAAAATGCGTTGAGCAATTTGTCCAGTGATTCTCTAAAATTAAAAGGCTATATTCAGGTGCTAAGGAAAAACGAACTGAAGCAGTAATGCTTTGCTCACAATTCCTCTCTTTACATGCGGCGTTTACATAACATTTTTTCGCTCTTGCCAACTAAACCTAGGTTTAATCTTACCCAAAATCATCAAAAAAGCTAGATTTATTCAATTCCAGGAAATATTCAAGTTCATATAAACGCTACAATATATACGCCTACATGTAACAGGGGGATGGGAGGGGGATCCCCCACATGAAGTCGTATGTCCCAACCATCTCCCCTAAGCCAGAAAATTTTGGACTCCCTCCCCCCCCCAATTTTTGGAAAAAATTGAATTTTTCGGCCATTTTTAAGCGTTTTTTCGCCGAAAGTTGGAGGTCATTTACCTCCTCCCCCTAAAATGGCCGGGACCGCCCAAAATTTGGAGCCGTTACATATATACATGTACATATGTACATATACGCGTATGACTACGTATATGCACGGCTGTATGGGGGAGGCCAAGGGGTCAGGCCCAAAAAAATTATAAAAATATGCCTTTTTTGGGCTAAAAAACGAAGGGTGCACGTCAAAAACACTCTTTTTGACGTTTCAGACAATGATCGTTCTTTCTAGAACATAAGAACGTAAAAAAAATTTCAAACAAATTTGAAAAGAATTGAGTAAATTGAACAAAATGTAGTCAAGAAATGTGTATATGACGCGAAGCGCCGAACATTTCATATTTTTGAGTCAAAAACACACACTTTTTGCAACTTTTACGGACTTTTACAAAAAAAAATCGACAATGCTGGCGGGTCGCAGCCATTTTGCGGGGGTCAGTTGCCATTCTGGGTGAGTCAAAACCCGCCAAACCCTCCCCCAGAACACGTCTGGCGGCCAACCCTTCCCCTCTTGAGCCGAAACTTTCATGGAAATGTACGATAATGCACGAAAAGATGGAAAAATTGCATCTCATTGAGACGAAATCTTCAAATTTTTAACGTAGTTATTCGTGAAGTAATTTCCGTATTTAGACTCAAACGCGGCTAAAACAGAGGACTTTCCACAGCCTATTTAAGGAGAAAGTTTTCCAAAAATATCGAATTTTATTATCTGAACGGATGAATGGATAAAGCATTCTTAGAAAGTCTAAAAATGTGATTCTTTTTATGTTGGGTGCAAATTTATGTTGGGTGCCCCCTAATTTGAGCGAATCCTGAATACGGGCCTGAAAACGTCAAAACACTGCACTGTATTTCAACCATACATGGGCATAGGGGGTGAAGGGGGAATTTTTCCTATTGGGCTTAGAAATACTGAACCATTTTGGCCGAAAAAACATTGCTATATAGCCTTTGGGCTCAGAAACTAGCTATATAAATTTTTCAGACTCAGAAACATACCGTGAGTTTTGAAATGCTATTTTGTTGTTTTTTGCCGATTAAAAAAGGATTTATACTTACTTTCCAGGCTTCGAAAAGGGCAAAATAGGTATTATTTAGTCCAAAAGGGCTTCAAAAAGGTTATAAATTTGCCACAAATGTTCGCAAACGATGGTTTTAAAGCGATACCGTCATTTTTGCTGCAAAACCGTTTTTACAAAGCACTTAGCTATCTCCAACTTTTTGATTTTCACCCCTACCTGAAAGTTTGACCTTGCGCACCTATGATTTTAGCCATGCAGCAATCTCAAATTAAATTCTAAGATTTGCCAATGTCTGTCTCGTTTTTAAGTGCAAAATGTAAAAAAGTCTTCTGTGGTACTCAAGCATGTACAAAGGAACACTATATTATCAAAAAACATGCATTTGCCATGGTAGTGCGGACATTTGCCATGGTAGTGCGGCATCACTACTTTATGAATAAAGTAGTGATGTACCGGGAGCCGCCTTTTTTTCCGGGGCCGCGGCCTGTACATCACACCTACACTATACTTACATAGAATGGTATATCGTGCATCCATATTATACCTGTATATATATAGATTTAGCATCTCGGTATCACTATCATAGGCAATTACATAATGTTTTTTAATTGTAATTTTCAATTTTTTTAATTTTTTCAATAATAATTTTTTAATCGTAATTGTCGCGTTTTCAGTAATAATACTATAACATACTTTTTCATATTAACTTACTCCGTGTGCATAGTTTCCCAAGGTCGAAAGTTCAGGGGGGTGAAATCCCAAAATTTAGGACCACTAAATTTAGAGTCTAGCCTTTTTTGCAGGCCAAATATGAAAAATGGCTAAAACATCCTATATAGCATGTTTTAATGTAAAAAACTGCATTTTCAACTACTTTTTGTCCCATTCTGACTAGTTTCGTCACTCTTGTAAGTATAAAATATAAGAATTCATCGAAAATTTTGACTTTTCAGATCATTTTTAGTTCATTCTAGGTATTTTATGGGTAAACAAAACAGAAATGTACTAGTCGGCGCGAAGCGCCGAAAAAATTTCAATACCTTCGCTGCTTTTGTATCCAAAAAATCACGCAGAAAATGTTTGATAGCTCAAAATCGTCCGACAGTGATTCAAGTCTCTGACCCTGTGGTGTGGGTAATACCCCCTCACCCCTCCCCTATGGGAATGTATGTCCGTGTGTCTATTTGCACGTCTGTCGAGCCCTTTATAATAAAAGGTACTATACGTTCAGATCAATATACACCTAACACACTTACGGGCTGACCATCATACCTGGGCAAAGGATATTTGTTCTGAAGGTGCCAGGGTCCCTTTTTTTGAGGTTGGTTGGTTGGCCAGTTAATTGGTTGGTTGGCTAGTTGGTTGGTTGTTTGGCTGGTTGGTCGGTTGTGTGGTTGGCTAGTTGATTGGTTGTTAGGCCGGTTGGTTGCTTGTTTGGTTGGCTAGTTGCTTGGTTGGTTGGCCGATTAATTGGTTGGCTAGTTGGTTGATTGTTTGGCCGGTTGGTTGGTTGGTTGGCTAGTTGGTTGGTTGAGCGGTTGGCTAGTTGGTTAGTTGGTTGACCGCTTAGTTGGTTGGTTGACCGGTTAGTTGGTTGGTTGGTTGGCTAGTTGGCTGGTTGGTTGGTTGTTTGTTTGGCCGGTTGGTTGGTTGTTTGTTTGGCCAGTTGGTTAGTTGTTTGGTTGAGTAGGTGGTTGGTTGGTTGTTTGGCTTGTTGGCTGGTTAGTTAGTTGATCGGTTGGGTACCTGATTGGTTGTTTGTTTGGTCGGCAAGTTGCCTGGTTGGTTGGCCGATTAGCTGGTTGGCTAGTTGGTTGGTTGTATCATTTTCTCACTTTTTTATTTTTGGGTCAAAAATTCTACTCCCCCAATCAAAAACTGTTTTTTCTGACGCCACCCAGCTGGGGTTCTGAAGGTACCGAAGTGCCTTCTGGCGCCACACAGTGGCGCAAGTGGCGCGGCATTGCCCACCTATTGTGACCATGTGTTCGTTGTATAGTCACCAGCTCGAACTGAGCTGTCTTGCGGATTGTGCAGCTGCATATATTATTGCGCGCACACGCATTAATAAAACCGGTGGTATTGGGCGAACCCAATAGCCTTTATCAACGCTGACTCTTCACTTGACAGTTTTACCTGCTAAGCTCGGACCAGTTCAGGTGTTATGTCCTTCCAATATATGCGTTGAATTCCTGTTGTTCTAACGTACGCATCAGGGTGTCAATAGATTACTGTAGTCAGGCCCGTATCCAGGATTTTATTTCGGGGGGGCCGAAAATTTTTGAGACCAAATATCTCGAGAACCATTAGGAGATAGGCGAAAATAAAGACAGTTTTGAGCGTATCTCGGCGAGCTCTATGCAACGGTGAAGAAAAATTTCAACAAAAGAATTAAAAAATTTTCACTTTATTTTATTTTGATATACAGCAAATTTATCATTTAAGCTGATTTCTCATCACCTAATCGGCGAATTATTTCTTATCTCTTGCCTTAGTACTTAATCATTGTGCTTTACAGAGAAAACAATACGGATAATCAATAATTCGGCGCGAAGCGCCGAAAAAATTGACATGCTCTGCATATCAACCTCAAATTTGAGCGGTTTTGAGCGGACTAGAAGACAAAAAACATGTATAAACAATAGATACGGCGCGAAGCGCTGGAAAAATTTCATGTTTCCCATGTCATAACTCAAATTTGAGCTGTTTTGAATGAGCTAGAAGGCAAAAACTATAACTAGACAATGAATCCGGCGCACAGCGCTAGAAAAAATTGACATGCTCTCTATATCTAACTCCTAATTTAGAGCGATTTTTAGCGGTTCGAAAAACAAAACTATACGTAAACAATAAATCCGGCGCGAATCGCCGGAAAATTTTGAGTTTACTAGCTCAAAAGTACGCGAAAAACCTGTTTAGGCGCTGTTTCAGACGCACTTCGCCAATTTTTCATTTTTCCTCCGGGGACCCTTGAGAGAAACGAAAATTTTTCCCCATTTCGGGGGGCAGGCCCCCGCCCCCCGGATACAGGCCTGTTCCGTACGTCATAACTCAAATTTGAGCTGTTTTGAGTAAGCTAGAAGGCAAAAATTATAGCTAAACAATGAATCCGGCGCAAAGCGTTAGAAAAAATTGACATACTTTCTATGTCTAACTCAAATTTGAGCGATTTTCAGCGGTTTGAGAAGACAAAACCTTAGATAAACACAAATCCGGCGCGCAAGCGCGGAAAATTTTGTGTTTTCAGCTCAAAGTACGCTAAAAACCTGTTTTGGCGGTGTTTCGAGACCAACTTCGCCAATTTTTCATTTTTCCCTTGGGGGACCCTTGGGAAAAACAAAATTTTTCCTCACTCGGGGGGGCAGGCCCCCCCGCCCCCCCCCGGATACGGGCCTGACTGCTAGTAGCGTATGGTGCTTTTAGTGACAGACGGACAACGAAAACTCACCTGAAATGACTAGTATTACACCGGGCCGCCTTGCTGATCAACTTCAAAATTGACATCTTTGCTTGCAGAAATCGTCACAGGTGCTGGGCCAAGACCGATCCAAAAGCGAGCAAGAACTCCGTCCCAGACGTCAGCTTGAGCAATACTTCTTCGTCTGATTTTCCCGACGATTCATCGGCCATAGCACTATGGTTTTTATGCCCATCGGACAGGTGGCCGGTCTGTAATGATACAACAACACTCCGTTAGCTGTAATAAAGTGCTTAAGCGCATGTCGATAAATAGATGAGTAAGTCCTTGACCGCAAAGTCATCCGAGTTGTTAGTAATTTAATTTTAATTCTAAATTCTTTAT
This sequence comes from Mermis nigrescens, assembly GCA_036768485.1. Taxonomy (NCBI): domain Eukaryota; kingdom Metazoa; phylum Nematoda; class Enoplea; order Mermithida; family Mermithidae; genus Mermis; species Mermis nigrescens. The sequence goes on along the minus strand of JAVLUZ010000154.1, from coordinate 43,034,506 downwards.
ATGTAAGATTTTTTATTGAAAAACTTCTATTTTATTCGGCTTATCTCGCATTTATATAACTCCTGCTCCGAACCGGTAATGAAATAAAACTATTCTTTGATTTCAAAAACGAGATAAAATTTCACGCTTCAGCCGATAAAAAGCTGAATTCGAAATTAGTGATGGAAAAATTTCTAATGTCAATAAGATACAAAAATTGTGCGACTACAAAAACGCTGGATCAAAGCTGCTGCGCAAAACAAGGAAAACAGCTTAGGACAAACTATGTACCAATGCCAAGTTATCGCAGCAACCAGAGATAATTCAGATTAAACTAAAATGTGTATGCATATCTAGGTACAATAACGTAGTAAGAGAGGCGCGGGGAAGGCCGTTTCAATTAGTCGAAAAAGTTTAGGAAAGGTAAGATAATAAACGGAAAGATGGAATTACATTACTCTGCTTAAAGATCTTGAAATTTTCTCAGACCAAAAACGACCCTTTCAGATCATATTAAAAAAACAAAATTGTCCAATTATTCAAATTTTATTATTTTCATGAGTATAGAGCACGCTGAAGCCCACGAAAATTCGGTTCTTTCCGACAATGCCTATAGATTTTCTAAGATGTGCGGAAAAAATTTATTTTTGATTTTTTATTTTTATTTTAACAATTTATATTTATTCACGCTGTCCTTTGGACGAATCCTGGATAGGAGGGAGCCAGTGTCCATATACGCAATTAATTAGGTATATAAATAAAGAAATCCAGAACCTTTCAAAATGCATTTAATAAGAATCTACTGCAATTCAATGCGAATACATGTGAAATGGCCAATCGCGAACATCTCTAGATATGCCCCACCCAACTGCTCCGAGTGTTTTTCCGTAATAACTCCCCTAATTCTTAATATTTTCTAATGATTTTTTATACGTAACTGAAGGGTCTAATAAGAAACTGGACATGATTTGGCCCATTTTGCTCGGTTCGGCGTGTAAGCTACAGAAGCCTTACTTTTTGCAAGTTGACCACCTAATTACCCGAAATATTATGTCGCGTTAAGACGATCAATTCTTGATATTTTGGAAAAATTTTCCAACGAATATAGAATGTCTAATAGGTCACCGACTGATAAAGTTTGACACGATTTGGTTATATACTCGTTCAAAATATAGCATTTTTTAGAGAACCGACTGTCATTCACTGCGCAAAAATCGTCGCACTGGCTTATGACAGAAATTTCTCATGAACTTGCGTGAACCTATGCAACGGTTTTTTAATGATGCACAAGCATTCAGACACTGAGAATTCATTATTATTTATTGCTTGAGTGGCATGAATCGTGGGCTATGCATTTGTCTAAAGACCAACACAAATCTATGGTTTACTCTAAGTTCTGCAGGTTCACCCTATACGCAAGCGAAACCGAAAAAATATAATAAAAAACAAAACAAAACAAATCTATTAAACCTTGTCGTTGTTTTCCTATTGGACCTTCTAGCTATATCCAAAAAAATCGTTGAAAAATAATAAGAATTTACAGCGTTATTACTGAAAAAAACATGTTGGATAGTTGGGTGGGACATCCTGCATCTTAAGCTCTTGAATCCAATTTTAATGGAAAAATCAATATTTGCAATAAGAAAATTGAAGATTAAATTAAGGGGATCAAAAATGAAATTTTGAGTAAAAAAATCAAATACAAAACAAATTCGTTACGCTTCGCAAGAGTCGTTGATTGAAACGACGTCGAATTTCGGCTATTCGCTGCGCTACGTGTTCAATGGAAGCATTAGTGAAGTCAGGGGCGAAAATCAAGGAATTTCATCCATAAATGCGCTAAAAACACCTGAATTCGTTTTCAATTAGAATACCAGACATGTACAGCATAGGAATTCTGGGAGGGGATTAATATTAAAGTGCCTTTTTGGGCCTAAAACGGTGATTCGCGTCAAAAACATCGATTGAGCTTCTCCGACCATACTCTCAAGAGCATGAAAAGAGAATAATTTCCAAAAAAATCAAAACAGTCGAATAATTAAACAATATATAGGTCAAAACATGAGTATATGGCGCGAAGCGCCGAAAATTTGATATTGCATGAGCAATTAGACAGCTGAAAACGCGTAAAAAAGCTCTCTTTCTGCAGATTTTCGAGAAAAACATTGGAAACTTTTTAAAAATCGCCAATTCTGAGGGAGTCGAAAAAATATCTGCAAGGCCCCCAGACCGACGTGTGATAATTGATAAGTACACGCAGTTTGGCGAAATAATGACGGATGACAAAGTTATACATCCAAAAGTGGGCAAAACGAAATATCGTAAAAGGGTTAAGCATTCCACGAACATTTTGGAGAATGTGAAAACTAGAGAGAAAAGAGTCAGAGAAGTATCCTGGGATGAACAATGAGAAGAGCTATGTAATTTGACGGTTTTGATCAAAACTTATACATATGTACGGATACGAGGACCTATAAAGAATGCAGTCAGTCAGAACAAGTAAAAAATTATGTAAGATTTGAGTTGAAGTGGCAGAATAATATAACATACGATGTTAGGCCACACCTGAACACGGATTCAACCCAGTTCAACCCGGTATCACCTGACGGCCACTCGGTATCACCTGGGAAAATGGCGGGTGTCACCTGAATTTTTTGTGAAAAAATGAAGATACATGCTGCAAAACCAATGTAGGATTACTAAAACATGTAAATGGATTATTTAGACATAGAGCCCAATCAGTAGTCCAACTAAACAACCAACCAACCAACCAGTCAGCCAACCAACCAATCAACCAACCAACTAACTAATTAACTAACTAACTAACCAACCAACCAACCAATCAAGCAACTTATCAACCAACCAACCAACCAATCAACCAACCAACCAAACAACCAACCAACCAACCAACCAACTGATCAACTAACTATAAGTAACTAATTACATAAGTAACTAACTAACTAACTAACTAAATAACTAACTAACCAACCAATCAACTAACTTACCAACCAACCAAACAACTAAACAATCAACCAACCAACCAATTAACCAACCAACCAACCAACCAGCCAACCAACCAAGCAACCAACTAACCAGCCAACCGACCAACCAACCAGCCAGCCAATCAACCAACTTATCAACCAACAAACCAACCAACAAAACAATCAACTAACCAACCAAACAACCAATTAGCCAACTAACCAACCAACCAACCAACTAGTCAACCAACCAACCAACACCAACCAACCAACCAACCAACCAACTAACCAACTAATCAACTAACCAACCAACTAACTAACTATACCAACCAATCAACCAACTTACCAACCAACCAACAAAACAAACAACCAAACAAACAACTAACCAACCAACCAACCAGCCAATTAACTAACCAATCAACCAACCAACCAACTAACCAGCTAACCAACCAACCAACCAATCTTGCCAACCAACCAACAAAACAAACAATCAACCAACCAATCAGCCAACTAACCAACCAACCAACTAACCAGCCAACCAACCAACCAACTAACCAGCTAACCAACCAACCAACCAATCAACTAACCAACCAACCAACCAACCAACCAACCAACCAACCAACTAACCAACCAACCAACCAACCCACCAACCAACTAACTAACCAACTAACTAACTAACTAACTAACTAACTAGCTAACTAATCAGCCAACCAACCAACCAACCAACCAGTCAACCAATAGCAAACTAAACAGCCAACCAACCAACCAATTAATTAACCAAGCAACCAAGCAAACAATCAACAACCAACCAACTAACCAACCAACCAACCGGCTAACCAACCAACCAACCAACTCACCTACCAACAAACGAACGAACCAACCAACCAACCAATTAATTAACCAACCAACCAACTAACCAACCAACCAGCCAACCAACCCACCCACCCGCCAACCAACCAACCAACCCACCCACCAACCGAACGAACGAACGAACCAACGAACCAACCAACCACCAACCAACCAACTAAACGACCAACCAACTAAACAACCAACAACCAACCAACCAACCAACCAACCAACCAATCAATCAATCAACCAACCAACTAACCAACCAACCAATCAACTAACTAACCAACCAATCAGCCAGTCAACCAACCAGCAAACTAATCAGCCTACCAACCAACCAACCAGCCAGCCAATCAACCAACCAGCCAACGAAACAACCAACCAACCAGTCAATTAACTAACCAACCAGCCGACCAACCAGTCAACCAACTAGCAAACTAAACAGCCAACCAACCAACTAACCAAACAACCAACTAACCAACCAAACAACCAACTAACCAACCAACCAACCAACCAACCAACCAACTGACCGACCAACCAACCAATTAGCTAACTAACTAACTAACTAACTAACTAACTAACTAATTAACTAACTAATTAACTAACTAACTGACTAGCTAACTAAGTAACTAACTAAGTAAATAACTAACTAACTAACTAACTAACTAAACAACTGATGAACCGACTTGCCAACCAACCAACCAACCAACCAATCAACCAAACAATCGACCAACCAACAAACTAACCAACCAACCAACCAACCAACTAACCAGCTAACCAACCAACCAACCAATCAACCAACTAACCAACCAATGAATCAACCAACCAACCGATCAATCACTTAATCAATAAACCAGCCAACTGACGAACCAATCAACCTTTCATCCTGGAATTTTCTTCAACTTTTCAGCTGAAAAACTACAAATGTTTTATACGCTTCACAGCATAAAAATACTAAAATTTCCGGCGCATGGCGCCATCAATTTAACAAAACTTACTTATAGCCGATTTCAATTTTCGACAGATAAAACTTTTCGGCAAATAAAATTTTCTGCATTTTTTATCACGCAAAAAGGTGCAAAAATCGAGTGCAAAAGAATAGAAATATCGAAATTTTTTTACGCTCAGCACCAGACATACTTTCTTGAATTGCTTCTCTTCAGATAGTTGCAGACAGGGAAGGATTTAAGGGGGTGGGTGGCGCCCCCCGCCCTGCCTCTTATTGGCCCAACATACTTGGTGCGATAAAGAATGGATATGTAATTTGCAATGATTCCTGAACGTAAATGAGATTTCTCCAATTTTTCCTGCACCTCACGCCGGATAATACCTATTAATGACATTTATTTACTTTCTTGGCGGTCTAAAAGCTATATTTTCGCTCAAGAAATGAATTAAAACGATTTCAAGAGCAGAAACTGCTATTTCAGCATACTTTTATTCTATTTTCAATCCATGCATAACCTTAAAAAATTTTCGACGCTACGCATCAAATGCTACAAATACGGGAAATCGAGCAGTAACTCAAGCTTTTAAAAGTCCTTCCGCCTAAAATCCACGAATTTTCCGAAACTTTGCGCTGGATTTCCACTAGAGTCAACGAAATTTAATGATATTTTTCAAATAAAATTGTCGAAAACTTCAAAAAATTTTTAAGATATGTTGCTTTGAAAGCGATTTCAAATGAAAGTAGACGACGTAAAGCGCGGAAAAAAATGCCATTTGCATGTGAAGGGCAGTCGGATGTTTTAGCGAATACTTGTAGATGGACGAGGTGTTTTTAAGCGCTTCTCAGCAAGCCCTACACATTAAAGAAAAAATTAGAAAAAATATTATTTCAATTTCACTTGTCTTCAAAAATCGTGCCGTATAAATTGTCCGCACAAATGATTTCTCGACAAACATAAGGTCGACCCTGCTGAAAAATTGTTTAAATTGTTCTATAATCAATTCAGGTAGATTGCAAACAAAACTTATGTGGACAGTAAATAATTCTGTGAAGCGCCAGAAAATTTTGACTTATTTCTTCATTTTAGACCTAAAAATGGGCTCTTCAGAAGTTAAAAGTTATGCAACTAGCAATAAATTTGGCGCAAAGTGCCGAAAATTTTGGGCCTATTAGCTCAAAAGTATGCTGAAATCTATTTTGGCGATTTTTCAAATAGGTACGCTTCAAGAATTTTTAATTTTCCTTTAGGGACCCCTGTAAAAAATACTCGTACTTTCAAAATTTGGAAAGGGGGACTAGTCCCTTCTTTCCCCCAAAGCTACGTGCCTGGTGAAGGCCATTTTTTGGACCAGTTTCGGCTGTTTTCGGACAATGGAATACAGGCATGCCTTCTTACGGAAGTCCTAGATCCGCCACTGGTTGCAGAATTAGTGTAAGGCTTTAAAATAGATTGTGAAAGAGTAAAGCGCTATATGTAATTCGTCTCAAGTCACATAACTGATTTTTTTATTATTACAAGCTGCAAAACTGAGCCAAAAAGGCCAAACGCTTTGAAAATTCGTGTCATCAAATAAAATAGCTTCTCAGCGCATTATTTACATTCTCAAATTCGGGAGACTCTTCCTGAACTTAAATCCTGGATATGGGTCGGGTTATGTACCAGACAAAATTGAGGCCCACAAAAAAATTTTGGAGCAATTTTTGTTCAATTTACAAAGACATCTTGGGCAAAATGCCTAGTTTTGTATTCGGCAGAGATTTTTTCCGATCAATTAGGACTTTTTAGGACCGTATTTGTAAAAGACAAAGATTTCTGGTAGGACAAAATCAGTAGAAGTGTCAGAATTTCAAGAAATTTCCGAAATTTTGTCTGTTCGGTATGCATTTATAGCTGTAAACATTGATTGAGCAAATACAAAAACGTCAATGTTTTCCGGCACCTCGCGTCGATTACTGTGTTTTTCCTCTCTATAAAACTCCAGCATTGAGTTTAAAAGTTTGAATCAGCCAAAAGATTCAGGCACTTTGTTATAAAAGTTGTTTGCACTGTTTATTTATTGGATGACTAAACTTGACCTGAACTTATGATAAATATGTCAAAATTGTTTCGCACAAATTTGGCAATTTTTTGTTTTATCAGTTCACAAAACTTCAAAATTGTGTTAAGGACTGTAGAAATAATAGAATTTTTCGAATTTTCTAAATTATTTGTCAATAAAAAGGCCGCAAAATCTGCTTGAAAATAAATAAAAATATCAAAATTTTTTTAGCTCTTCTGTATTTTTCATCTTTAGAAACCTATAAATTGAAAAACTTTGGGGACCGTCTTCGCATTTGTACGAAGGGACCTTGTATAAAAAACACTGAATAAAGTTATGTCAATCGGCGCTGGCGTCAGGGCATAAGACCTGCTACTGGGGCTTGGCATTCAAGGCTGAAGTCAAACATTGAATGCACATATTTCTTGCATTTCTTATCTTCAGAAAGGTGTCAAATTGAGCTTAACAGCATAAAAACGCACAAATTTTCCGACACTTTGCGCCAAATATAATTGCTGCATTGCTTATATACGGAAAACTGCAAAAGTGAGCATAAGAGAGTAAATGTATCGAAAATTTCCAGTGCTTAGCGCCAAATATAATTTCAATTGCATACATTCAGAAAGCTGCACAATTGTGCTTAAAAAAATAAAAAAATCGAAAATTTACGGCGCTTCGTGCAAACTATAATTATTGCATTGCTGTTTAGAAAGTTGCAAAATTTAGGTAAAAAGTGTAGAAATCTCAAAAATTTTCGGCGCTACACGCCAGGCATGATACTCGATTATTTATATCGAGAAAGATGCAAATTTGAGCCTAAGAGAAAAAAATATAGAAATGTTCTGGCGCTTCGCGCCATATATTATTTAAGCACTGTCTATATTCAGAAAGCTTCAAAATTCAGCTTAAGGGGATAAGGACGTCAAAAATTTTCGGCGCTTCGCGCCATAGTCTTATAATATGCACGTTTCTGCACTATTTGTCTTATAAGGCTGCAAAATTGAGTTTAAAAGAGAAAAAATATTTTAAAAATTTTCCTTCGCCATTGTTTAGAGCTCTTTGAGAAATGCTCAAAAATGCGTTTATTTTCGGCTATCTCCTAATGGTTTATATCTGACTTCAAAGTTTGCGATCCACTTTGGATCCTGGATACCGGGCTGTTTAGTCGAATATATTTTTGTACTGGGTTAAAGTTTTACAGCTGCTGTAAAAGTTCAGAGGACAAAAATCTACCGGAATTCAACCTTTTCCTTATCAACTCTGAATGCCTCAAAATGAAGTCGAAGATATGGAAATGCCATAATATTCCATTAATGGTGCCGAATTTACTAATTTATTCATACGTCTGTTTTAATAAATTCCTAAAATTGAGCTGAATGGGAAATTATCAATATTTCTGCTGGATTTAATATTTTTATTTCCTGTTTCACATGAAAAAAACATTTAAAAACCTAAGCGAAGTTTGAGGACGATTAGGGCTGCAATATGAGTTTTATACTCGTATCTTCGTAAAAGCCAACATGTTGAGCTGAAAAGGATAGAAGGTCAAGATTCTTTGGCGCTTCGTGCCAGATGTAATATTCATTGATGTTTTAAAAGAATAAGAAGACCAAAATTTTCCCGCACTATTTTGGCAGATATACTTAATCATTACATTGTTTATTAATAAAGAGGCTGCTTAATTGGACTAAAAGGAAAGGGTACAAATTTTCCATAAGGCCAATTTTGTTGCGGTAGCTGTCATGTCCTTGAGAAATCTGCGTAATTGAGCTGAGAATGACAAAAAGGCCTAAACAAATTTTCCAGAAGTGAACTCAATGCAAACTCTAAAAACTATTGTTGTAAACAATTAGTGTATTGAATGATGATACTAAATGCGAGTAAATTGGGACGGATAAAACAAGCGCAAATAATGCATGCAGACTTGCAGAACGTTTCAAAAAGTTATGAGGTGACATATTCCAAAACAACCCTTTTCGAACCGGCAACCAACCATAATTTTTGGCCGCCGGTATCATCTGGAAGATCGGCCTTGTCCACCTATGCTCATGCGTGACTTAATGTTAGAAAACATGGATAAGCTAATTTTAATTCCTAACAGAAAAACAGTGCTAGTTTTACATGGATCGTACATATTTCCTGCATAAAAAATCTGTAAAAGCGGAAGAGATAGGTATGCAAAATAAGCTGTAGTATATAAAGCTTGATTGTGGAGTGCTTAAACTGCGCGCTTGGCTTGGTAGGCAAGACAGGTGATGTAGCTAACTTTCTGAATTTCGAGAGCGAAAATTCTTGCAGTTGGCCGGATAACTTGATAACCATAGATATATAATGGCATTTTTGAGTGTCTCATGGCAACTTTTATACGATTAGGAAGAAACATTAAACGAAAAATCGGAGAAAAATTTCACCTAATTTCTAGCTCACAGACAAAAATCAGTCGTCCAAAGATCAAAGAAAAAGTCTGGCCGGAAAAATTTGTTGAAAAATATGATAATGCATGGAAAGATGGAAAAAGTGAATATCGTTGACGTGAAATCTTCAAAATTTCGGCATTTAGCGCCGTATTTATGTGATGTGTTTTCCATCATTTTAGACCAAGCGCGACCGAAAAAATGACACTTCTTATAGCCTAAAAAATTTTTTTGGAAAAGTTCGAATTTTATGATATTAAAGGATAGAGCATGTCGAGAAACATCGAAAAACGCGGTGTTTGTGAGACATCCTGATGAATTTTCCGAGATACAGACCAATTCTGATGGGTCCGCTCCACACATGCGCGTGGGGGTTGGGGGTATGCACCTCCAGAAGTTTGAAATACCCCACCCCCCAGAAATCAAAATAACCCCCAGAAAAAAATAATTTTGCTTTTTAGCAATTTTTTGATGCTATTGGATAGTGCTCGATGAGAAACGTCGAAAAATGGTGTTTTTTTCGCCAAACAACCACTTTTAAGACCATTTTTTGGCCTTTAAAATTTTCCACCCCCCCCCAGAAATTTTTTCACCCCCCCAGAACTTTGGTGCTGCCCACCTATGGTCCGCTCCCCCCTTGGCCGGATCCTGGATACGGGCCTGGAAAAGAGATATTAAGTACGAAAGATTAGTAATTCGGCATAAAAGCGTTTGCAAATTTAGACTTATTTACCCTGCCTTACTCAAACCTGGGATGTTTGAAGACAAAAATAAAACAAAAACAAAAAAATCTGACATAAGCCGAAAATTTTGACTTTATTTGGTGATCAAATTGTGCTAAAAAATTATTTTGGCGGTCTTTCAGATGCGCTACAAGAATTTTAAATTTTTTTCTCTCGTGGACTCTTGAAACAATAACTCGTTAATTTTGAAATTTGGAGGCTGATCTCTCTAGTCTCCCCACAGCTACTGCCTGCCTGGACTGCTTGAAACTAAACAGAAAATTTTAACCATTTAATAATACAAAGAAGAAATAGAGGAAAAATTGTTTTCAGATTTATTACCGGGAAAGATATTCCCTTTGATACCTACGATACGAGTCCGTCGTTATCATTTGACTTGCGCTGTGCGACAAATTACTAAAAGCATGGATTCAAAAATTTACCTGTGTAAGGTACTTACCTAATGATCTCAAATTCTAGGATTTTAGACCCCTTGCTGCGGACCCCATTCTCTTAGCTAATACCTACCTGTTCATTTAACCCTATCTAGATCATCTACAGACAGTATAGTAACTGTTTATGACGCAATCAGTAGTGAATATGTACCATAGGCGTAGCCAGTATTTTCGCCAAGGGTAGGAATCCCTTAAAAAATTTTAATAGCAAACACTCATAAAAACGGGCGAAGCCGGTACATAACGTATTTTTCAGGCTTTTCACATCGTCCTGCACTATTTCAGCAATATAAAATTTATTTTTTCTTGAATTTTTTTACGATTTTGACAGTAAAAATGCTTATAATGCGCTCGAAAAATTTTTTTAGAGTTCTCTAAGAATAAAACGATAGAAACTGCGAAAGATGAAGGAAATCGGCGCAAAACGCCAAATTTTCGATTTTACATCTCAGAACAGCATCATGCAACCATATTGCTTAGTTCTTGAACATGTTGAAATTTTCTCAGGGGGGATTCCCCTCCCCCACTAGCTACGCCAGTGGTGATAATTATAGTAATAATTGTAATTGTCCTTCCTATGACATGACGACCACACGTGGGCGTGGGGTGTTGGGGGTATGCACCATACGTGGGCAGTAAGAAAATTCTGGGGGGTGCAAGATTTTTTTGAAGGTCGAAAAATGGCCTTAAAAATGGTGGTATGGCGATAAAAACACCATTTTTCGACGTTTCTCATCAAGCACTATCCATTGGCATCAAAAAATTGCGAAAAAAAACGAAAAAAATGTTCAAAAATCGAATTCTGGGGGGGGTATTTCGATTTCTGGGGGGGGTATTTTGGTTTCTGGGGGTGCAAACCCCCCCCCCCCAAATTCCCCCACGCCCAGGTGTGGTATTCACCCCCCAGAACTCAAAATACCCCCCAGAAATAAAAATACCCCCCAGAATTCAAATTTTGAAAATTTTTTTGCTTTTTTAGCAATTTTTTTGATGCCATTGGGTAGTGCTCGATAAAAAACGTCGAAAAATGGTGTTTTTTGCCATAGGACCACTTTAAAGACCCTTTTTTGACCTTTGAAAATTTTTTCACTCCCCCAGAATTTTGGTGCTGCCCACCTATGATGACGACCTCTCTATTATCGAACAGTCAACAACGCATCACTAGCAATGCCAATAAACTAAACCTAAGCCTAAGGATAAAAAATAAAACTGATTATCTTAAATGTACCAAATTAGGTAGGTGTAGCCTATTATTGGAAATAAAATCTTGCAAAAATTATGATTAAATAGGTACCTAACGTGGTCCTGCTGTTTTGCGTTACGTTTGAAGAAGAACATTCAATGAAAAACTCAAAAACATTGGAGCACAGCGCCGAAAATATGCAGCTTCTGCAGGCCCATATCTAGAATTTTGTCTTGTGGGAAGAGTGGGGGCAAGACCAAAATTTTTTTAAAACATAAGGGGGAGGGACCAAGAGATGAATTAAAAAAGACGTTCTACAACCACTAGAGCTATTCAATTTGTGAACTTTGTCTGCCTTGAATATGGCGAAAATCGAATGGACAACCTCTTTAACAATTCTCATTTTTTGCATAAAACCAGCGCAGAACAGAAGATAATTATAATTTTGAAATTCGGCGGAAAATTTTTAGCTGTTTTTGGCTAAAAAAGGAAAAGCGGAGTAAAAAAAATCATTCTCATGTTTTATTTCGGAAGGATGGGGGCACGTGCTCCCTATCCCCTGGATACGGGCCTGAGCTTCTGACAAAAATACGACGTAATTAAACTTAGATCGCATGATTTTTAAAATAGCCTTTATTGTGAATGTTAAAGCTGTTTTGGTGAATTTCGATTTGACTGTACAAAGCATTGTTTTACTACAAGATGAGTTAGAGTTTGGAACAATATTTCACAATACTATCAATTCTACAAATTTTGAGGCATAAGAGAGAAATTTGAAACAAGTTCATTTCAGTAATTTTTTGATGGGCTACACATGAGCGCAATTAATAATTGAGTATCTGTCCGCGATTTCGGATTTAAAGCCTTTTTTGCATTGTCTTTCTTTAAGAATTGTAACATTTTAGCATTGCGTTTTGTAAAAGATCGAATCAACTGGTGGTCAGTGCTTCCAGGTGAAAATTTTAAACAAAGAGGACGATTTGTCGAATTTGATCTAATTTAATTTAATTATTCATACAATGGACAAGAATAGCTAGTCGAGCAAAGGCGACCAGAAGCAACATCAGCCATGTACTGTTTGCCAAAAAGCAGTGGTAACATACAAGGACAAAAATGGCACTAAGTTGCGAAATGTGCGAACAGTGGTCTCATAGCGACTGCCTCGGCATTCTTGCAGCCCTCGTACAATTCTTCAATAGCCCCGATTTTATCAACGCAAAATTCGACTTGGCTTTGATTTGCGCGAACTGCAAACCTGTTTTTACGCAATTAAAAGAGCTTCCGGGTAAATCCGCTTTGCTAGAGCGTCGATTCGTTGCTTTAGAATCGAAATTGGAACAGTCACAGACATTGCATTCAGTCTTTCCACCACTGATGAATCCATTCCCGCCCCATTTACACCGACCAGCCCAATCATACGCAAATACGTTTCCTGCTATGGGCACCAAAAATTTCACTGACGCCATTGAGGATGTACTTGATGCGCGCCTGAAACAGTGTAATGCTATTTTGTTCGGCTTGCCAGACACCAAGGACGATTTGGCCGCAGTCCACGAGTTGTTGGTCGCTAATGGAGGAAGCGACAAATTCGAAAGCATCCGACCATCGGACGTTCAGTACGTGTTCCGTGACGGGCCGGTTGATCCGGAAGGCAAGCGACCCCAGTTCCTCAAAATTGTTTGCGCAACAACAAGGGTAAAACAAAACTTTATAACTTACATAAACAAGGTAGTCAAACGGGCGGATGATAAGTACAGTGCATTGAGGGCACGCCAAGACCTGACATACAGGCAACGTCAGGATGGACGAAAAGTGCGTGAAAATTGCGAAATATTAGGCATTTCCGATCATTTTATCAATTATCGTAGAGGTGTCATTATATGTAAAAGTGACTGTAAAACTGTTTTTTCGATATCCAACATGTCAGCATAGGAACGTGTGCCCCTGATAAAACCTCAGAAGTCTAAACAGAGAATAAAACCAGCGAAAAAACATTGTAAAAGCAGATTTTTTGGTCATTCTCAGACTCACTCAGATTCTCATTCCAGCCTTCCTGTTTGTACAGCATTTAAGTGTGTTTTATTCAATGCTAGAAGCATATGTAATAAACTTGAACATTTTCACCACCTCTTAGACCAATCAACGTATGACATAATTTTTATTACAGAAACATGGCTAAATGAATTACACAGTGATTCTTTATTATTCTTGAACTCTGGGTACAATATCATTCGTTGTGACAGAGAAAATCGGACGGGAGGTGTCGTCATAGTATTCAAATCATTTTTACAGCTAAAAAACGTAAACATCCCGGATGACTTTCCTTTACTTGAGGTTATTACATAAGACATGACTGTTTCCGACTCAAAATACAGAGTTATTTTGTGTTATAGGCCTCCCAATCAAGATAAAATTGATCAACAGTTTTTAAGATTCTTAGAATGGGCCACCGATACCCTTAGGATAATTATAGATGTAGGTGATTTCAATTTTCTAGAAATTAAATGGGATAAACGATCTTTTCTCCCTGAAAATAGCATTTCTTCACAATTTTTTGAGCTTACGAATGAAATTGGGTTACATCAGTTTACACGACACTCTGCTCTAGGTAATAATATATTGGATCTGATTTTCTGTTCATACAAATCATGCGTTTTTAAGGTCAAAAACATTGAGCCTTTTTCAACTAGTGACCATGACACCCTAACTTTTGATCTTCTTATTCTCAAAAAATTAGAAGTTGATTCTCCTGAAGAAAACATAGGCGATTACGTTTCCATTATACATGATCTATCACTTGTTAGCTGGCCTGATAATTTTTTCAACATGCGTCACTGTTGATGACTTTTATGCTGTATTTTTAGACATTTTGAATTCGACGATCAAATCCCACGTTCTGTTGAAAAAATTATCTTCGAAAAAACGCAAATTTCCGAAATACATTCTGAATTTACAAGGAAAGAAACGCGGTCTTTGGCGAAAATTGAAGAAGAATACAAGTTTGTCGGATGACTACAAAATTGCTTGTCAAAATGTTGACAAATCAATTTCGGATTTTTATGCCAGTGAAGAGAAAGAACTCATTAAAAACGGTTCATCACGGAAAAACTTCAGTTGGTCCCGATGGGCTCTCAGCTTACTTTTTGAAACAGTTTTGAGCTTTTCGAAGTTTCATATCGGACTGGCAGGCTCCCACGTTTATGGTTAGAAGCATTGGTTACACCCATTTTTAAAAAGGGAGACCCTCACTCAGTAGAAAGTTATAGACCTATATCTCTCTGTTGCATTTTATGTAAAATTATGGAGTCAATAATTAATAATGCCATCGTGAACTATTTCGACAGAACTGGTCTGATACTAAGTCAACAACAATTTGGGTTTTCGAAGAACAAGTCTTATTCATCTCAGCTGTTAAAGTGTAAAAACAAGTGGACTAAAAGTTTAGACAATCACGTTCCGATGTACATTATTTCTATTGATTTCTGTAAGGCCTTTGATTCTGTTGTCCACTCAAAACTTTTGTTAAAACTTAAATCCTTGGGAGTTTCGGGTACTCTGTTAAGCTGGATTACATCATTTTTAGCAGGAAGGTCACAAAAGGTAAAGATAAATAGTAGTTTCTCTAAACCACAACCGGTAATTAGTGGTGTCCCTCAAGGCAGTGTGTTAGGGCCTACATTGTTTCTAGAAATTATAAATGATTTAGTAGATTGTATTAAACAAAGTGATATTATGTTGTTTGCTGATGATGCCAAAATTTCTAATGTTTTGTGTAATGCTGATCTCTTACAATCGGATCTGGATTCCTTACACGCATGGACCAAAAAATGGCAGTTTCAAATAAGTTGTGGAAAATGTGCAACGTTGTATTTGGGGTATGGAAATCCTAGAAGCAACTACAAAATGGGTTTTCAAGATTTAACTGTTTCTGAAGGATCTATTAAGGATTTGGGAATGTACATTATTGATGACCTATCTTCTAGCATTCATTGTGTAAGCACTGCGTCTAAAGCTTCCCGAGTTGCATCACTGATCCAGAAAAGCTTTGTCTCAAAGAATATTGAATTAATGGTAAAAGCTTTTAAAGTCTATGTAAGACCCATTTCGGAGTACAGCTCAGTAGTTTGGAACCCTTATTTGATTAAAGATATCAACTGTATTGAAAAAGTTTAGCATAGATTTACAAAAAGAATACTATGGCGACAAGGTGACTTGTCTTACAATGAACGGTTGGGTTTGTTAAATCTTAAAAGACTCAACACTCAGCGTATTCATTTTTATCTTGCATTTGCTTTAAGAATAATCAAGAGACAGTTACTTTCATTTGAAGTAGGGGGTACCAGATTGGTAAGTGATATAAAGCTTTATATTCGCAAATTTCATTTAGACTGTAGGAAAAACGACTTTACAAACAGGACGGCTAGAATTTGGAATAGTTCGCACCAGTGCATTGTCGATTGTAGATCTTTTAAACGGTTTAAGGATTTGATTCAGAAATAAGGAATCTTAGCTGTAATATCAGAAGGAAGCATTGCGATGAAGGAGAAAAAGAAAAAAGACGCGGAAAGCTATTTGAAATTTTAAAAAACTTTAAAAAATTTCCATATTTTCTGCATGTTTTTTTCGGTTTTACTTGATAAGATATACGAAAATCTAAGTTTTTACTTCTATTATACTTAGGCTAAAAAAGCGCAGGTTTTCGCCAAAAATTAGGAGGGTGAACAAATATTTTCTGACTTGCTTCCTTGAAAAATTTGAAAATAATTCGGGTCACTTCTATAATACTTAGGCTTAGGCTTAGTATAACTGAAAAAGTGTTTAAAGCTGCTTAGGTCGAGGTCGCTCCCACTCAGGTCGATGTATAGATGCTTAGGTCGATGTATAGATGATTAGATCGATGTATAGATGCTTAGGTCGATGTATAGATGATTAGATCGATGTATAGATGCTTAGGTCGATGTACAGATGCTTTAAAGCTTTAAAGTTTAAAGTTTTCGAACTTTGAAAAAAATTTAAAAAATTTTCTTAAACTTTTTTAAACTTTTTAAACTTTAAACTTTTTTTTAAGTTTTTTTTTCTTTGAAGCTCTTTAATTTTTCTCAAAATTATACTTTGTTGCAAAAAGATTTAGATAAGCTGGTTTCCTGGTCTGAAGAAAATCAGTTAAGCATATCTCTCCCTAAATGTTCTGTGTTATTTCTAGGGTACGCTAATCCTAAAGTTATATATCACATAAACCATTTTTTGTTATCTGACGCAGGTTCCTCAATTCGAGATTTAGGTGTTTCCTTAACAACAAACTTATCATCTAGTTGTCATTGTAATAATATATCAGCAAAGGCTTTGAAAATGAGTGCTCAGATTTTCAAATGTTTTGAATCACGTGATCCTGAAATGTTGGTTCTTGCTTTTAAGAATTATATTCAGCCTTTAGTAGAGTATGCTCCAGCTGTATGAAGCCCCTATTTGCTTTCTGATATCAACAGGGTTGAACGGGTACAGCGAAAATTTACTAAAAGGTCAATTGGATATATGGGACTTTCTTATGATGAAAGGTTAAAAGCCTTAAATTTAGAGAGGCTTGAACTCCATAGAATTTATTTTGATTTATTTGTTACGTGTAATATTATTCACAATAATCTCTTGCCTTCTGAAGATTTTCATAAGTCTTTATGGTCATTCGCGTATTAGAAATGCATTTGCAAATCAGATTTAGAAAAATTTCGACTTGATTGTAAAAAGTATTGTTTTGCTACTAGATCAGCTAGAATTTGGAACGATCCTCCACAATATATTCGAAGTTCTCCAAATGTTGAGACATTTAAGATAAATTTGAAAAAGGTTGATTTCGGGAATTTTTTGATGGGGCACAAGTGAGCGCAATCCATTTGCCTGTGTGTCCAGGACATTTTGCATTTTATTTTATTTTCCTTGCGACTTTTGTTTTACCCTTGTTTTTTTCCGAATAAAGTATTAGTATTAGTATTAGTATTAGGTCGATGTATAGATGCTTAGATCGATGTATAGATGCTTAGGTCGATGTATAGATGCTTAGGTCGACGTAAATTATGTATCTACATGTGATTTCGCATTCCGCTGTTTGACTCTTCAAATACTTAGGTCTAGAAGAGGCTAATTAACGAAATCCATAGCTTCTGTAATATTGATCATAGACGGATGAAATTTTTTTCCGCGCATTCTTTCAACATATTCTAAGTACTGAGCGAAAAAATCCGCTCTTCTGAAATTTATTATACAGTATTCTGAAAGTACCATATTCTTAACTTACTCCGAGTTCCTAAAGGGGCGTACGTGAGCGCGATCCGCCTGTACGTCTCGGCCATTACTAGCTATGCTGTAAACTTTCTTTCGTTCTTTCGACATTATCTTTCGCTATGTCCTTTCTTGTCATTTTTTATTGCATTTCCTACGGTAGTAAATGGCTAATAAATATTATTATTATGGAGTAACTTAAGAATATGGTACTTTCAGGATACTAAGAAATAAACTTCAGAAAAGCGAATTTTTTTCGCTCAGTACTTAGAACATGTTGAAAGAAAGCGCAGAAAAAAATTTCATCCGTCTATGATCAATATTACAAAAGCTATGGATTTCGTTAATTAGCCTCTTCTCGACCTAAGCAAGCATCTTCGCGACCTAAGTATTTGAAGATTCAAACAGCTGAATGCAGAATCACACGCAGATACCCAATTTACGTCGACCTAAGCATCTATACATCGACCTAAGCATCTATACATCGACCTTAGCATCTATAGGTACATCGATTCAAGCATCTAAACATCGACCTAAGCATCTATACATCGACCTGAGCGAGAGCGACCTCGACCTAAGCAGCTTAAAACACCTTTTAGATATACTAAGCCTAAGCCTAAGTATAATAGAAGCAAAAACTTAGATTTTTGTATATCTTGTCAAATAAAACCGAAAAAACATGCATAATTTCTTTAAAATTTCAAACAGCTTTTCAGCGCCTTTTTTCTTTCTTCTCCTTCATTGCTATGCTTCCTCACGTAATTTCAGCCCGTATTATTTATTTCTGACAAATGTGTAAGTCCTTGGATTGAGCCGTTTAATCGTCCCACCCAACACTCACATAGAGAGTTGCCTGCAATTTTGCAAATATGGCTCAGATTTCCACCAAATTTTTTTTCCGCGCTCCAATTCATCATGTTCTACCATTTTGGCAAAAAAAATTTGGCATTCCATATTCGTTTTGCTCCTTTTCTAAAAGTACCATTTTCTTAAGTTTAGCCTATTATTATTATTATTATTGAGAAAAACTGTCATCCCTTGTACAAAGTATATGTTGATAAATTTAAAAATTGTCGATTTTCTCACTACAAACAGACTCTTATCTCCTTCTCAGTTTGGTTTTCTAAAATCAAAGTCTTGTGAATTACAACTACTTAAATGTAAACACGGTTGGACGATATCTTTGAGTAATAGAACTCCTGTCGATGTTGCTTACATCGACTTTTCTAAAGCTTTTGATAAAATTCCCTTTTCTAAGCTTTTATAAGCTCTCTAAATGTGGAATAAAAGGTCTACTTTTTAATTGGCTCAAATCCTTTTTACATAGTCGATTTCAGCGTGTTTGTATTAACGGAGTTTTTTCTGACTTCATGCCTGTTGGCAGTGGTGTCCCCCAAGGTAGTTGTATTAGTCCTACTTTATTCTTGATCTATGTAAATGACCTATGTAACTGGATTAAATACAGTAAAATTCACCTCTTTGCCGATGATGTCAAAATCTTTGGTCCATCTTCTGATAAAAGATCTGGACAATATCTATATTTTGTCTATAAATTGGCAACTTCCTGTTGCTTCGGAAAAATGTGCAGTTTTACATCTTGAATGAATGAAATGAATGAATGAATGAATGAAATAATTTGAATGAAATAATTTATTACTGAAACGCGACAATTACGAAAGATGTAAAAGAGTAATAAAACGTACGGTCAAAAGAATAAAAGCGTACAGCAAAAGGCGATGAGCGAGTCATGAAAATGACGATTTAAGCCCGCCCTATGATAAATTTGGATAAGTCGACATCAATTAATCTAGATTTGAATATATTTAAGTTAGGGGAGGAGACTACAAAATCAGGTAGGTGATTCCAAACTACTCATAGAAAAAGTCAAATTTTTGTAAATTAGAACGGACAAGAGGAACAACTAGCTTGAAACGATTTGTGCAGCGAGTAGTATTTCGATTAAGCACAAAAAAATCTGCCATGGAAAGACAAGATTTTTGACTAATAATTTGATACATCATACATAGGCAAATATGAAGGCGACGAAATTCTAATCGACACAAGTTAAGTTGGTTAAGGCGTTCGTCGTAAGAAAGAGGGCTATGATATCCAACTATGTATTTAGTAAATTTACGCTGAAGAGCCTCCAACCTGTTGATATCACTAATATAAGAGGGGTTCCATAAAGCACAGGAATATTCAAGGATCGGTCTGACGTAAACAATGAAGGCCTTTACGAGATTATTTTTATCATGCGAAAAGAAGGATTTTCTAATTAAGATAGATCTCAAGAAAGCTTTCTTGATAATACTGTTGTAATGTTCCTTAAATTTCAGGTTGTGCGAAATTAGCACTCCTAGATCGCGAACATAATCCAAAAAAGCTTTATTCTCTGAATAATATAAATATTCCAAACGACATTAGTTCCGTTCGTGATGTAGGTGTTTATATTTCCCACAATCTCAATCGTAAGGAACATTTAAATCACATAATTAAAAAAGCTGTTTCTCGTTGTTTTCTAATACACAAAGCTTTTCTTTCTCGTGATAAAGATATTTTAGTTAGGGCCTATACTACTTATGTAAGACCTATGCTTTAGTATGCTGTTTCTGTATGGAATCCATATTATGCAAATGATATAAATCGTCTTGAAAATCGTTCAGCGTAAATTTACTAAACGTCTTTTTGGTTTTAATAGCAATTTATCCTATCTTGAACGCCTAAAGCTTCTTAACCTGCCTTCTTTAGAACTTCGTCGTCTTCACATATATCTATGTCTCATGTATCAAATTATTAATGGTTTATCTTGTATTGATGCTAATGAATTTTTCATTTTCAGTCAAGGCATTACCCGATCAGTTAACAGTCGTAAACTTACGTCGCCAGTTTTCCGTTCCAATGCTCACCTCAACGATTTTTCGCAAAGATACCGAAAAATCTGGAACTCCTTACCTAATCAAATAGTCTCGTCTCCCGAAATCCGTTTGTTCAAAAAAGAGCTCCTAAACATTGATTTTACAAATTTATTGTTGGGGCATACCTAGTTGTCTCACTTCCGTGATCTTTGTATGTCCTTTTGTTAAGTCACTATTTTATCATGTATTTGCGTTTTATCAAATTTCGTGTATTTTTCTGACAATAAACACTTTCTTGTCTTGTCTTTGTCTTGAAGCGGCCCAAAAAAAACTGCCACGAGTCCCTCAAAAAATGTCACCCTGTGGTTAAGTATACGAATTTAAAACTTCCGAAAAAATCAAGAAACTTCCAGAATTGATGGAAGGCTGCCAACCTGGCATTGGCAACACCAGGGATGGAAAAAACCCAGATTTGAAAATTTCGAATTTTGGGTTTTTGGGTTTTTTTGGGTTTTTTGTGGCTTTTTTTGGGTTTTTTATGGGTTTTTTTTATAAAAATCCTAGCTCGAGCTATAGATAGTAGCTGAGAATACTTCAACAGCTTCAAGACACAAAACAAAACACGTGTTCTAAGTGCATAATTTATTTAGCCTGCGCGCCTACCTTCGTCTTTTGCACTAATCTCGTTAGGTAAATGTACTTTAATTAATAATTTCTTGCTTTTAGAATATGTGATTTTGTATGATGATTCATGTCGAATGTTTATTTATAATTGTATTTCATTGTATATTAATGTTTCTTTTCTTATTGTGTTCTTTTTTGTGCGACGAAAATAAAATATTTGTATTTGTATTTGTCTAATACACAAAATTCAACAACAAAATTGGTCATTCACAAGAACAATCCATGCTGTGTGAACAGAATGAAAAATTGGGCAGAGCAATTTTTAAATGCATAATATTGAAATTTCTTCATAAATTCTGCTCTGCTTCAAGAAAAAAATTTTTGTCATATTAGTAGAAAAATCCCTGCCACATTGCCACATAGCCTTTAATTGGGCGGCTTTTCTCATTTGGAAAGTATATACTATAGGAGAAAAACAGCAACAGGAAGGAGGAGAGGATGAGAATGGATGGACACTTAACCTCGTGCATCGCAAGCAATTGTAAAAGGAACAACCATGATACAAAAAACATTGACAATACACAGTATTCAATTCCATTATAAATAAATTCTTAACCTGTGGATAAAACACCCAAAAAACCCAAAACCCAACGATTTCTTGCACCCGAAAAACCCACAAAGAACCCAAAAAACCCTAGTTCAAAAAACCCAGCCATGCCAACCCCGGGCAACACTGCTGGTGGACGGTGGTGGGTGGTGGTTGGTGGGCTGGTAAATTACAGTATACAACGCATTTATAGTAAAAAGCAACTGATTGTAACTTTCTTAATGTGAGCAACAAGAGACTTCTATACATTTACATGTATAGTGCAATTATATTATATATGGAGCCTTTCATAAAAATAAAAAGTGGTACCAACTTACTTATAGTCGTTAATGATATTTCAATACAAGACAATATAGGATTTGTGCATGTGTCTCAAAGACAGGAATTCTTGGAGGTCAGCTCAGCGTCGAAAAATTTTATGTGCATTTTGGGCTAAAAAAACCACGAGTAGTTACACTATGTACTCTTTATCGACTTTTCATACGGTGCTCTCTTTTTTCTTGATCATAAAAAGTGTAAAAATTTAAGCAAATTTAGCAAACTATAGTCAGAAAATATGCGGATATGCTTGATGAGTGACGTGTAAACTTGTTGTGCAAAGAGATTCGAATTATTTGTCCTGGGATTTTTTCGCAAAACTCATTGCCGGTTGATGCGGATTTTATAGCGAAGAAATTTCTGAAGTTCTTCATGACGGGTACATACATATGTAATTCATTGTATAATTTCAAGTCCGTGCATTGTAAAGTGGATAAGACCACGAATATATTTTTACATATGTGTACATAGTTCACACAATGTTTTTTGGTTGTTAAGTCGGGTGCGGCATCCTCGCAAACATGTAATCATGTTATTTTCATATAAATCAGGTGCACCTCTTAATTCTAATTCCATATCATTCCTTACTAGTAGTTTTATGTTCTTCAATGGCAAAGACGAATATTGAGCCGGCTGAAATTGTTCCACATTCTCTATTTCAGACTTTCCAGACTGGTGCAATAATAATGAACAGATGGCAAATAGTAAGGAAATTATCCGATAAGTTATACGTTCCATGCCTTCATTGGACCGGAAGTTACTTACCCACATAATATGTACATATCATGCATGTATCATACAGGAAGATGGGGATCCCCCGCCCAAAGCTAGTGAAGCTGGTTGTCGGAGTAAGTTAAGAATATGGTACTTTCAGGATACTATGACATAAACTTCAGAAGAGCGGATTTTTTTGCTCAGTACTTAGAACATGTTGAAAGAAAGCGCGGAAAAAATATTCATCCGTCTATGATCAATATTACAAAAGCTATGGGTTTCGTTAATTAGCCTCTTCTCGACCTACGCAAGCATCTACTCGACCTAAGTATTTGAAGATTCAAACAGCTGAATGCAGAATCACATGTAGATACCCAATTTACGTCAATATAAGCATCTATACATCGACCTAAGCATCTATACATCTACCTAAGCATCTATGCATCGACCTAAGCATCTATACATCTACCTAAGCATCTATACATCGACCTAAGCATCTATACATCGACCTAAGCATCTATACATCGACCTAATTGATTGAGCGACCTGAGCGGGGGCGACCTCGACCTAAGCAGCTTAAAACACCTTTACAGATATACTAAGCCTGAGCCTAAGTACCTATATTAGAAGCAAAAACTTAGATTTTCCTATATCTTATCAAGTAAAACCGAAAAGACATGCAAAAAAATGGAAATTTTTTAAAAGTTTTTTTTAAATTTCAAACAGCTTTCCGCGCCTTTTTTCTCCTTCATTGCTGTGCTTCCTTCCATAATTTCAGCCCGTATTATTTATTTCTGACAAATGTGTTAGTCCTTGGATCGAGCCGTTTAATCGTCCCACCCAACACTCAAATCGACAGTTGCCTGCAACTTTGCAAGTACGGCTCAGATTTTCACCAAATTTTTTTCCGCGCTTCAATTTATCATGTTCTACCAGTTTGGCACAAAAATTTTGGCATTCCATATTCGTTTTGCTCCTTTTCTGAAAGTACCATATTTTTAACTTTAGCCCTGGTTGTCCTCCATATCCTCCAAAGCCAGAAAATTTATGATCCCCACCGATTTTTCGAAAAAAACTATGCTTTTCAACCATTTTTGTGTTTTTCTGGCGGTTTTTGGCCAAAAATTGAAAGTCATCCCCGCCCCTTCCTAAAAATAGCCAAGAACTCCCATTCAAAACTTCGAGCCGTTACATGTCTATGCCTGATACGCTCAGTTGGAAATGGTGGAAGACGCAGAATTTTTGGCAAGATTAGGAAAACAACATTATGATTCAAATCGGACAAACTGTTTCCAAAGTCATTCCTAGAAATATCCGAATTTAATATTATAGTTCATTAAAAATTGGTTGAAAATTTTCTAAGTATGCATTCACTGAAAAACAGTTTTAATTGGACGCTTAGTGGAATTAATAAAAATTAAAAATTAATAAAATAGTCAATTAATAATAAATAAAAATTTCTTAATAAATTCAAATAATTAATGAAATTAAATTTTTAATAAGATTAGATAATAAAATATTCATCAATAAAATTAATTAATAATAATTAATTAATTTAATAAAAAAATAATCAATAAAATAATTATTAAAATTAATAACATAAATTAAAATAATATAATAAATATCAAATAATAATAAATAGTAAAATTAATAATAATTGATAAAATTAATAAATTAATGATGAATGTAATTAATTAATAAGAATTAATAAAATAATTAATAAAAATTATTATAAAAAATAATGGTTACAATTATCAATTGAATAGTTTTAAAACAAATAAATAAAATAGATAACTAATTAATTGATTAATTTAATTAATTAATTGACTAAATTAATCAATTTGATTAATTAATTGACTACATTAATTAAAATTGATTTATAATTCATAATCAACTGGACGGTCAGCATCGTATTTGCTTGTCGATGTTGCGTTTTTTATGTTCTTCAAAATCCTAATTTTTACGGTATTATTATGCACATTTAGTTTGCGCCATAACATTTTTCAATTTAGTAGGCTCATACGGATTAATGCAGGTCGATAGATTATGGTAGTTCACTCTATTTGAACATTTATACAAATTTTTAAGGCTATTAAAGAGCTTCTGATCGACTCACTTATTTTTTTCTATACACAGCTGCATCCCTGACATTTGCACGATTTCTGTCACATTGCTGACTCGGCTTAACCCCTACGTGAATAATAAGAATAAAAAGAAGAAGAAAAATTTATTGTCAAGAAAACACGAAATAATGAGTGAATGTACCTACATAAAACGAATTATGAGGAACACATGTAAATGCATGTAACGGCTCGGAATTTTGGGTGAGGTGTCTCCGGCTAATTTTAGGAGGGGTAAATGACCAGCGATTTTTGGTCAAAAACGGCCAAAAACACCTGATAACAGTCAAAAAATTCAATTAGTTATTTCAAATTATTAAAAGTCACAATAATATTGAAGAATTAAGTGTGTACCTTCAAAAATGTCTCTAAATTATTGTTAGCTAATCTCGTTTTGAAAACTTCTATATTAGAAGATGAAACAACAGCATCCGGTTTACTATTCCAAATGTTTCTTGAGAAAAATTACTTTTATGTTAATTTGAACAGGCAACTGGTATAACAAGTAAATGTTCTGAATAATTTTAAGCTGCTACAACTTTAATTCTCAGGCTGCATTTATCGATAATTGGTGAAAATTTTTTTGTTGTTTCCTGACTGATAAATTACAATAAAAAAGTGCCTACGTTTTTGATATCCGGAATATTTTGGTCAACCGTGCTATTTATTTTCGGATTTTTGTTATCCCATCGATATTTATTTACGTTTAAATCTGCCCAGTGCCCAACCACTTCTCGCATTATTTGTCGGAAAGATTTCAGTTGCCGTTAAGATAGCTAAACTGGCCGTTGGCGGATTCGGTCATATTTATGCTGGCCATGACATGATATCGAACGAAATAGTGGCGTTAAAGGTAGAAGCTGCGCGCCCTCTTCCAAAATCCTTGCTTCCTCTAGAATTATACGTTTTGAAATTATGTAAAAGTGAGCTGTACGCTGAAGGCATTCGAGTGTGCTTCTGTTTTCTGTAAAACGCTGAAAACGTGTTCACAAAAGTGAGTGGGAGAACTCAGTGGGAGTGCGCTGGATATTCCCGCTCGGACATTGCACTTGCAATTTTCCAAGGAATATGAGCCAAAATGAAGATCAAAAATGATAAAAATTGGAAATTTTCTCTAGAAGTGCTTAAAATTGACAAGAAATTGTGAAATAGGTTACTAGTTTTACCGCTAATTTAGTGTTTATATGTATTTACCAGTTTTTGAGCCCATCCATGGCACAAAAAGCTCAATTTTGACCCTCTTTAGGCCGTTCTGACCACACCTGGGCGTGGGGGGTTGGGGGTGTATGCACCCCTCCCCCGAAAAACCGAAAAACCCCCTAGAAACCAAAATACCTCACGGAATTCAATTTTCAAAAATTTGTTTCCCAATTTTTTGATGCCAATGGATACTCGATGAGAAACGTTGAAAAATTGTGTTTTTTCGCCAAACCACCATTTTTAAGGCCATTTTTTGACCATTGGAAAATCTTGCAGCCACAGAATTTTGGTGCTGCCCACGTATGGTTCTGACCCCTCCATCACAAAATTGATGGATGACAAAAGTTCAATTTAATTGAGTTGAACAATCGCGACAATTTATATGATGCAAGAAATCGGTTAGTCTCAAATGATGTTATACCTATATACATTGTACATGTTATACCTATATGTACATATACACTGTACCTGATTTTTGTGAGGCGTTTATATATTCTGAAATAATAGTTAATTTATTTCAAATTTTATTTGTAATTTTGGGAATATGAATTAGCAATCAAGCAATATTCTGTTAAGTTTTAACTCTTTTGGCTTCTAGGAAGAGGCACGCTGGATAGTTTGACAAAACAGAAATCTTGCGATTCAGGTCTTATAACTCTTGCCCTCTAAAAATTAAAGACGAAATAAAATGAAGCACAATCTATGGAATGTATTTTAAGTGGCCGACCAAAAAGGCTATTTGAACTAAATGAAAGATCATTTTGACTTTGTCTTTCTAAGGCAAAATAGCCTGGTCCTCTCAGATATGGATTCAGTCGGATTGCATTGAAAATCAAGAATCTATCTTTTGAACAGTTTCAATTTCAGTTTATGTATGCAGGAACATACATATGTATACTTTTTCAGATCTATGCTTCGAAAGAAATACCGTATACCCTCTTCGAGGTTTTCTTGTTTTCCAGACGCCCTATCTTTCAACATCCAAAAACTGTGCACAGTATGCAGAAAGTTTTTGGTTGTTTCATTTTTCTTAAAACCGTCTCTCCTAAGAACATCATCTTTCAGAATCCATATATGTACATACGTATAATTATGTGTTTCGGAAAATACTTTGCTGATGCGGCTTCTTCATCTTGAATCTTTAGACCAACCACACGTGCCACATTTACTCGGATCCGGCCAAGTTAACAACTGTAATTATTTGGTTATGCAGTTGGTTGGACCAAATATATCATACTTAAGGAGACTGCAGGATCCATCGTCCGACATCAAAAGATTATCTTCTAGCACAACTCTTAGACTTTTCCATCAGGGCGTCGAATCATTGAGAGATTTGCACCAAGTTTACATAATTCATCGAGATATCAAGCCTGTTAGTGTAAAGACTTTTATGTTTATAAAATATCGTTTAAGCAGTGATTGTCTTATTTCAGTCAGGATTCTAAAGAGATTGTATGTACTTCAACAAAAAATTGAAGTTAGGCAACGAATTCGATAAGGAAAATTTCATCGATAATCTCAAATCTCAGCGCATGAAAGCCTTAATTCGATTTTCGATTTCCAGGATTTTATAAGTTCCAACAATCAGAGGCGGGAGCGGCTACCTCTAGTCATTAGAATTTTTTAAGGGTAAGCTTATACATGGAAAAATAGAAAAATCACATATTTTTGTTAGAAAAACTTTAAATTTTCCAAGTTTCAAGCCATGTGTGAAATTTTTTCTATTAGGAGATGACTGACCTTTGCTGGTGGACGCAGAATCTTTTTAAAGCAACACTATCATGTGTTTAATTGAGGAATGTGTAGTGCAACTAAAATAGCGTTTTTTTGGTTTAAAGCTAGGAGATTTTGGCCATAATTTTAACATGCTTTTGTGGATCTTCTAGCATTTCTAATAAACATTTTCGCTTTGCAAATAATGTCCGATTAGAATATAAATTATTACTCTTTAACGATCAACGGAATAAAATCAGAAGTTACGCAATATGTTTTTATCAATAGAACAGACGAATTCAAAGATTTCGATAATGCACGACTCTAGAAGAAAAAACAAATCAAAGCCTTGAATAATACTTTCTTCATTCCTTTCAGTCAAATTTCGCAATGGGTCATCCTGTAACCGATCAGAAAAACATTTTATTTCTATTGGATTTCGGTTTAGCCCGACGATTTGCGGATGAGCGTGGTAGATTGAGACCTGCCAGAGAAAAAGTCGGTTTCAGAGGCACCGTGAGATACTGCTCTGTGACCACTCACAGAAGACAAGTAAGTGATCAATGCATTGACAAAAAAGATTGTTAGAATGATGATGCTGGACACACACTATTTTACAGTAAACTTTTACACTCTGTGACCCAAAAATAATTTAAAAATAAATGAACTATGCAAAGTATAAAAGAATCGAGTTTTACAAATAACTGATTGTTCAGTGAACAAAGTCCAAAATTTAGATCAACTTTATGCTTTCTGTACATATACTATGTGCATTAAGTATTTCGGCTAATTTACGTAGATCAACCTTACGCTTTCAGTAATGTGCAATACATATTTTGCCCATCAAAATCGCAATTTCCGTTGATTTTCATTTTTTAGTATAAATCATTTATTTTGTGCAATGAAATGTTGCTAAAAAATGGAATCTCATGGCTAAAAGAAATCATGAGTAAGTACATATACTCGAAATATCTAGACTTATCTAATGGGCTCATTCTTCATTTAAAACCGCAGCCAAATTCTTGGAGGTTTGATTGGACAAAATTGCGACAAATAATACAAAAAATTCAATTTTGAGGGGTGTTTCAGATTCTGGGGTTTTTTTCTGATTCTGGGAGGGAGTCCGACCTCCAGAATCCCCGCGCTGATGTGTGTGTCCAAAACACTCGGATAGTTTATTCCAAATATCATTCACTTACCATTATTACTTGGGATTTGCAAGTACTCTGAAATTTTTCCATATGAACTAAATTAGCATAGATACAAAGAATTTTGTAAATCTTATTATGAATGGATAGGCTTCCAGCGCACAGAGTAACCAGAGAAATATTATTAATTTTTTAAGGATCTGAGCAGATGCGACGATTTAATTTCGTTATTTTACATGATGTACGAGTGTTGGATGGGACAATTACCTTGGACCAATAAGAAGGATTCTGATAGGGTCATGCAAACCAAGGAATTAAATCCCCTACCGGTATTAGCCAATTCAATACCTATAAAGGAGATCATACCAATAGCGTTACACATTGATAAACTTAAGTAAGTATCTTAATATGGATTGGCAATTTCATTCATTTTTCATTTTTATTTCATTAACATTGGTTTTTTTATTCTTCCTTATTTGC
Source organism: Mermis nigrescens (assembly GCA_036768485.1). Lineage (NCBI taxonomy): Eukaryota > Metazoa > Nematoda > Enoplea > Mermithida > Mermithidae > Mermis > Mermis nigrescens. The sequence continues at coordinate 43,004,889 of JAVLUZ010000154.1, read as the reverse complement.
AAGTGGTTTACATATGTATCCTTAATTTTTAAGAATTTGTCTGCCTATGCTAACCTGTATGAGCATGTTAATCGGACAACATTAAATTCTGGGAAGTTGGGGGGATAAACCGGCAAAAATCCCAGAAAAACATGCCAAAAATTCGATTCAAGGGTCATCGATTTTTAAAGGCCTCCTGTGTTCTGTGGAAAGGGCTTAAATCTTCCAAATCCCCCACCACTCTCACATGTGCTTGAAATTAGATCTATCGCTTTCTTTCCACTTAACCGCAGATAAAACTTTTGTCATGTATGTATGTAATCCGTTTCAAAAATTTTAATAATTGTTTTGTACCGATGGTGTTTCATTCTGCAGTCGTAGATGGGATATGGGTGACTCAAATTATTCTTGACGTCATACATGTAGCTTTGATTTTATATTAAGCTGTACAGAATTAACGAAGATTAAAGCTGCTACATACGTGACCATAATAAACAGGCTTGTCTGATCTAATTTCCGTTTTTCTTGATTTTATTATCTTACACTTAATGAGAAAAAATGTTCACTAATTGAGTCGTCGTTCACTCCCGTGCCTCGTGGATTTTGTTGCTAAATAAACGCAGATGCAAGTTGGGCAGGAAATCAGGGCCGTATTTGGTGGGCAGGAGGCGGCCGTTCCCCCCCCTCCCCTCCCCACTTGGCCGGAAAAAATTTTGATAGGTAAGATAATGCACGGAAAGAAGGAAAAATTGTCTGTCTTTGTCGTAAAATCTTCAAATTTTCGGCGCTTCGCGCCAGATATGAAGTATTTTCCATAATGTTGGCTTAAGCGCGACCAAAAAACGACATTTTTTATAGCATTTTTTGCAGGAAGAAAAAATTTCTCTCGAAAAGTTTGAATTTTAGGATCTTAATGAATAAAGCATTGTCGTAAAACGTCGAAAAATGCGGTTTTTTCGAGCTATCCCGTCGAACTTTCCGAGATATATACCAATTTATGTTGGGTCCGTCCCCTCCTTGGCTGAATCCTGAATACGGACCTGGGTGGGATCACGCTTTTTTCTCATTCGGCAAAGATTTTTCCCGATGTACAAAGCTTTTCGAGACCGTCTTTGTACATGTACAAAGATTTTTGGAAAGACAAAAACTGTAAAAAGGTGTAAACTTCCCAAAAATTTTCGGCGCTTCCCGCCGAAATGAGTAATTGTCTGTCTTATATATGTTTACAATGAGAGAATTTGCATTTAGAATGAAAAAATGTCACATTTTTCGGCGCTCCGCGCCGTTTTAAGACAAATGTTTCAGTAATTTTTGGCGTCAGAAACCAGTATTAGCTATAATACACTACCAAAGGTCAAAAACCCATGTTTTACCACACTAAAATCGCTACTATACCATATAATAGTGCACAAAAATTTGCATGTAAAAAATGTACAGACTTTTGGGACCATCTTTATACATGTACAAAGGGACCTTGTACAAAAAACATTAAGTGGGATGGGTCAATGTTGAGGTTCAACGATAAAACATCATTTGGAAAAACGATTCTGCACAGAAATCTCCAACAGAATGACTCCAGAATAATGTCCTCAACAAAACGTAGAAAAACGTCCCTCACACTATGTCCATGTGCCTAAAAATACATGATAAATCAGAAAACGCGAACTGGGAAATAAAAAGAAGGAAAATATGTAAAATAAATAATTATTGAACAAAATCGTAAGAAATCAAATTGAAATAAGAGTGGAGTAATACGTGTAACATGAGGATTCGTCAGATTTCAGTGATTACCGCTTGTTTCAGTTATGCTTTTCATGCCATTGCACACAATCTAAAACAAAAACGGAATGAGATAAAATATGTTATGGAAATCAATATTAGTCATCCGAATAAAAACAAATTAGCATAACTTAGGATTAAGAAGCTTCGTCGCTGCTTAGAATAGGGGAGTATTAAAGGAGAAAACTACTACGGAAAAATTAAAAAATGAGGACCATATTTTGCTATTCAACGTTTATATTAGCTATCTACATGTAGGAAAATAAAAATGTACAGGGACGTTTTTAATGCAGTAAATTTTCCTGGGGACGTTTTTTTATGACACCGATGTTGAACTTTGCTTGGCATTAAACACTTCTATTTACACAGACAAGTATGTATACTACTGTTTTCGTATACTGCTTTAGGTCCTTTTCAGATGTTTAATATTATTAAAAAATATTACTAGTGTATAATTTAATAAAACATCGATAGTAATTAATATCATTGGCGGATCCAGGATTTGCTGACTTGGGGCGGAACCCAAAATTTCGCTAAAGGTGCCAAACGTTGTCCAAACATTCGTATATTGTGCTTAAAAACGGTTTCTTGTTGTCTTTTGATACGCAGAATAATTTTTGATGCAAAAAAAGTAAAAACTTTTCGAAATTTCCCCGAGTTTTCATTATGAAAAACTCGCAAGATCATGCAGAAATCGACACTAATCGCCGTTGAAAATCTCGATAAATCATTTCGAGAGCTACAAAATCTTTGTTTTGTACAGAACTACTTCCCTGACGTAAGTTTAAGTTTTTAAGAGGACCAAGAGTCAGTAAATGTCATAATGGGTACTATCCCGGCGGAAGCACCGGAAAAATTTGTAAAATTATGATAAAAATGGCTGAAATTATTTAAAAAATACACATTAATTCTTCATCGCGCCCAACTATTTTTTGACAACAGGGGGGTTGCCTTGCCACCATAAGTGGACGGCACCAAAATTCTGGGGGTGTAAGATTTTTTAAAGGTCAAGAAATGGCCTTAAAAATGGTGGTATGGCGAATAAAACACTATTTTCCAACGTTTCTCATCGAGCACTATCCATTGGCATCAAAAAATTGCGGAAAAAAATTTCAAAAATTGAATTCAGGGGGAGATTTTGGTTTGGGGGATAGGGAGTATTCTGGTTTCTCGGGGGTACATACCCCACCCCCGAAACCCCCACACTCAGATGTGATTGCCGCCGAACCTCTGTTAATCCGCCAGTGATTAATCATTATAATATTTTTGTCAATATTATAAGGCTTTTATCATAGTGTTTATGTAATTATTCTGCTGAATTGGCAATGCAATTTTTTAGTGGTGTAGTCAGAAAATTAGTTTTCCTCCAGTAATTCATGACAGAAAATCATATTATCGTGCGTCTGTATTGAAAGACCTACCCGTATGTTCTAATTTATAATTCTCGATACCTTTAAATATTCTTTTCATCTTAGTTTTTCCATGGACGTATTTTGAGTCTGACTGCTTGACCGTTTTTATTTTATAAATTATTAACGATGTTTATTAAAGATTTCTGGAAAAAAATTCTGCACAGCTTCTTGCGGGACTCGGGAGGCTTTATCACATTATTTGGCACAGGTCATTTTAAACTAAGACACATTTCCTAAATAAATTTTCATATGTCATGCTTACTCTAACATTCATATGGGGTTATTTGCTTTTTGAGTCTTATAGATTTCTCAGAGGGAACATCAGGAAATTTTTCTGGGGAAATTAAAAATAGCAAAATTGAATGAAAATCAAAATTTTCTTGCTGAATTTATTAGAAAGATCTGAAAATGTGGACATATGTCTAATTTTCCGAAGAAAGCTGCCTAATTTTCGAAGAAACCTAAAAACTATATTATTTTATGCATTTTCATTGAATTTCTTCGGCGTTTAGTATCAAATTTAGGCTTATGGTCATTGATTCCATCAGTACATTTGTTGCCTGTAAAAAAGCTAAAAAAATTACTTTATAAGATTTTCTTTTATCATACCTACCTCCATGGATGCGTCTTCTTAGAAGGTTAATCTCCCTAATGACCTGCTGACACCCCATGGAATGGCTGCTGACTCCTCAGAATTTTCGATATTAAAGTTTTAGAACATGTGCTGTTTTACGCGTTTTAGCGATCTTACCGCTTTGCAATTAAGTACCCATTACGTGCGCTTCAACAGGAGCATTGTTGGCACGTGCATGAGGTATTTGGGGATTTGGCTCTCGAAAAAAGCATCATTCTATAAAAATTGTACATATTCGAATTTTTCTCTTTCTAACGATATGTATGTACTTTAAAGTGGGGCTTAAAGGAATGGGAAATTTTCATTGGAAAATGAGTGAAAATGGATGAAAAAAACGGATGAAAGTTAAAATTTTTCGTCAAAAATCTGTGTATTAACGCATTTTTTAAAGCTATTTTAGTGCTTATATCAGTTTTCGAGGTCATTTTTGTCCAAAAAAGCTCAATTGTTCAGCCCCCTCTCCGTCCACCAGATCGGCCATTCTCTGTATCTATGGTGAGGGTTTTTGCTTTATCATTATCCCCTTTTACCTTTTACTTAACGGCATACCTGGGCGTGGGGAGGGTTTCGGGGTTTTTTCCGCAATTTTTTGATGCCATTGGATAGTGCTTGATGAGAAACGTTGAAAAATGGTGTTTTTTCGCCATACCACCACTTTTAAGGCCATTTTTTGACCTTTGAAAAAGTCTTGCACCCCCAGAACTTTGGTGCCGCCCACCTATGCTTAACGGGAAATATTGGACCCCCTAGAACTGCTCTCCAAAATGTCGGTGCTACGTTCCGCTTAATCACTTCCGTATTTTTCTAATTTTTAGGTTTTTAGACACTCCAGATTATGACTTCATGCTGAAATCGATACAAGACATTATGACGCAATTAAAAATTGAGCTGGACGATGCATGGGACTGGGATGGTAAACTGGAAACGGGGAAAAAGACATGATTAATGTCTGCATCACATACATACGACAACAATCATCGGCAAAATCTCATGTTGAGAATGGACCAAATATTACGTTGAGCTCCATTGTTATTAACATAACATGTAATTCTTGGCGACAAGGGATATGCCTATTTTAATAATTTACAAACGCTCAAGCGAACAATTCAAACCGCCACGCTCAATGATATATTTCGTTATATTAATTTGCACCTTAGAAATAAATCTTAACGCGCAACACTAGATCAGTTTGCATAAATGCATGTTCTGTTTTTGATTTTCGCTCTGTTCACAAATGTTATGCGATTTCAACCTCTGAAACCCCCCCCCGAGAACCTGGAAGACCAAGAATTTTTGGTTCTACATATTTTTTCCAATTTGGCCCCATCAGACCCCCCAAAATTTTCTCGCTGCCCATGTATGGTCGCTGCCCGCATAATTTCTAATTTTTAAATTAAGAAGAATCAGCGGCTTTAAAATGATTTTTCGGTTTCAAAAGTAGGTAATCTTTAGGTGCAAATTTTTGCGTCACTTCGCGGGGTAGCCATTTTTAATTTGAAGTTTCTCAGGTTGTTCATTGCTTTTTAGTTTATGCTTTATAGAATCGTCAAAAACAACGAAAACTGGCGTTTTTGACCTTAGTTGGGCAGCACCGAAATTCTGAGGGGAGTGCAAGATTTTTCAAGGGTAAAAAAATGGTCTTAAAAATGGTGGTACGGCGGAAAAATACCATTTTTAAACGTTTCTCATCGAGCAATATCCATTGGCATCAAGAAATTGGGAAAAAAATCAAAAATTGAATTCTGGAGGTATTCTGTCTTCTGCAACACCCACGTGTGCCTGTAATACGTAGTATCGCTTTTGGGTCAGATAAATTTCAAGGACCTATTCCGATTACATATAATATAATCTTTATGCTGTTAGGTTACCTACATGCATAAGCAAGCACTCGCCTCAACCTGTACTTATACCTCTACTGTATACGATGTTTTTAGGACATTAGAAATTTTCAGATTACTCAGCGTATAAATAGACATTTTTGTGGTCGGTTTAAAGGAGCGTAGTTTTTCAATTATACTGAAATTTTACAGATGGGTTCCAAATAAATCGAACATAAGTACCTACATATACATTGTACATATAGCGTATTTTCTGTATAGTATTCTATGGGTTACATGCAGAATAACGCTCTATAAGCGGCCTTTCCTCGCAGTTACATATATGTACTTCGAAATTGCGTGATTAATTTTAAAACTGCGCTACTCTGTCTAGAAAGAGTAATCTGAAGTTGTTCAAAGTGGCTAAAACGTACGTATGCTATACCTACCCACGTTATCGTGCCTATAGCATCTTGACAAGCGTCGGGTGGATGCTTATAAGATTCTTATAATCTTATCCTTTTTCTTGTTGATGCTTATGGTATTGCACGATTTCATAAGCAAATGATACTGCTTACAAGTAATCTTGTAAGATATCAAATTCTTATAAGATAGCTTGTACCATCTTGCATATTTGCCTACCTTAGCTTTTTGCTTATACGCATTCATAAGCAAGGCAAGCAAAATGACAAGTATCTTTGCAAGATTTGATAAGTAAAAAGCAATTTTATAAGAAAATTAGCTGCTTGTTGCTTACAAGCATGAATAAGCAAACTTATAGGTCATAGTATGCATTATCGCAAGACAACTTTTTTGCTTGTTTCTGCTTGCAAGCACTGACAAGCAGAAGAGCAAGATAAGTTTTAAATATATCTACGGATTTACAGTGACGTTTTATCAGACTGACCAGAAATGATTTGGAATGAAGTCAAATACTTGTAGGTACAGAGTCTGATTACTTTAACTTTATGGTTTTCTCTTGAATTCAATTAATCCGCATGCGTAAGGCCACAAAAATGGTTAAACGGAAATTTAATAAAATTGAATTAAAATTAAGTCAATTAAATAAAATGAGTCTATTGAAATTTTCACAAGCGTACTAGTTACTGCTAAGCAACTCCAGTGATGCAGAAAATATTGCTAAAGCAAGTGGTGCACCTGCCAGTCTCCTCATAAGGTTATTTAATGTGTATTATTCATCCTCCTCGGCTTTTTTCAAGGAAGGCTATAATTGTATACATAAACACGCTGAGCCAATCGTGCTTATAAGTCATGAAAACAGGCCAAAATTCTTACAAAAATAATTAAACGCTTATAGTTTTATTCAGCAATCCAAAATCTTGTAAGACGTTGAAAGTCTTAGCCAACCTTCAGCTATCGGAAATTTTTGAAAACTTTATAAGGACTAAATAAAATGTGCTGGGTTGCTGCCGTTTTTGGTCCGAAATTCGCATTTTCACGTCAGAAATAGCTTTTTATGAATACACACAATAATCGTGGTGGTGATCATTCCTGGGCGTGGGGGTTTGGGGGCATGCACCATAAGTGGGCAGCTCCAAAGTTCTGGGGAATTCAAAATTTTTTGAGAGTCGAATATTGGCCTAAAAATGGTGCTATGATGAAATACACCATTTTTGAACGTTTCTCGTCGAGCTATATCGATTGGCATCAAAAAATCCAAAAAAACATAAAATTTTTCAAAAATGAACTGTGGGGTATTGTTGGGCTTACCTGGGCGCGGGGGGTTTGGGGTATGCATCCCCCAGAAGGCAAGTACCCAACAAGAAATGGCAAATACCCAACAATCCCCCCAGAATTTCAGTTTTTGGAATTTTTTTTGCTTTTTTCGAGTTTTTTATGCCAATCGATAGAGCTCGACGAGAACCGTTCAAAAATGGTGTTTTTTCGCCATAGCACTATTTTTAAGGCCAATATTTGACTTTAAAAGAATTTTGCACCCCCCCCCAGACCTTTGGAGCCGCCCACCTATGTTGTTGATTATTTCCATTTTCTTGTTATGCATTTGGCCATCTGGGGATGCTTACCCCCCACCCCGCCCACATGTGGTATGCACCCCCAGAAAGCAAAATGCCTAACATGAAAATAAAAATACCCAGCAATACCGCCAAAATTTCAATTTTTGAATTTTTTGCTTTTTTCATGATTTTTTGATGCCAATGGTTGACGAGGAATGTTCAAAATGGTGTTTACTTTGCCATAGTACCATTTTTAAAGCCAATATTTGACTTTAAAAAATTTTGCACCCCCAGAACTTTGAAGCCGCCTACCTACAGTCGTGCTGATGCTGCTTTTGGTCATATGTCTGAAATGAAGAAATTCAGCCTATGGTTTTGATTTCCAAAAAAAACAAAATATAAATGGAGATATATTGTAGGTATATTACAATGAAATTCAAAGAAAATTTGACATATAAGCCCAAATTGTTTTTTGTCCACCTATGTATATAGCTGCCCCCATGTTTATCTTGAAGCTGTGAGGGACATACCTACATACATAAACAAGATTTAAACTTTAGACGCTTATAATTATGCACAACCAAGTTGATGTTGTCAAATTTTGGGCAATTTTAAAAAAATCTTATACTTGCTTATAAGCACTTCTCTTCGCTATTAAACCCGTGAAGATTATGTTTCAAGTTCATATTAAGTGAATTCAAAATATCACGAATATCAAGCAGCGCACGCATGCCTGACTTGGAGCATCTTGCACAATAATGCAGATGTAGATGTGTATTTGGTGGTTGTGCTCAGTGCACTGTAACTAAGACCGGCTGCCAAAACTTTTTTGATCAGCATTGCATGTGCTTCTAAGCACATGCAAGAATATGCTTATAAGATGCTTGCACGTTTTTATAAGCAGTCAGCTGGGATCTTGTAGAACTGCTTGTAGGGCAAGCACTTGCAAGCAAAATTATAAGTATGCTTGCAAGATAGAAATTCTTGTAAGATTCGGATAAGCAAGGTCTTACAAGCATTTCAATAAGATTCAAAATTTCTTGTAAGTTTGCTTGTAAGAATTACGTTTTCCTGTAAGTTGGCAAGTAAGCACATGACAAGCAAAAGGTACAGCACTTGCAAGAAAACTAACAAGCATTTCTATAAGATCTTATTCGTAAGCATTGCAAGCACACATAACGTGGGTACACATTTGTGTAACAAACAACTTTAACAGGAGAAAAGGAAAACCTTAAAGAAAAAGTATGTCTGACCAAATGAATCGCATTGACAAAAGAGCTAAAATCATTGCTATACGATATAAAAATTCACATTACCGAGTATATCACTATAACATTTTGGTCAAGTAAAACCGGAATGAAAAAGTCACATTTTCTGAAAAACGTTGACTTTTCAGAACAAGTTTTCCTTCAATCCTTTTAATCGCTATACAGATACCTAACATTTCTTCAAATAGACTATCGGAATGTCTTGGCTAATCGTAAATTTGAAAAAAAACTTTTTCGCCAAATTTCTGCTTAAATTACTTTGCTATAGTCTGTTTCACACAAGTTTGGGCCTAAATTTCAAAAACTATTGTAAGGTACTGCCATACCTTCCACCTTCGTCGGCGATCATTTAGGATTCAACATGCTTGATCCCAACTATTATTGATAACCGCTAATAGGAGCTGTCCGGTTGGTGTAAAGCTTAATTGTGCCTATCCTTATCACTCGTTTTTGTCTTTTTAGCTATTGCACGAATCTCAAGTCGATCATGTAATTTGTAATAATTAATGTTATCACGAGGATGGATAAGCTAGTATTATTGTATGTAATAGCTTAAGTATGAGGATCGACAGGCGCGTTCTTCTGCTACTGCACTTCCGGTTTCTTGCGGCGTCGTTTCCCACCCTATTTTTTGCCTCGCATTTGGATCAATGTGCCGTCAATCCAGAGTCAAGAATTAAAATCGTGAATTAGAGATTGTGTTGTAGTTTGCTAAAATTACATCTTTCCGATAATTAATCTAGAATTTCTAAAATTAATCTAAGACAAACTACTTGACCGCCTCGAATTTCCGAGTTCCAAATTCATGACTAGCACTACAAAATTTAGGAACCATCTATCTAATTATAGTCTGTTTCACATAACTTTGGTCATAAATTTGTAATCTCCGACAATAAGCTGACAGATTGCGATTATAGCATTGATCTGATATATAATTATCGTAACTCTCGGCTCAGTCATTGAAAATTCTTAGAATTTATGCACGAAGTTATGTGAAACAGACTATAGGTACTCAAAATACTTATTTTTAGGATCAGATAGTCGACAGAAAAAGGGTTACTGGCCAGAAACGTCGAGTCTCATGGGGGTTAGGTCCACCATGCAGAAGTAGACACGGACTACCCTAGCTCAACCTAAGAGTGAACCAGCCCCTGCAGCTAACAAAATTATACCTTAGGATGTCAACCAGGCCAAACGTGCGCAACATTGTGCCCTGTATAATTTGCCTTCTTACTGGAAACGCGGGCTAGCCTACAATTTAAAAAGAGAGCCCTGCTTTGTCATCAAATATAGTGGCATGGCATGGCAATCATACCTGGGCGTGAGGGGTTTTGGGGGTATGCACCATACGTGGGCAGCGAGAAAATTCTGGGAAGGGGGTGTAAGATTTTTCAAAGGTCAAAAAATGGCCTTAAAAGTGGTGGTGGTGGTATGGCGAAAAACACCAAAAGCACCATTTTTCGACGTTTCTCATTGAGCATCATCTATTGGCATCAAAAAATTACGAAAAAAACGAAAAAAAAATTTTCAAAAATTGAATTCTGGGGGTATTTTGATTTCTGGGGGGGGGTATTTTGGTTTCTCGGTGGGGGGTGCATACCCCCTACGCCCAGGTGTGGTATGCACCCTCTATGAACCAAAAATAGGATTCAATTTTTGAATTGTTTTTCGCAATTTTTGATGCTAATGGATAGTGCTCGATGAGAAACGTTGAGAAATGGTGTTTTTTCGCCAAAACTTCATTTTTAGGGATATTTTTTGACATTTGAAAAAATCTTGCACGCCCCCCCAGAACTTTGGTGCCGCACACCTATAGTGGCAAACCCATGAGGGTGAACCTATATTTTCACTATGTCCGACCATGATAGCATGGATTTGGTATGTAATTATCGTAATCTGTCGGCTTACTTTCAAACAAATTCTTAAAATTTATGCGAAAACTCATGTGAAACAGACTATAATCGTCGGCGTAAAACGAAGATATACATTTTACTAAATAAATTAGGTGCGAATGAAAGCAGTTCCGCACACCGCAACGCACAACACAGTGTTAATGAAAGAACCACACTACTGAAAACGAAGCAATCAGAGCATAAAATACGAAACGAATACTTTGCGATGATGATGATGATGCCGACGACGATTGAAAAAGCAAAATTAAACGAAAACGTTTCTAATTGAAAAAGTAACCAAAATATACATAAACGAACCGCGATGCACTAGTCGCGTGAAAAATATTTAAAAAATTTACAAATACTGTAAATATGAATTCTACATAATCAGCGAAATATGCACTTAGATAGATCGCAAAATAAGTATAGCAATTAAATAGTGAATAATCTTAATTCTACAGACTATTTCACATTGAAGTCATACTCTTAACATTACTAATTACATTGTAATTAAAATACTATATTAATTACGGCGAGACCAATAGATTTAGAGCAGAATTTCGAATTTTTATTTTTAATCGGCTCGGCATTTCACGCCTGCATTCTTTCCTTCTATAGGAGCATTTAACGCACTTTATTTCTAAACGTACGAGTAGTCTGCGCAATATGACGCATATTAGAAATGACGAAAAATGTAAACGTTGATTGAAATGGAGCCTTTTAATTTCAATAGAATATCGATTACAAACTGAACGTCATTAATCCATATTTGGGAGATATTCAAGGGAGAAGTACATGACCGGGTTATCAACAACGAAAAAACAAAAAGCATTCTCACCATATATGCACATATGTGAGAAGGGGTGAGAGGAAGTATTACCCCACCCCCGCTAGAGGGTAAAAAAGTTAGATATTGTCGAGCACTTTGGGCCGGAACTAGTGTATTTTCAAGCGATTATGACGTAAGAATAGCCAAAAAACGCAATTTACTGTTGTAAAAATACTGGATTTAATCCCTCCTTCCCTGGCCATTCTGATTTTGCGCATCTGTGGTTCCTACGCATTCCTACCATCCAAAATTTTTGTCTAATCCAATCTCGATTTTTTGTCTTTGTGCATCTTTAAGCGAAAATTTTCATTGTTTCCCTCAATGGTAGTCAGGCAGTAGTACACAGGCAGGAACCTACATAATTCGATCAAAAAAGAATCAGGTTTGAGTGCAAAATATACATTATTTACATAACAGCTGAAGAAACGAAAGGGCCGAAACGGCATTAGATCCTAATTACGGAAAAAGTATTTAATTTTTTTATATGTGTATGACATAAATCTCTATAAAAATGTGTCTTTCTACACCGTACACGATTCGGATAATATAAAACTAGAATTTTTGCGCAATACTTGAAAATCGGTTGTGATACCGTATTTGTCGAAACGAAAATAAAGCGATCCAATAGCTAATTAATTGAATACTACAATTGCAAAACTTATACAAATATCAATGCATCAGCAAGTATGTTGTATGATCTGATCGTCGGTCGACTCGCAAAGAAATACGTTGCAAATCGTATTGCGAATTCGGTGACTCAAGGCTTATCACAGAGTTAGCGTAAGCAAATTATTCTTTTTCTGGCAAATTGCCAAGGAAGCGTGACGTCACACCGGTGTCGCTTATAAAGAATGTCGAATAATTAATAAGCTGCTTTATCGGTTTGGGGATAATAAACTAGCGATCTGGCGCCCTTGGTGCGGATTTCCTGACGCCCCTTGGCGCAGGATAATGTTTAGTCGAGTTGACGAAATCGTCCGGACATGGCAAAAGTTGCAACGTGCGAAATCTGAACCGCTTTTCGAAGTCTGAAAAAAGGAAACACAAAAATTCATCTATTTTTGACATAGTCAACTTTGTCCTGAGTTCAAAACTTTGCTACATTTTGAAGTACAAAGATTATAACGATAGATGGGCATTGGAAAGCAACTGAATTCTGAGGGGTCTTATTGGAGACTAACATCGCAACAATCGCCAAAAATTCTATTTTGGGGGCTTACCGCTTGATTCTGAGGAAGCGGTTTGGATTCTGGAGATCAGGTACATAGATGGGCGGCACCAAAATTCAGGGGCTGCGAGATTTTTCAGAGGTCAAAAATTGGCCTTAAAATGGTGGTGTGGCGAAAAACACTACTTATTCAACGTTTCTCATCGAGCACTATCCATTGGCATCAAAAAATTGAGGAAAAAAATTTTCAGAAAATTGAATTCCGGGGGAGGTATTTTGGTTTCTCGGGGAGGCGTATGCCCCAAACCCTCCACGCCCAGGTATGGGTTGGCGATACTGGTTGGTATGGTGCATACTCTGAAACCCCCCGCCAATTTTTTAGCCCACGTTCATATGTGTTTGACACTCGGCATTGTCCAAAAAAAAACTAAATCGCTAATGACAGTAAAAAAATATATTATATAGTATAGTAGTACTAGTAGTATTTACTATTATTTAGTATAGTAAATAAATATAAATAAATTTATATAAAATTTACTACATAGTACTTACTATTCACACAGAATAGCATCGTTTTTTTAAACTTAAGTACGAGGGGTGATCAATAAGTCCATGCAATCCTAGTTACAAAAAGTACCCTGAAGTTCAATTCATTTTATTTTTCAACATATTCGCCAGACATGTTATGGCACTTAAGCCAGCGATCACTGCACTTCTGTACACCGGTCAACCAAAAATCACAAGTTTGGCTCCGCAACCACTCATGAACCGCATCTTTGACTTCTTCATTATTCAAAAAACGGCGCCCTTTTAGATCAGATTTCATTTTTTTGAACACATGAAAGTCGGTCGGGGCCAGATCCGGGGAATAGGGTGGGTGGTCGAGTTGCTCGAATCCACAGTCAGCCAAAACTTGCTGCGCAACGGCTGCCTTGTGTGGTGGAGCATTGTCATGCAGAAGAAGCACTCCATGGCTCAACTTTCCGCGTCGCTCCTTCTTGATGCTTTCACGCAATTCAATCAATTTTTCACCATAGTATCGACCAGTGATTGTGGTCTTTTCTGCCAAAAAATCAATAAGCAACGGACCTTTTGAGTCCCAGAACAATGTCAACATCACCTTGCCAGCGGATTTCACCACTTTGGCCTTGACTGGTGGTTTGCCACCCCTTGGAATCCATTGCATTGACTGTTGTTTATTTTCGGGATCATAGCAATACACCCAAGACTCATCACCTGTTACGAATCTGACAATGAAATTTTCGGGCGATTCCTGGAACCGATGGTGGAGAGCCAAACTTGAAGTTGCCCGGACTTGCTTCTGCGTTGCTGTCAACAATCTGGGAACCCAACTGGCGCAAATTTTTGACAACCCCAACTTTTCGGTCAAAATTGTTTGAATTGTGCCATAACTGATGTCAAGTGTCTTGGCTATTTCTCGAACTTTGAATCGCCGATTAGCTGCTATCAGGTCTTCAACGGCCGCCACATTTTCTGGTGTGCACACTGTCACCGGTGCCCCACTGCGATCCTCATCTTCGAAACTCGTTTTCCCGGCCTTGAAAAGTCCGATCCATTTGTAAACTGTACGGAGTGCTAGAGCATGATCGCCATAAACTTGAACCAATTCGGCGTGAATTTCGGCCGCTTTCTGGTTTTTTCGCATCAAAAACCGTATCACCGCCCGTTGTTCAAAAATTAGGTTTTCCGTCATTTTATAGAGTAATACTAATTAATAAATTAATATCTCCTGAAATATAAAGTAGATACAGCTGATTTTTGGCGAATCGTCATGATATCAGTTGGTCTTCGAAATAAAATTAACATCATGACATCTGGATTAATGTGTATGAAAATTGCACGGACTTATTGATCACCCCTCGTACAATTGCTCTAACTTTCTGAATCCAATTTTTACGTGCTGGAAAGTCACAATCACAAAGAACATTCTTGGTGGGGGAGTTCACTCCCAGGAAATTTTCAACCCCCATCAGAATTCGCGATTTTTCTTAGAATGCTATTCTAAGCTTTTTAGTCATCTTTCAGCTCAAAAGTATCGAATTTTCCACCAGATACTCGTTTTTTTTAAATTCCTGTTCAACTTACACGAATTTTTCCGAAATATTTCCAGAACAGGGCATCGTCAGAACGCTAAAAAATGATGTTTCGAAATGGTATCCGCCATTTTTGAGCCCTATAAAAATATTTCGGTTTCATGCCCCAAGATTCTCACGCTGTGCATGTCTATTTGAAACGAAGCAAAACTTTTTGGACCGCAAGTAGGTCGCAGATTACAGACTAATTTAAACGTATCCTATCGAAAAATATGTATGTATATCTTACGATACGCCTTACATCGATATTATAAATGATATATACAATCATACCTGGGCAATCGATTTTGGTTCCGAAGGTATTGGGCTCCCTTTTGTTGAGGTTGTTTGGTTAGTTGTTTGTTTGGCCAGTTGATTAGTTGTTTAGTTGGGTAGGTGGTTGGTTGGTTGTTTGCTTGGCTAGTTGGCTTGTTGGTTGGTTGGTTGTATCATTTTATCGCTTTTTTATTTTTGGGTCAAAAAATTCTCCCCCCCCCCAATCAAAAACTGTTTTTCCTGGCGCTACCCAGCTGGGGTTCTGAAGGTACCGAAGTGCCTTCTGGCGCCACGCGGTGGCGCGCTGTGTATACAATAAAAACTTTGCTTCCCGAAACTTTTCAAGGGATTTTTCGAATTACATAGCGGCTCGTACAAAAAAAGCCGTTTTTTGGCAATCACATAACTTCTAAAGTACTTTTGTACATATGTCCACAATTTTGGTCAGAAACAAAAGATCCGCTTGGTCCTTTAATGTTAGCCCAGTCCCACTCATAATGTTGAGCCGCTACATGCACAAAATCTTCCAATTATCTACTCAATTTCGATATGTAAAAATGGGCAATTTCTGTGTAAACTAAGCAAAACTTAGTCAGCACCATAGGTGAGCAGCACCGAAATTCTGTGGGGGTCGCAAGATTTTTCAAAGGTCAAAAATGGCCTTAAAAATAGTGGTATGGCAAAAAAACAACAGTTTTCAACGGTTCTCATCGAGCATTATCCATTGACATCAAAAAAATTGCGAAAAAAAACAAAAAAAATTCAAAAATTGAATTCTGGGGTATCATGGTTTCTGGGGGGTATTTGAACTTTTATGGGGGGCATACCCCGAACCCCCTCCACCACGCCCACGTGTGATCAGCACGTAGAGTAAACATAGAAATTTTATCCGTGAAAATTTCATACTGAAATTATGATCAACTGCCGAATAATTGGAATTAAGCCATGAATTACTCAATACCGGAATGTGCAAAAGTTGAAACATGATTCTAATAAACTCACAGCATTGTTATTAGTTCTAAAAGAAAGTTTCAGACTGAATTTCGACGTAAGCCGTCGATTGATATGTAAGTGCATTTTTGGAAGCAGTCTTTTAATAGAAACGCATTTAATTTGTGAAGTAAAAAATAAAAAGGAACCAATGTGCTGATTCGCCAAAAAATCAGCTCGCGCGCATACCTGGGCGTGGGGAGTTTGAGGGGTATGCACCCCCTCCCCCGAGAAACCAAAATACCCCCCATAATTCAATTTTTGATTTTTTCTGTTTTTTTCGAAATTTTTTGATGCCAATGGATAGTGCTCGATGAGAACGTTGAAAAATGATGTTCTTTTTAGCCGTACCACCATTTTTAAGGCCATTTTTGACCTTTGAAAAAATCTTGCACACCCCCTCCCAGAACTTTGGTGGCGCCCACCTATGCTGGCGTGCAACAGCACTTCACCGATAACCTCTTAATTCTAATTCGATTCCATGTGATGAAAAATTGGGCAGCGACCAAATTCTGGAGGTCAAGACTGGCAAAAATACCAAAAGAAATGAGCCAAAAATTCACTTCCGGGCACTATCGATTTTGGGGGATTTGCCGGATTCTGGGGGTCTACAAAATCCCCAACTTTCATTGCCAGATCAAAAAAAATTGCCCAAGTTATTACAGAACAGAACTGATTAACACCAATGAAATCGCAAAAATCCCTTACGGCCTAACAGTGCACATTATGGCTTTTACTATTAATGAAAATACATTAAATGATGGTATATAATAAATAAATTAATTATAATTAATTTTTTAAAAATTAAATATCGATGACTAGATTGATACCCGAAGTCAAAGAATCGGTTCGAGGTGGCGGCAAAGGAGGCGGAGCTGATTCGGGCAAAGGTGGTGGACAATTAGCACCTAAAATAAAATATTATACTAAACCTATTTTAGCAAATGGCGAAACGGGTCAGGTGCACACCTGGGCGTGGGGGCGGAGTTTGGGGGTATGCATCCCCCTCCCCCGAGAAACCAAAATACCCCCAGAATTCAATTTTTGAAATTTTTCTTTGTTTTTTCGCAACTTTTTGATGCCAATGGATAGTTCTCGATGATAAACGTTGAAAAATGATGTTTTTCGCCGTGACACCATTTTTAAAGCTATTTTTTACCTTTGAAAAAACCTTGCACCCCCAGGACTTTGGTGCCGCCCACCTATGGTCAGCTGTACAGGAAAAAATTTCCAAAAAATTTAAAAGATTTTTGCAAATAACACAATGTTATACTAAAATCATAATCACACACCTTTGAAATTTTCAATCACCTTATTCCAAGAATTAAGTCGATGCCATACATGATCTTGGGGTTTTGGGGACTTTTCACCCACCTCCTTGCCCCATAAAAAACAGTTTACACCTCCGGCTCTTAATTTTTCAGAAAAAGCTTCGTAAATACCGTTTTAAAAACATTTACCGATATTTTTCGGCTCAAAAGTATCAATTTTTCCGGTTTGGAAAGCTGCAAAAATAAATACTACAGAGAAACAAATTTAGAGGAAAATTTCAGATGGTCGGAATATCTGAAGCATGGAGATAGGCGAGACGAGATGATCATACGTAGACAATAAACAGCAAGCAAAGTAGAAGGGGAGCATACGTGGGCGGCAACAAAGCTCTGGGGGGTCGAGATTTTTAAAAGGTCAAAAAATGGCCTTAAAAATGGTGGTATGGCGAAAAAACACAATTTTTAAGGTTTCTCATCGAGCACTATCCATTGGCATCAAAAATTGCGAGAAAACAAAAAAGTTTCAAAAATTGAATTCTGGGGGGCATCTTGGATTCTGGGCGGTATTTCAATTTCTGGAGGAATGCATACCCCCAAACCCCCACACCCAGGTATGAGAAGGAGGCTCCGATAGGGCGAAATTGCGAGAGAAACAAACGCCGAAAATTCAATTCTAGATAGTCTAACGGATCCTAGAAGGGTCTTCGGATTTTCGAGGAAAGTGAAGTTAAAAACCACAGAATCCCCAAGCTCATGTGATTCTTCTTCGGAATAATTTCTTGTCTAGTATCTGTCTGTAGATTGATTAAGATCTTCGCTTTCTTCATGAAAAACTAGAGAAACACGGATATTTCAACACAAACACGAAAAACTGACATAAAACAGACAAGACGCCCATCTTAAATTTTTGTAATTCAGTCGAAAATTTTCAAAATATTCATTCAAATTAATGTAACCGTTTGTAACGCGCATAGGTGCGCTCAAAAATGATAGTTTTATTCAATGAAACAGTCGTATCATGAATATTAAAGCCGACTTAGCTTCAATGTCAGTTAGCCACTAGCAAGCAGCCAGACATGCAAGTATAGAGGGGTTGGGTCAAGACAACATATGGGCGTGAGAGAGGGTTGCAGGCACACCTGGACATGGTGGTTTTGGGGGTATGCACCCCCAGAAACCAAACTACCCCCCTCCATGAGAAACCAAAATACCTCCCCCAGAAACCAAAATATCCCCCGAAATTCAATTTTTGAATTTGTTTGTCGCGATTTTTTGATGCTAATGGATAGTGCTCGATGAGAAACGTTAAGGAGTGGTGTTTTTCTCGCCATACCACCATTTTTGAGGCTATTTTTCGACCTTTGAAAAATATTGCAACCCCCTAGAATTTTGTTGCCGCCCACAGGGGTTAAAAAACATTCCACCTCACCCCTAAATCTGAAATTTCCATCAGCATTTTTGGTGCTATTTTTGGCAATTTGGCCTTATCTGACAATCCAGTATGGTCCAGCCAGACCTCCAGGATGAAAAATAGAAAACTTTTGGGGAAAGACATGAAAATTAAAAATTTACGCTTAAGTGCTTGAAATTGATCAGAAACTGTGAATTACCATAGTGTTCAACGAAATTTTAGAATTTATACCGATCTTTGATGCTATGTGGGCTCGAAAAAGCTCTCAGGTGATTTTCTAGAACCGGTGCATACTGTGCATCTACAGTAGTAACACGCTATTATTTCGTACGATAAAATTTGGAAAAATAAAATAAAATGAAATATGAAAATATAGAAAAATTCGAGGGATAAATAAAAAAATATCAGATAAATAATTTTTTATTATTACAAAATCTTTTTATTAATTAAAAATAATACAAAATATAAATAAAATCATCATTTCCTGCAATTACTGAACAATCATGATCGTCATCGCTAACGAATAGCTTAATAAAATGTCGAGTGATCTAAATGTTGCTGATTCATTCGCTCTTTTAGGTACTAAGTACATAATTTGTGTTAGCAACATTTGTGAAGATTCTTTCATTTTCGTAGATAAGCCTTGATATTGTCATGGGCGCAGGCATATAGCTGGCCTAATGAATTTGGGGGACTAAAATTTTGAAGTCGGATACCTCAACAACTACTTGTAGCTAGAAATTAATAATGGCGGTTTTTGAGCGTCACGCACATATCTCTGGAGGGCATGAGGTGGTTCGAAGCCCCAAAATTCAGAAAAATCTGAAAAATAGGACTTTTCAAACGTTATTTTGTGCTATTTTTAGTTTTTTTGGGCTAAGCCCCACAATATTGGTGTTAGTCCCCCTAAATAGGACGGCCAGCTACGTGCCTCTTGAGCGTTTCTCAGGCTTTTCTCAAAGAGCTTTATATATTAAAAAAGAAAAAATTTTGAAAAAAAACACAAAAAATAGTTTCGATTTCGCTCTTACATATCTTCAAAAGTCATGTCGCATAGAATCGTCGATACAAATGATTTCTCAATATTAAATACAAGCTCGACGCTGAAGAAAAATTGTTTTACTTGTTCTATACTCAATTCAGGTGGATTGCAAGCAAAAGCAATATGGAAAATAAATAATTCCGTGAGAAGCGTAAGAAAATTTTGATTTATTGTTTCATTTTATAGACAAACTTAGGCTGTTTGGAAGACAAATTATGCAACAAACAATAAATTTAACACGAAGCGCCGAAAATCTTGTATTGTGCCTACTTGCTCAAAAGTAGGCTAAAATCTATTCTGGCGATCTTTCAAAACGATACGCTTCCAGAATTTTCAATTTTCCTTCAGGGGACCCTTGTAAAAACTACTCGTACTTTAAAAATTGTTAAGGGGACTAGTCCACTCCACACCTGGGCGTGGAGGGTCTAAGGGTATGCAACCCCCAGAAACCGAAATACCCCCCCAGAATTGCATTTTTGAATTTTTTTGTTTTTTCGCAACTGTTTTGATGCCAATGGATAGTGCTCGATGAGAAACGTTGAAAAATGGTGTTTTTAGCCATACCACCATTTTTAAGGCCATTTTTTGACTTTTGAAAAATCGTACACCCCTCCCCAGAACTTTGGTGCCATCCACCTATGGTCCCAACACACACGGGCGCAGGGGAACGGGTTCAGGGAATTTGTACCCCTCCTCAGATTACCGTTAGACCCACACAATTCTATTTTTAGTAACATTTTTGGCGATATTCACCATCCTGACCCCCTAGAATTTCCTTGCTGCCCATGTATGGTCCCCTCCTGTTCCCCCACAGCTACGTGCCTGCATGGGCGGATTTAAGGAGGCGGTGGGAGCGGCCACCTCCCGTTGGCGCAATATAGGTAGTTGGCGAGATAAAGCATGGATACGTAATTTACAATGATTATTGGCCGACATTGATTCTAATTTCTCAAATATTATACCTTATTAATGACACTTACTTATATACTTTCTTAGCGGCCTGGAAGTCATATTTTTGTGCTCAAAGAGTAAGTTTTAAATCGATTCCAAGAGGAGAAACAGCTTTTTTCAGCATATTTTTTCTGTTTTCAAACACAACTTTTAAAAATTCTTCGACGTCTTACGTCCAATGCTACAAATACAGAAAATCGAGCAGTAAACTCAAGCTTCTCAACGTCCTTCCGCTTAAATTTCCCGAATTTTCCAGCGTTCCGCGCCACATTTTCGCTAGAATCCAAGAAATTTAATGATTTTTTCACATGTCAAAATTTTGAAAAATTCCCGAAAAAAACTTGCACTAGGAGCAATTCAAAGTGATAGTAGACAACATAAAACGCCGAAAAAACACTGTCTAGCACGTGATGGGCATATTTTTAAACCTGTTTTCGACTGTTTCTGAAAAAGTTGGGATACCCCCTCCCGCATAGGTACATAAATCCTAGATCCGCCAGTAGGTACTGCGGTTGTTTACCATCGTCAATATAATTAGATACAGTATCCTGCGCATCGTAAATAAGCGATTTCGCACGTTAACGCCATTTTTGTTTTGTTTTTTATTTCGATTCGAATTCATTAAAAAAAATTAAAATCTCGCACGATCGAAAACGCGGGGCAATGCGCTAATCCGTAGATCAATTTATTATGGTTGCTAACAATTTTTATTTTTATTTTTATTTGTTTCAAAATTCTTATTTTCTATTTTTTACCTTATTTCTTGTATTACTTCTGGACAATGAATATTTTCTTGTCTATCTTGTCTAACACATGTATATACTATATAGTACACAAAGGTGCACAGCATAGAAATTTTGGCGGCAAATTTTTCTAAAGTGTCCTTTTTAGACTCAAAAACGATGAAAACACTTCAAAACAATC
The DNA here is from genome assembly GCA_036768485.1 of Mermis nigrescens. Classification (NCBI taxonomy): domain Eukaryota; kingdom Metazoa; phylum Nematoda; class Enoplea; order Mermithida; family Mermithidae; genus Mermis; species Mermis nigrescens. Next base: position 42,983,177 of record JAVLUZ010000154.1, on the reverse strand, counting down.
GAAAAAAACATATTGCCAAAAAGACGTTTGGCGCTAAGCGTTGAAAAAAAGCGCTTTTGAACTGAAAAATCTCTGAATAATGCTAAAATGACTTAAGCACCCAAAAAACAAGCAAGAAGAATATTTCTATTCCACTTCAAGCGTTTTTAAGCAAAATATTTTGGGAGGGGGTGAGTCGAAACTTCACTGAACCAAAATAGCCTAAAATACTAAAACAACAATCAACTTTCATTCGTTCGAGCAATTCTGTTCGGCTACAATTTCGGCAGACTTGCCGCAGAAAATTTTCACCCTTTCTTCAGACAGTTTTCATACCCTCAAACCATATATGTACGGCTTGAAATTTTAGATGGGGGTCCCATAATTTGGGGTAAATGACTAACAATTTTGGTCAAAAACGGTCAAAAACGGAAAAAACGGCCTAAAAATTCGATTTTTTTCCAAAAATCGGGAAAGGGTCAAAACTTTTCAAGCTTTGGGGGATGGGGGGACGTCCGACTTTGGGTGGAAGATCCCCCTCTTACATGTACGCCCCAAACCCATCCCGTCCAGATATGCGCCAGCGATCGCTAACCATTCAGCGCCGACGCTGAAGAACGTCGCGCGACTGCCGTCGACGAATCGGCATTAGAAGCCGCCGGCGGCTTCGGCTTGGCGAACTGAGGCGGCGGTGGCGGCGGCGGCGCGCCGCTGGGCCGGCCGCCGCACAAAACCGACGGCGGCAGCGGAGGCGGCCGCTGAGGAGGCGGCGGAGGCGCTGGTCGATTCGTGCCTGACGTACGCTGCCCGCACGCTTGATCTTTGCGTAAATTCTACGATATTAATTAAGCTCAACTTACCAACCATACGTCTTTTTCCGATGGTTTAGACACAGGCACACATGGGCATAGGGAGGAGGCATAGGTGGGCGGCACCAAAGTTCTGGGGGGGGGGTGCAAGATTTTTTAAAAGGTCAAAAAATGGCGTTGAAAATTGTGGTATGGCGAAAAACACCATTTTTCAACTATTCTCATCGAGTACTATCCATTGGCATCAAAAAATTGCGAGAAAGAAACAAAAAATTCAAAAATCGAATTCTGGGCGGTATTTTGGTTTCTGAAAGGAGAGGAATTTCGATTTCTGGGGGGATTCTGGTTTCTGGGGGAAGGAAATTTTGGTTTCTGGGGGTGCATCCCCCAAACCCCCCACGCCCAGGTATGGAGGGGGTAATACCCCTGCCTAAGGTTTTAGAAAAATCAGGTACTGTCAAGCGATTTTGAGAAAACGAGAGGTGCTGCAGGGCAATTTTAGAGCTTACTGCGGAAAAAGATCGACGATTTCACCTGAAAAGGGCAAAAAATGTCAACATTTTTCGGCGCTCTGCACCGCATTGATAATTTTTGTACTTTTCATCGCTAAAAATCTATAGATTGGCTTTGAACTTCACTAAGAAAGCTCAAGAAACCTGGTGTACCGCACATAATGTGTTACTATACCAAGATATAGAACTCAAAAATTTACAAGTACGCAGAATGTATTTTTAGGAACCATCTTTGTATATGTACAAAGAGACCTAGTAACAACGACCACAATTTACTATATGGCCATTCAAGTATTTCACCCTTGTCTAGCCACCTCCACCTTGCCAATGCAAATACACACAGACATGTAAAATGGAATAGTGGATCCCTATCCCAAAGTCGGTCATCCGCCTTCCCTAAGCCAGAGGAATTTCGACCCCACTGTTTTCTAAAAATATTTTGCTCAAATCAGCCGAATTTTTTCTATTTTAAGGCTATTTTTTGACCTTTGAAAAATATTGTACCCCCCTAGAATTTTGGTGCCGCCCACCTGGTGACATGACACCACGTTTTTTATAATAGCTCCGCCAATTCATATTTCTCAATGATTTTTTTGGAAGTACGAGTACTTAGGAATTCCAGTAGGAAATGGACGGACACGATTTGGTAGCTTTTGCTTATTCACGGTGTAAACTGCAGCAATTTTTATAAACACTAGTTTTAGAGGTTGACCTAATCGACTATCCAAACTGTTGTCTCGGGATAAGTCAATCATCAATTCTTAGTATTATCAGAAAATTTTTTCGAGAAAATATAGAATGTGCAGTGGGTCATCGACTGAAACAGTTTATGACGATTTTCATACATTCTACATACTTAAAATATAACATTTTTACGAAACTAATTTTTCTTCGCTATACGGAAAATGTTTCACTGACTTTTGGTAGCAATTTCCTAATAATTTACAGAAGCTTATTTTGTTATTGTTTTAATTGACCTACTAGCACTCAGTCAGTCAAAATTGATTATTATTATCGCTTGAGTAACTTTAATCAAAGGGTGTGCATTGATTCCGAATTACACATTTTTCAAGAGACAATTAAAAATCTAAGGCTTTTACAAAATTATGGGGTTTACACCACGAACAAGCAAAACCGATCAAAACTTGTCAGTTAATTCCCATTGTGTCTTATAACTAGGTCCAAAAAATAATGGAAAAATAATAAGAATTAACGAAGTTATCACGAAAATACATGTTGTATAATTAGATGGGACCATAGGTGGACGGCACGAAAGCTCCGAGGGGGTGTGCAAGATTTTTTCAAAGGTAAAAAATGGCCTTAAAAATTGTGGTATGGCGAAAGCAACACCACTTTTCAACGTTTCTCATCAAGCACTATCCATTGGCATCGAAAAAATTGCAAAAAAACAAAAGAAAATTCAAAAATTGAATTCTGGGGTGGTATGTTGGTTTCTAAGGGGGGGGTATTTTATTTCCTGAGAGGTGCATACTCCGAACATCCCCTCCCACGCCCAGGTATGGGTGGGACACCCTGCATAGGTGCCCAAGGTCAAACTTTCAGGGTGATGTAAAAATCATAGCTAAGTGCTTTATTACAAACGATTCTACACAGAAAAATCGATGGTATCGCTTTAAAATTATCAAGCATATGTGTCAGATATATAAGCTTTGTATAGTCGCAAGCATACATAGCTCAACAGCATTTTTGGACTTGACTAATTAATTAAACTGATTAAAATACAATTAAAACTCAGAGAAAAGCAACTACATAGCATTTCTGACTCCACCAGTATGTTTTTGAGCATAGGTGCACAAGGTCAGGGTCGGCAGGGGAGGGGGTATGTGGGGGTAAAATCTCAGAAATCCAAAACAGTAAATTAAGCGTTCAAGAATTTTTTGTTGTTCAAGCGACCATAATGGTCAAAATAGCCAATAAAACGTAGTAATTTCGCATTTTTAGTCCATTTTGACTGCATTACATCACTTTTTACACTAAAAATACAGAAATTGATCAATTTTTGGCGCTTTTGGGTAAAAACTACATAAAAGCACTGATCCGGCGCGAAGCGCCACAAAAATTTGACATATTTACTGCTGTTGACCTAAAAAATGAGGCAACAAACGTTCCGTCAGCTCAAAATCACCGGACAATACCTGTCTGGCTGACCCTTCAGTGAAGGGGGTAATACCCCCTCCGTCACCCATAGGTGCAAGTGATCAGGGTCGGCAGGGAGGGAGATCTCACAAATCCAAAACAGTAAATTTAATGTTAACGATTTTTTTGCTATTTAATAAAAAACGATAATTCAGGAGGGTATTTTGGTTTCGCGGGGGGTGCACACCCCCTTAACGCTCAGGTGTGGTAATATCCCCTCTGAAGCCCATGTATGACGCCTGTATATAACAAAAGCTGCTCACTTCATCGCTACTTGACCTGTGTACATGGGCGCCGGTGGGCGAAGCGACCGACGGCGACAAAGTTTTCTGCGGCCTTAACGTTCTAAAATCGGGCCTCCGTCCGCCTTTCGCCGCGACTTGATCCAGCGGCGGCCGTTGACTCGGCGGCCGGGTGGGCGGCGGCGGTGGCGGCAGCGCGGACCGAGGCGTCGCCGCCGCCAAGTAAGCCGGTTTGCTGGGCGGCGGCGGTCGAACGGACGGCGTCGCCGTCGGAAAACTAGGCATCGTTTGCTGATTGGTCGAATCGCGCGGCGACAACGTCCGGCATTGGTCCGTTTTCGCGCCATCTCGCGCGGGCGTAATCGCCGAGACCTGATTGGTCGACGAGCGCGGGCTCGAATTCTGATTGGTCGGCGGGGCGCTTTGCGTCGACGCGGTCGGTTCCCGATTGGCCGTCGCGTTCGGCGTCGTCCCTCTGACGCCGGAGAATTTGGCGACTAGCAGCTTCGTAGATTCGGCGATTTCGGCGTTGCCCGCCGTCAAACTGCGCAAGCGGCGATCGTCGTACGCGGCGGCGGCGGGTCGCTGAGCCAAACTAGGGGGCGACGGAGCTTGATTCTTCGGCGACGGCGTATTCTGATTGGTTGTCGCGCTCGTCGAACGCTGTTCGCAATTCAGCGACGTCGGACTTTTCGAACGTCTCGCGTTCTGATTGGCCAACGCGTTCGATTTTAACAGCGGCGTAGGCGGCAGCGGGCGCGGCGATTCCGACGTAGCTGCTGTTGTGACGCCCACTGTGAAAAGTTTCAAAAAATAAAATAAATGTAATCAGAAAAATTGAGGAAAAAAACATAAAAAGTAAAAATCAAATTTATATCCATCACTGCGCACGACACGATGTAATATAAGATGAAAAGCACGGCATGATAGGATATCAAGACAGCAAAGTCGATCAGTATTCGTTGGACAAACGGATAAGTTCTTAATTTACGCCTTGAGAACTCAACAACCAGCAAATAAATAAAATTATAAAAATATATAATTAAAAAATTACTATACAAACAATTATTTGTGTCGTGTCAGACCGAGGAAGCAGATCTAAGTTTATATGAGATGAAGAAAATAATTTGAAATATACGCGTAAGAAAAATTAACAAAGATAAGAACCAAAATATGCCCTTTCGCCCATTCCTTCGGAGTCAAGGTTCATGAAAACTTTCTCTTTGCCTAACTAATTTTCTAGTTTTTTATGATATTCAAAGTAATAATAAGCTTTTATGGCTTTTTTAGTAAGATTTTAAGTAAAGCAAAGAAAAATTATTACAATACACAGCACTACGCCCGTATTCAGGGAAGGGGGCAGGGGGCCGGCTCCCCCCCGAAATGGGAAAAAATCTTTTCTCCTCCCTAGGGTCCGCCAAAGGTCAAAATAGAAAATTGGCGAAGGGTGTCAAAAACACCGCCAAAACAGGTTTCTTGCGTAGTGTTGAGCTAGTAAACTCAAAATTTTCCGGCGCTTCGCGCCAGATTTATTGTTTGTGTATAGTTTTGTCTTCTAAACCGCTGAAAATCGCTTAACTTTGACTTAGACATAGTACGCATGCCAATTTTTTCCGGCGCTTTGCGCCGAATTCATTGATGAGATATACTTTTAACCGTCTAGCTGACTCAAAACAACTCAAATTTGAGTTTATGGCACAAGAAACGTGAAATTTTTCTGACGCTTCGCGCCAAATTCATTGGATTATATATGTTTTTTGTCTTATAGCCCGCTCAAAACCGCTCAAATTTAAGCTTTACATGCAGAATATGTCAATTTTTTCGGCGCTTAGAGCCGAATTCTTCATTATCTGTATTGTTTTTCTCTGTAAAGTACAATGATTAAATACAAAGGCAAGATAAGAAATAATTCGTCGATTAAGTGATGGGATATCAGTTAAAATGATAAATTTGCTGTAAATGTATCAATATAAAAAAATAAAAAAATTTTTTAAATTTTCTTCAAATTTTTCTTAACCATCGTACAGATCTGCCGAGATACGCTCAAAACTGCCTTTATTTCCGCCCATCTTTACAGGCGGATCTAGGATTTTCCTACGGGAGGGGGAGCGGTACCCCTACTTTCCCTAAAACAGTCAAAATGGGTCCAAAAATTTGCCCTTCATGTGCGAAATAGCGTTTTTTCGGCGTTTTACGTTGCCTACTTTTATTTAAAATCACTTTTGACGAACATATTTCCGAGAAATATTTGAGATTCCCGACAATTTTGTTTTAAACAATTGCTAAATTTCTTCGAGACGCCGAGAAAATTTTTTATGACGTTAGGCAAAAAGATGTTCAGAGGCTTGATTTACTGCCCGATTTGCTGTATTTGCAGCATTTGACGCGGAACATTGAAAAGTTATGCTTAAAAAAGAATAAAACTATGCTGAAATAGCTGTTTATGCACTTAAAAGTGTCTTAAAACATAGTCCATGAGCAAAAGATGACTTTTTGATCGCCAAGAAAATAAATAAATGTCAGTAATAGGTATTATCGGCGCGAACCGCCAGAAAAATTTGAGAAACTGTGATCAATGACGACGAAAAATCATTGCAAATTACATATTCATTCTTTATCTCGTCAACTATTCTTGGCCGATGGGGGACCGCCCCCCTTAAATCCGTCCCTACCTATCTTCTAATGGTTTTCGAGAATATCTGGCCTCAAAAAATTTTCGTCCCCCTAAATAAAATCCTAGGTACGAGCCTACAAAGAACAATACGTTTCGAAAACGAGTAGAGAACGGAAATTCAAGGACATGAAAAAGAAGTAGGCAACAAAAAAATTCATATGGTACAGTAGTTGGATCATAATTTTTATAAGTGGAAGAACACCTTTTGAACAGTCATAAACAGACATGGGATGAAATTATAAAGTGCATTTCTGGGCCCAAAAATGATAGGTACGCGTCAAAAACATCGTTTTTAATGTTTCTGACGATATTCCATCTTTCTGAAGCAGAAAAAAAAATTTCGAAAAAAATCAAAAAAGTCAAAAAAATTGAACAAGAGATAGTCAAAACACGAGCATAATGGCGTGAATCGCCGAAAATTTGACACTTTTGAGCAAACAGATAGCTGAAACGCTTAAAAAGGCAGCTTTTCTACGAATTTTTAGAAAATTTAGACTAAGCTTCGAAAAATCGCGAATTCTGGGAGGAGAATGTTCTGAAGGGGACAGTGTTTTTTTGTACAAGGTCCGTTTGTACATGTAGAAAGATGGTCCCCTAAAGTTTTTGTACATTTTGTACACACAAATTTTTGGGTACTATAATAAGGTACAGTAGCGATTTTAAGGTGGTAAAAACAGAGTTGTTCGACTTTTGGTAGTGTATTTTAGCTAATTTCTGGATGTCTAAGGGCAAAAATCACTAAGAATCGTCTTAAAACGGCGCGAAGCACCGAAAAAATTGACATTTTTCTGTTTGAAAAGCAATTTCTGCCGTTATAAAAGATATATAGAACACACAATTACTCATTTCAGCGCAAAGCGCCGGAAATTTTGCGAAATTTAGACTTTTTTGCATTTTTTGTCTACTCAAAAATCTTTGTACATGTACAAAGACGGTCCTAAAAAGTCGTTGTAGATCGGGAAAAATCCATGCCGAATTCAAAAAAAAACCGTGGAAGGAGAGGGGGTTAAAAGTTTTCTAGAAGGGTTGAAACCCCCTCCGATATCATTTTTGGTCATAAATGGTCTTAGTTTGCACAAAAACAATGTCTTGAGCCTGCTATTCCGAAAAACTTTTACATTATTTCTAGAAGGTGTAAAAACAGTGTTCTTGCTATCAAGAATTCTTTGAATACCTATGATTTGCATTCAATTCGCACCACAAAGTTTATAAAATTATATATTGAGGACGATTAAAAGTCAGAAGTAAATGGCTAAATATCTAGCTAAATAAAGTTGCAAAATAATTGCTTGATGCCAGATTCGCGTCAAACTTTTAATGTATCTACGATTCGTTCAAAGTAAAACTGACTAGCTTTAAATAACAAAGGAAGTACTGTAGACATTTTCGAAGGCACAGAATTGAAAACGGCTAGAGCGTGTCACAGATCTCAGCTTAAGCAGCCAATCGTCCAAAAGAGCGACGCATGAGACACTTATTAGACACTCATGAACTGAGATTTATCACACTACTGACCTGCTTTCTGTTGTGACCCGACGACATTAACGGCACTTGATGAACCAAATCTATTTACGCCCTTGACGGCCGCATTTAATTGCTCTTGAAAACTCGAGCAGCTGTTACTTGAAACTTTGAGGCCACCACCGGCAGGTTTGGAAGGGCCATTGCTAACGGGAACGGGTGAACTTTTGACTAGAACGAAAAATTTGGAAATTCTTAGAAACACCGATTGATGGCTCACAAAATTTACTAGAAAGACCTCTATTCCTGCACGACTTACACATGCATTAAAATAGGTATTAAGCACACAAGGGCATAGGGAGCAGTGTTTTTTTGTACAAGGTCCGTTTGTACATGTACAAAGATGGTCCCCAAAACAGTGATCGACCGGGTACCCGGGCCGCGGACCGGGCCCGGCCGGTCATACAGCGGGCCCGGGCCCGGCTGAAAACCACCGGGCCTTAACCGGGCCTCAAATAATTATCGTCAATATTTTAGACGTTTACTATTTCAGGTGTTGTCCGTATTTCTTATGAATTTGCTAGCCTGTGATTCTATTTAAATCCATTTGCCTTTTTTGCCCACCTCATTATCATTTACATGTCAACTTCATATGTGCATATATCTTCTATACAACGCTTCAATCAGAGGCTTTTAAGACTAATTTTGCATTGAATGTTAGTAACGTTATGTACCTATAATAAAACTGAGTTTTTCGACCTTTAGTAGTGTAGCCTAGCTAATTTATGGGTTTCTGACAATCAGAAATACAAAAATGTTAATCAGCGCGAAACGCCGGAAATTTTTGAAATTTTTACCGTTTTCATGTAGAATTTACGGCCTTTTAATTGACAAACAGTTCGGAAATCATAAGAGGCGCAAAGCACCAAGGAATTTAGTAATCTTTTACTGTCCTTATCATTTTGTAGCCTGTGAATACTAATATTCTGTGATATTTTGCCTGATTTAGGCTATTAAACGCAATGCTGAAGCTTTACAAAAAGAAAGAACAATAACCAGCAGCGCCATGCGCCGGAAAATTTTGACGTTTTAGCTCTTTAAACACAATTTATACCGCTTAAATCATACAGAACAGACAAATTAGTTTCGGCGAACCCTTTTTCCTTTTCGTCCTCCCAAAAATCTCGCTGCACATGTACAACGAGATTTTACGGCGGGGAGGGAAGGGGGAGCTGCGGTGGCGCGCTCAATCGCCCCTATAAAATTTTGTAAAAAAACACTTTAATGTTAAATACTATCGCTAAAATTTTCGCAAAATCGGCCAAATCTCGGTTCTAAATTAAGCCCAAAACACTTAAAATTGACGAAGTCCTACATTGTACAAGATTTCTGAGCTGAAATGCGCTTTTCGACCTCTGCTAAGTATAAAGCGCAGCAAAGGGTGCTGCCAATATGATATAAAAAAGATGTATCGATGACAATTTTGTTCTTATCCTTTTCAGGCCCATTTGTGGCCTTCTTATTAACAAGATATAATTCAGAAAACAGAAAATGCGCAAAAACATAAGAAAATTTGGCCATTCCATCCATTTAAAATAGGATTATGCATAGTCCTGTCCTTGTAAAGAAAGACAAACAAAGCAAAGAATAGACAAACTGGTACACAATCATTTTCGCACATTTACTGTTATGCTCAACAAGCATGCGCAGTTTCATTCAACGAACAAATAGAGCAATAAATCACTAAAGTGATGTGAATTGATGGATTATTTTAGCTAATTTAAGTTTTGAAATCATTGGGTCTATATAACAATGAATATAATAGACTCGGCGCGAAGCTCCGGAAAATTTTTGACGTTTTTGCCTTTTTGAACTCAATTTTCTGGACACAATTATTACACTCGAAAAATCAACAAAATTTCTGAGAAATTGGGGGTGTGCCCCCAATGCCCCCTGGCTACGCCTATGGTTTCAATACGTGTCCTATCCTATACACTACAGAATTTCAATCGACGTCAATGTACGCTATAAATTGACTTCTAAAATCCAAACAGCACATCTTCTATCCGACCATATCATAGTCGCTGTTATGTCTGAAAGCATAAATTTAATGCTCAATTTCCCTTAAATATCTACATGAAACCTTGTGCTTTTTCAAACCGTGTTTAGTTGCACGTGCATTTTAATAATGGAATTGCGCGCTATGGTATTAAAAACTTTGTTCTTGCTTTAATAATGCTACCAAAATCCTTGCTAACTACTTAATTTATTTTTAGAAAGATTGAATAATTAACAGAGCTTAGAATTCAAAAATCTTCATGATACAGCAGTAAGCCTTGCGTTTGACAAATAAAAAAGGTAAAATCGGTCTAAATATGTATCTTATGCATAACATTATATTGGAAGCAAGGCATGTTGTTAGTATATAAGCCCGGGCCCGGGCCCGGTACCAAGCCCGGCAGCAAAGCCCGGGCCCGGGCCCAGTATTTTTGAGCCCGGTCGATCACTGCCCCAAAAGTCTTTGTATATACATTTTGTACATGCAAATTTTTCTGTACTATAATATAGTACAGTAGCGATCTTAGTGTGGTAAAACAGGGTTTTCGATCTTTGATAGTGTATCTTAGCTAATTTCTGGGTTTCTGACGCCAAAAATTACTAAAAATTGTCTCGAAAGGACGCGAAGCGCCGAAAAATTTGACATTTTTTCATTGCAAATGCAAATTCTGCCATTTTAAAGATATATAGGACAAACAATTACTGATTTCGGCGCGAGGCGCCGAAAACTTTTGGGGATTTTACACCTTTTTTTATAGTTTTTGTCTTCCCAAAAATCTTTGTACATTATGTATAAAAATTTTTTGGGTACTTATGGTATAGAAACGATTTTAGTGGTGGTAAAACAGAATTGTTCGACTTTTGGTAGTGTATTTTAGCTAATTTCCGGGTCTCTAAGGGCAAAAATCACTAAGAATCGTCTTCAAACGGCGCGAAGCGCCGAAAAATATGTCATTTTTTCTTTTGAAATGCGATTTCTGCCATTATAAAAATATATAGAACACAAGATTACTCAATTCGGCGCGAAGCGCCGAAAATTTTCTCGAATTTCAGACCTTTTTTGCAATTTTTGTCTTCCCAAAAATCTTTGTACATGTACAAAGACGGTTCCTAGAAGTCTTTGTACATCGGGAAAAATCTTTGCCGAGTACAAAAAACACTGATAGGGATGAGTGAAAAGAGGTACCCCTCCCTTCCCTCAGATTTTTAAAAACCGGGTACTATCAGGCGATTATGATGAAAAATAAGTTGCTGCTAGAAAATTTTTGATTTCATAGTGAAAAAATAAAAGCTCACTTAACAAAAAGTTCAGTCAACCTGATCAGCTTTGCAAAAATATTAATTGTTTCCTAATCTTACACTTTTGTCAATTGTTTGTCATATAGTGGCAAATTATTCCAGTCAATACATTGTTTGAAATAATAAATATGCATTTTTCGAAAAAATACATTTTATTATTGACTTTGTCCGTCATCTGATATAGAGAATTACATTTGAATATGCTCAAGTAGATGGCAATATCAATATATCACGTAGTAAAAACGCACGTTATGATGACATGTCTACCAAGTGACTACTTTTGAATTTCACCTTCCTCGGGCCACTCCTACAATGCCCACCTATGGTATTAAGATAAACGAAAAAGCACTAAAATGATCAGCTTGCCAAGCAAGAATCACCTACTTATAGAATCAAGATGCAAAAATAAGCACACTGGCTGTTTTACGGTAGAAAGAACAAGACATTCCCTTGCATGCAACTGTAATTTATAATAGAACCAACGGTTTCAGTTTCCCAAATTGATACAATGTTGTTCTATATATAAGCTAGGCTTACTGTAATATTTTGTCTAATATAATTTAATTCAACGCGAAAAAATGCTCCGAAATAAATCACAAAAGAATAAGCGAGTATACGTTGTGCGAGACTATAAATGCATGCAATATGTGCTATGAATATATATTGCTGACTAATGGCATTCGTCTTTCGCTACACCTTATTATCATTCACATACTCGTATAACAAATGTATAGAAAAATGCGCGTAATGTAACTCTCCTCTGACCTAGATTAGGAAGAACTCAATTTTTACGATTCTCAGTCACTTGAGGCAATATCACTAGAACATGTAAGAGATAAAATAAAGCCTTAAAAGTATTGTAGGCTATTGTATCGCGCACGCGACTTTTCGCAAGAATTCTGTTGCAGTTTGGCATTAAGTTCATAATTCGAGACGATTTTTAAATAATATTCAGCTCTGAAACTGTCAGAAATCTAGCTTACTACGACCATAAAAGACGTAGGTATAAATTTCCCTGAATTTTTTCCAAAATTTTATTCTTTCATAATCCAGATTGCTTCCTGACTTTGCAAGGCAGCAAACTCTTTTACATCCTTGGTCAATATTTAAAGAATTGTCCACTCTGCTCTTGAAACGGCAAGAAAGAATATCAAGCTTTCGAGCTTTGGATTATTGGGTAAAAGTCATCTGCGTTATTTGAGAATTCGTAAAAATCCTGAAAATTTTGTTTGATTTTAGGAATTACTATGTTTGCTTTTGTTTTGAAACAATACATAAATCAAATTTGTTTAACGGTAAGTACTTCTTGACGAAGAAATGTATTAAAAGTAAGTCGTCTGAAATACAGCTCTTTCGCTTACGTATGTGTGTACGTACTAACAAGTCAAGTAGGCATCTACAGAATTCTAGATTATATACGTGTTTTGTCAAGAGTCTACTAACTTCATTTTATAATTTGGCAAACCAGTTTTTTACATTAATCCACAGTAAAAGATATGCAGTGATGCTTTAAAATTCTGAACAGATTCGGTGAGTACGAGTGGGCAAAAACTTATGATACGTGTCTAATACCTTAATTAGAAATCACGCATTAGAAACCTCGCTTATTCACATTAGATAGGCGATCATGTGACCAACCGAACAATAATGAAAATAGGCATAGGACGGTAAGGAGTAAGATTTGGAAATACGAAAAAATATGCGGAAGAAGCATTGAAGAATTAAGATCAAAACAAATTAGACAAGCAGAGTAAATCATTATATAAAAAAGCCAAGGCTAAAAGTTTCAAACATCATGTACCTACCTAATGATTTCAGAAACTGGTGCAGTGTAAAGAGACTGGATGAGGATAAAAACACTAATGTTAGCCATTTTAACATAAATTCTAAAGATACAGGGTGGCTCAATAAAACGAATGGCGCATCGGTCTTTATAACTTTTCTAATACTCGACCATACATGCACAGCATGGGAATTCTATGGGGACTTTTAAAGTGCCTTTTTGGGGCCTAGAAATGGTAGGCACGCGTCAAAAACATCGTTTTTCGGCGTTTCTGACGATGATCTATCTTTCTCGGGCATAAAAATACAAAAAAATCGAAAAAAAATTCAGAAAAGTCGAACAAATTGAACAAAATATAGTCAAAACATGAGCAAATGGCGCGAAGCGCCGAAAATTTTACACTTTTGAGCAAAAGAATAGCTTAAACGCTTAAAAAGCACCTTTTCTACGAATTTTTATAAAATTTTTGTGAACTTTTGAAAAATCGCGAATTCTGGGGGGATGGAAAAATTTCTGAGGGGGGGGTGAAAAAATTTCTGAGGGGGTAAAAATTTTTCTGGGGGGCATGATCATGTATGTACATGGCCAATTTAAATGCAATTTGCTTTGCTAAAAAGCCTATTACCTCTGTAAGAGCTTCGCTAAGTTTTATTAATGCTGATTGAATCGCTGTTAGTTTAAACTAAATCACGTAAAAATCGTTTTTGGGCTCATGAAAGCATCTGTTAGAAGCATTATTTCTCTTTGCAGCACTGTAACTTCACAGTATTTTACGATAGCTCAATACAAATTCTTCTATTCTGAAGCCCCATTATTTGTATATCACTCATGTAATTTGGTTCGAGATATTTTTTTCTTTTCTAGATAAATGAGCTTTAATCAAAGGTTGCACATTTTGGCAACTGCCAGGAAAGTAAAAACGCTGATGCATGAATGCAATGACCCGCGATAAAGATGCAGCTGTTCCACATAGGCAAAATCAATCAAAATAAAATTTTTTTAGTAAATAGATAATTTTGGTTTCATTTAAAACAAATTGCGTCTAATTATCTTCTTTTGTTGAAGAGTTATACTGTTGTAAAAATAGCTAATTTTAGGCAAAAAAATCAGCAAAAAAGGTGGAAAAAACGACTTCTGCTCAATTCAGTGTAAACTAACAGCAGCTCGTCCTGGATAACTGAAACTTCATCACGTTCTTGCAGAGGTGACGGACTTCTAGACAAAGCAAACAGCATTTATTTGATCAATTATGTGAGAAGTTATAAAGACCAATACGCCATTCGTTTTTTAGCCACCCTGTATAAGATTATCTATTTAGCTCCAAAGACGCGATTCAGACCTAGATCATCAATACCTTAGCGGTGCATCATTTTTATGTAATTTGTTTTGTTGCTAAAATATAATAACTTTATAAAAGTTAACAAAAGAAGATAATTTAGTTCTGCTAATGCTGTTTGTGCCTTAAATTAGCATTTTTATTTTTATCCTGTATTACATGCATCTTTAAGTGTGCTGTCACAGAATAATGTTAGACACAACACAAGCTTGCTCAGCATGACGTTTTCAAAAGGGCGATCCGGGAAATTTTTTCTTCGAATGCATAAGTATTTTTTGACTCGAAAACCATGGGTATGCAATGTTTTTTGAACAAGGTCGGTTTGTACATGTACAAAGATGGTCCCTAGAAGTCTTTGTACATTTAGTACACACAAATTTTTGGGTACTATAACATGGTGCAGTGGCGATTTTAGTGTGGTAAAAACAGAGTTGTTCAACCTTTAGTAGTGTATTTTAGCTAATTTTTCGGTTTCTGAGAGCAAAAATCACTAATAATCGTCTCAAAACGGCACGAAGCGCCGAAAAATTTGACATTTTTCATTTCAAAATGCAATTTCTGCAATGATGAAGGTATATAGAACACACAATTACTCATTTCGGCGCGAAACGCCTAAAACTTTTGAAATTAGTGCTTTTGGGGTAAAAGGTCGCTAAACACGTTTAAACCGAATTAAAACAGCGTTTTCAAGATTTTTTAAGAAGTCTGAATATGAGCTGCACTCAGTAAATTTGTGAAATTTCGTTACCAGAATCGCATCCTATTTATGCCAGAAAAGATTTTGTCCCCCCACCCAATGTTTTAGCAAAAATCAAAATTATGGCCAAAAATTGAAGGTCATTCACCTTCTTTCCCCTTAAATTGGCCGGGGGTCCCCTATCCCATATTTCGAGCCATATACAGATATGTTCAGAGGTGAAATTTTACAGAATTTCAGATGTCGAACAGCAGTAAAATATTGGGCAGCTAGTCTAGATGACAGATTTTATTTATACATACCAGACTTGTCGCGGAACCTTTTTATCGTCACAATATAGATAGAGCTCGTCGAAAAACGCTAAAAAATGTCATTCTTTTTGCCTGACTCCTAGTGCTTCTCGATGTATCTGACTTCGAAAACTTTCGGCTTCCTTCAAGATAAGATGCTATATACGGGTCTAATTGCATCGGTTGCAATAATATGTATGGGTGAGTTTATAAGATTTTTAAGAGCGATTACGGCAAACAAGGAAAGCCATACGCGTGGTTTTTGACAGAAAAAACACGTAATAGATCGAACAAAAATAGAAAGCTTGTTGTTTCACGCGACATTAAACAACTAAGCGAAATTCGGTCGACAAAGCCTGCATTTATATTATTGCGGCTTTGCTTTTTAATTATAACCAGAAAAAGCTCAAATTTATTAACTAAGCGGAAAATTGATCAGATATAATCCACAAGAATAATAAATAAATCATTTCGATAAAACACACGAGTACATAAGCTTCTCGAATGACATAATCTTTTAAAAAACTCCTTTAAAGAGTGCTACCTTCAGAGACGGAAATACGAGTAACATGTTGTTTCGTGCATTCGTTACGTTATTGCGACGGATAAACAGATTTTTTGTACAGGGTCCCTTTGTACATGTACAAGGACAGTCCCCAAGTCTTTGTACATTTTGTACATGTAAATTTTTGCGTACTTTAATGTGGTAGGTACAGTAGCGATTTAAGACCAATAAAACAGAGTTTTTCGACCTGTAGTAGTCTATTTTAGCTAATTTCTGGGTTTCTCACGCCAAAAAATGACTAAAAATTTTCTCAAACGGCGCGAAGCGCCGAAAAATGTGACATTTTTCCATTTTAAATGCAAATTTTGGCATTATTCAGACATATAGGACAGACAATCACTCATTTCGGCGTGAAGCGCCAAAAATTTTTTTGGAATTTTACAAGTTTTATAGTTTTTGTCTTCCCAAAAATCTATGTATATGTACAAAGACGGTCCCGAAAAGTCTTTGTACACCGGGGAAAATCTTTGCCGTATACAAAAAACCGTGCAGATAACTGACAAAATAACGAAAAAATTCTGTATCAATCGAATAACCTCAAAAAAGTGAAAGTTATTATATTTACACTGGAATTCTTTTCCTACGAGGGAAGAGATACATAATCTGACGCTGGCAAAAACTGAAACAAGAACACACATGTATAATAGTTATGCAGGGTTAGTAGCTTAGCTGAGCTCCCTAGGGGCATGACTTTTGCGCACAAACAGCAAAAACACATAAACAAGCTTAAGAAACAACCTTTTACACAATATTAGAGAAGTGGCGAAAAATCGACTTTGAATAGGACCTCCACTATATGTCCTTAACATGCAGATCAGACATGAGCAGCAGCCAAATTCTGGGGGTCTGAGTGGTATAAAAGCGGCAAAAATCCAAAAAACATGCCAAAAATTTAATTCTTGGGGTCTATCGATTCTGGAAGATCTACCAGATGCTCAAAGAGGGTGTTGTAGGACCCCAACCTCCTACCTACCTACCCACGTCCACGTAGGCTTACATGCACGCTTGCTTAAGGAATGAATTTCGAACATATGAAGTTTAAGTATTCTGCTGAACCAAAAAAGATGAAACCCACGGGTTTTTTAGCTCACGCTAATGATAGTTGCCCCGTGCTAATGAAAATTTTGGCCGTTAGCGCGACGTGCTAACGAATACGCAGACGTATTTTTGCGAAATCGTAATGATTTTAAAGCTTTTTAACGTATTTTTTAGCAGAAACCCCAAAAAATTAACGGCGCTTCGCGCCGAGTGTCATGCTTACTCTTTATTCAGCGGCAAACGCGCGATTTAAACACCCCATCATTAATTTACGTACAAACTAAAAGATTTAGCATTCATCTCGCCTATTTGTTTAACGATTTATGGCACATAATAATTTTGTGACGACTTTGCACTGTTTTGTTGTTTGAAGATAAAATTGGCTTTTTTATGTTCATTTATCATTCAATTCATAAGCGCGTTGACGTCTGTTTTTATATCAAATTATTATATGGCAACCGCATTATTTTGATGTTCTAATAGGAACAAAGGTGTCAGTTTCTAAGTTTGTTGAGCATTAGGAAGCCAATAATTGAGATTTAGCATGAATTTCTTGATTTATTTAAAGAAAAAACATTGATCAAGAAAAAACATTGATCTGCAGAATATCACGGCATTCTTAAACAGCTAAATTAAAAAAGAAAAGACACGCATTACTGACACTATATGTAGGTATTACACAGGTAAAAACCTGGTGTGCTAATTTAATCTATCCCGTGCTAATGGAAAAAATTTTCATTAGCACTGGTACTGATGGAAAACTTGCTTAGAAAAACGCTGATGAAACCCCATACATCTGCGTTGGTCGTGATTTTCGGATTTTTCTCTATTTCTACATCCAAGAATTTTCGACAAAATTTTGTTATTCTTTAAATGTCTTTTGAATTTCTAACTAATACTTCGAATTTTGTCATATTTTTTTCGAATTCGTCATTATTTCCGTGATTTTCAATCTAGAAAATCAGATATTTCCCAATGGTTTGAGAAATTAAGCATTTAAAAAATTATTCGCAGCATGTCCATATCGTTACATCTTAAAAATGGTCACGAGTTCCCAAAAATTGTTACACTTTTACGTGTGTAATCAAACAAGGGCGTAATAGTTTGAACCCCTGAATCCCGGAATCCCCCTGCAGACACCAGAACTCGATTCATCCCGTTTTCTATATGTGTTCTTCCCGATTTTTTGAAGCCATTGGGAAAAAAGTTAAGAAAGGTGAGAAAAAGGGAAACGTCGAAAAATAGAGAATCTTGCCCCTATCATCAATTTTTAGCCCATTTTTCATGAAAACTCGATTTGGGAATAACATATAAAGCATATTTTTCCTTCAACAGCTTATAATGTTTGTGTGATTCTATTTCAAACCATACATAAACCTAAAGCACCTACCTAATAAAAAATTTTTGATTTTTTGAAGTCATTGAGAAAAGAGGAAAGAAAGTGTAGGCAAAGAAAAAAGTCGAAAAATAAAAATTCTCCCCCTTATCATCAATTTTTAGTCCTTATTTATGTAAAAAAACTTTTAGAATCCAGGACTCCCCAAAATTGTAGCCTTGCTCGTAAATGCTTGCGAATAATGTGTTTCCTAATTGTAATTCAAAGCATATACGTATGAAATGGAGCAATAAAAATTTTTTGATTTAAATGAGGTTGAAACGAAATATTCGAAAATAAACCGATTTTTCAAAAGCCAAGTTTTCGTATTAGGCAAAATTGTTCCATTCCATCCATACAGAGACTTTCAGGAATCGTCATTGTACAAACGTGATGACTTCTTGCGTGTCAAGGACAGTTTAAATTTATAAATTCCCACCAAATTTGTAATTTTTCTGTATGTCTCTGTCTGATGTTAGCTCTTAAAAAGCCCTAAATTAAATTCAAAAAAGAGAAAAGGAACGTCATTACATGCCATACATGTAAGAGGGGGTGAGGGGACACCCCTCCCCCACCCAAAGTCGAACGTTCACCCCCCATTATCCCTCAAGACCAGAAAATTTCTGACCCATCCCCCATTTTTGTAAAGAATCGAATTTTTTTTGGTCGTTTCTAGGCGTTTTTTGGCCGTTTTTGCCCAAAAATTGGACGTCATTTACCACCACCCCTCCTGGAAATAGAGAAGATTAAACGAGTCAAAATATCCCAAACCGCTTTCAGAAGCTCCTAATTTGAGTCAAACGTAATGAATAAAAGAAAATTATTTCGTGTTAATTCAGTTTAATAATTTGAAATGGTTTAAAAAGTAACAAAAAAATTTACGGCGCTTCGCGCTCATTGAATATTCCGGACCATTTTACTATTAGAAAGCACTAAATGTAAAGTCAAACTGAGGACGATAAAATTTGTATTTCCAGAACTTCTTACCGTAGACGAAATTAAGTACATTGTCAGATTGACTAAAGAATAAGTCGACAAGAGAGTAGTAACACACCATACTACGCATAATTAGACTGAATTATAGTTTTACACCAAAAGCGATCTATGTAAAAAGACTATTCGGCGATATTTTTATCTCCACTATGTTATTATATTCGGATTAAGTTTGACATAATGGGCGTCTAGCGCAATACTCGTATTCAGCTTCATAAACTGACGTTAAAAATCTAATGGAGCAAATATCTAATTATATGTTAACAAATGTTAAAATTTAAGCAAAAAGCATACGTATAATTAGTGGACGTGTGTAAGTTTAACAGTGCAATGCATAGGAATGAAAAGTCAATTAGGTACCCAAAAATGAAGAAACAGACTAGTAAATCATGTATACAAAGTCTCATCTGGTCTATTTGAAATGATTTACCTAGGCTATGTAGCAAAGACCCCGTGGTCCAAACGTGAGAGAGGAAGAGAATAAATCCCAAAATTCAGGACCAGTAAATTTAAGATGCGGGCTTTTTTGCAAGTCAAATGCAAAATGATCAAAAATGCCTAAACAAACTGCTTAAGTTATGTAGAACTACGTTTGTTAGTAATTTGTAGCCCGTTTCGACTGATTTCATTCTTTTATCGATCAGAATATAAGAATTTATCCAAAAAATTCGACATTTTGATAATTCAATCCAATTTAATTCTGGTCATTTTTGATTAAACAGGACAGTGAGGCACTTTGAAAAATTTTGACATCTTTACATCTTTTCAAAAAATCATGCTGAAAATTATCAATAAGCCCAAAATCGCCTGACAGCGACTGAAATGTATAAATATATGTGTGCGGCAGTGTTTTTTTTTGTACAAGGTCCGTTTGTACATGTACAAAGATGGTCCCCAAAAGTCTTTGTACATTTTGTACATGCAAAATTTTGTGTACTATAATATAGTACAGTAGCGATTTTAGTGTGGTAAAACAGGGTTTTCGATCTTTGGTAGTGTATTTTAGCTAATTTCTGGGTTTCTGACGCCAAAAATTACTAAAAATTATCTGAAAAAAAAATATTGACATTTTTCCATTCTAAATGCAAATTCTGCCATTTTAAAGATATATAGGACAAATAATTTATCAGCTCGGCGCGAAGCGCCAAAATTTTGGGAATTTTACACCTTTTTACAGTTTTTTGTCTTTCTAAAAATCTTTGTTTATTTTGTACACACAAAATTTTTTGGGTACTATAATATGGTACAGCAGCGATTTTAGTGTCGTAAAAACAGAGTTCTTTGACTTTCCGTAGTGTTTTAGCTAATTTCTGGGTCTCTAAGGGCAAAAATCACTAAGAATCGTCTTAAAATGGCGCGAAGCGCCGAAAAATTTGACATTTTTACTTTTGAAATGCAATTTCTGGGATTATAAAGATATATAGAACACACAATTACTCATTTCGGCGCGAAGCGCTGAAATTTTTTTCAAATTTAGAGCCTTTTTTCAATTTTTGTCTCCCCAAAAATCTTTGTACATAGTACAAAGACGGTCCCGAAAAGTCTTTGTACATCGGGAAAAATCTTTGCCGAATACAAAAAAAAAACCGTGGTGTGCGCTAGTTAAAGATAAATTTTCATCGATTACAAGACTGCATTAAAGAATGACTGCAATAATGCAATCGCATATAAAAATACGGACTGGGTTTTTTCTTCAAAAGATAAGTTTTTTCTCGCGATGTTATGCTAAAAGCTGCTTCTCCATTCCACTGATACCAATCTTAGGTGTTTCCTTGTCGTTTCTGATCAAAATAGGTCATTTATCTCATGAACGATCGGCTAATTAACGCCGGAAATTTTGCACCTTTACATTCACGGTAAGGTAGTCTTACTGCTTCCGGTTAGATCGAACAAAATATTATGTACATAGATTTAAAAGCGTTCTGATGCCTAGTGAGTAGTGATTTACATAAAAATTCCGATCGGAATGTAAAAGACTATAAAGTGCATTTACAGATAATTTGTGTTCCTACCTACATACTGAAAAAAATCATTAATATCTAAACATGTAAAATATACTACTTAATAATGGTGCAAACATATACGTAATGACTCAAAATTTCGGATAGGGATCCTCAGCCATAAGAAAGCTGGGGGATGACCGACTTCCAAAGGAGGATGCTCCGTCCCCGATTCCCCATTCATATGTCTGAGTGTAAGCAGTACTTTATGGATAACGTTCCTTACCGTTAGAACCCAAAACAGGTGCGCTTCTATCATTGGTCATAGTTTTTTTGAGCTGAATGCGTCCTCCCGTACCGCCAGCCTTGCGTATTTCGTTTAATAAATTCGATCTATCGGCCGAAGGGGTCTGAGGCGACTGACAGTTTGACGCTTGCTGTTTAAGGACTAATCCCAGCGAGGGAGCTGGGGGTGGAGGCGGAGGTGCAGGTGGAAAAGGCATTTTTAAGATGAGCACAAACAAAAGGTATCTAATCGTTCAAATGCGTTAAAATCACATGCAGTCGACTAATATAGAGTACGAGTTGAGTGTAGGTACTGTAGTCACGCCTGAACGAACGATATAGTAGTAATTTACTTTCAAATGAATGAAAATATGATTAAAAATTTGAATTATTTATAAAAATACTCAATACCTGTCTAAATAGATGACGCCTACGGTAATAATTTTAAGCGAGACTTAAGATCAAAAATCTTCGCTTGGGTAGGTAAGTGAAATTTCAGAATTTCAGAATAGCAAATTCAGTGCCCACACACGCGTTCCGATTTATTGCAAAATACATTTCAATCTTTTGAGCGAATAAACATATAGAATTTCTTTTAAATAACAAGAGACTTTTGACTCGTATACATTTGCGGTAAGATCCGAAATATTTTGAGAAACAATGGTCAACACCGTTTATAGATCATACCCAAAATTTTTTTTACATTTTTTTCCACGTTTTTTGTGAGATCTGAAAACGACAAAGATAGAGCGCCCGTGTTAAAAAATCAGTTTTAAATAGAAAATCCTATGTGTACATTCAATGGCGGTGGTTGGTACACTTTATGTTTTAAAATTTTGCGCTCTACTCACCATTTTTTTCGGCAAAGATTTTTCCCGATGTACAAAGCCTTTTCGGAACTGTCTTTGTATATATATACATGTACAAAGATTTTCGGGAAAGCAAGAATTGTAAGAAAGTCTAAAATTTTTAAAAACTTTCGGCGCTTCGCGCAGAAATGAGTAATTGTGTGTTTTTTATATCTTTATAATGGCAAAAATTCAATTTAGACAAGGAAAAACGCCAAATTTTTCGGCGCTTCGAGCCGTTTTTAGACAATTTTAAGTATTTTTTCTCGTCAGAAAACCCTAAATTAGCTGAAATACTCTACCTAAGGTCGAAAAACCTTGTTTTACCGAACTAAAAACGCTACTGTACCATATTTTAGTATACAAAAATTTGAATGTACAAAATAAACAGACTTTTGAGTAACATCTTTGTACATGATATACAAAGGGACCTTGTACAGAACAAAAAACACGGGCTCTACTAGGAATATTACGATCAGTAATACATTATTTCTTTTAAAACTTGATTTTCCTTCCTTCAAAAAGCATTTTAGCCTATTTCTAAAGTTCCTTTTGACAATAAAAACTCAATAATTTAACAATTTATCAATATGGCGCAAAGTGCCAGAAAACTTCGAAATTTTATCTCTCTAAAACGCATTTTCGCATTACAAGAATTGTCCAAATCCAGCATGGCCTAAAACATCAATAAAAATAAAATTATATTGATCAATACATTTTTGACATTTTACCTCTTTAACGCACTTTTGCATTTTAAAAATTGTCAAAATCCGCGCAAAAGATGAAGATTTTCAATCATAAAGAAACACTACCGCAAGTTGTCGGTAAAAGTGATGCAATCGGCGCAGCGCGGCTTAAGCATCAATAACAAGTAGGAATTAAATCAGCACTTGTGTAGTTTAGAAAGGTAAGAAAAAAGTTTTATTAGTTTTTTCGAAATTTGATGTTATGTGGTCCATTCTTATATGGTGATCACGAATATGACATTTACTTTGATCACAGACCAGCAATTTTCGGGAAATTCAATTTTTTTGACTAAATAGACTCTAATTATTTTGAAAAAATCGGCGCGAGACGCCGAAAATTTTTTATATTTTTGATTTTAAAAAATAGGTAAAGAGAAAAATTCATTCTCACATTTCATTGCGGGGGAACGTGCCCCTCCTATTCCCCCTACATACGGGCCTGTCTTTAAACCACTTTGCACCAAAACGTTCCGAACTGCAACATATTTGTAAAAAAATCAAACTTTTGCAAGTTAGAGTAAGCAAGGTATGACTAATTTAAACCTATCAATGTTACGGGTAACATTTAGATTAAATACAACAAATTATCAGCTTCTAAACACGACTTATTACTAATAATTTGGTACATCATACACAAGCAAATATGTAAACGTCTGAATTCGAGTCTACACAAATTGAGTTGTATAGAAGAAAAGCTGCCATTGTAACTGAAAATATATTAGTAAATCTACATTGAATAGCTTCCAACCGATTTATATCCCAAAGAGAGGAGGGGTTCCAAACTGTACGGCAATATTCTAATAGCCTAACATAAGCTGGAAATCAAACCCCCTAAGTCACGGACAAACAGATTATCACCAGGAATAATTTCCCGCTAAGTCAATGAATAAATTTTGGATTATTATTACCCAAATAAGAAACTGGACACTTAGTTCGTGAAATAGCTGAATCCCATTTAATTGTCCGGGCAAAAATAACATCTACAGACTGTAAAAATCCATAGTTATGACTAATCATTAAAAATCTTAATATCATCAGCAAACATATGAACTGAACTAGAAAAACCATTATTACTAATAGTAATACGTCATTCGGAATAAACACAAGGATAAAGAAAGTCGCAAGGAAAATAAGATAGCACATGATAAAATGCGAAACGTTTTGAACACTCAGAGAGATAGTGAATAGCGCTCACGAGTGCCCCATCAAAAAATTTCCGAAATCAACCTTTTTAAAATTTCTCTCAAATGAATCAATATTTGAAGAAATTCGAATATACTGTGGAAGATCGTTTCAAACTCTAGCTGATCTAGTAGCAAAACGCTACTTTTACGATCAAGTCGAAATCTACCTAAATATTAATGTAAATCGAAGAAAGCGTAGGTCCAAGCACGCATCCCTGTATTACTCCGATAGTTACGGGTACGTAATCTGAAAAAGACTGATTAATGCGAACACATTGAGAACTATTAGCTAGATAAGCTTTAAACCATATATAGAGATTTCCCTCAATCCCATTTCCATTTAACTTAGCAAGAAGTTTTACCCTAATTATTTTATCGAAGGCTTCTAAAGAATCCAAGCAAATTATATCTACCATTATATACCTTTTCCGCGAGTGACTGTATTCATGAAAATGTGCACTTTAACAATTGAGTTTCACAAGATTTATTTTTTTGAAAACCAAACTGAAAAGGAGATATCAGATTATTGGTGTTCAGAAAATTTCGCAATTGATTATTAATAATACGTTCCATAATTTTGAAAACAGAACAACAAAGGGAAATAGGCCGATAATTTTCGACTAATGATGGGTCCCCTTTTTCAATATAGGAATGACATACACTTTGCTCCAAAAGTTCTGAAATGTTACCAGACAGAAAAGATACTGTGAAAATGCTAACTAAAGTTTCTATTATTTAAACCGATAATTTTTATGAACATATTACTAATTCCACAGGACCAGTAGACGTAGAATTTTGTTACCAGCCAATAGCTTAACTTTAGAAGATATTCACCTAAAAGAAGCTGACAGATTGTATTAAATGCATGAATTGATCCTTAACTACATATTTTCAAACCTGGTGCTTGAAGTCACTACAAAAACGAATGTCATTATTAGGTACTGTAACATCTGATTTCTTCATTAAACAAATGAGATGTAATCTCGAGTTTTCGACCTACTCAGTCAGAGCATTGACGGAATTCAGTATTAGAGTAGAAAGTAAGGCATATGCAGAAGTTTCAAGCACATTCATTCACTATACTTGTAATCGCTATAGTGTAATCATTGAAACAGATGCAAGTTTCATCTGCACTTAGCCTATGAGATCTTTGAAAAATTTCTTCATTGCTTAAACAGTGTAAGACGATATGAAGAGAGAAGGTAAAATCCGAAAACCACGACCTAGAATCGGACTCAGGACAAATGGTTAAAATCTGGAACCGAAGAGCTCAGGACAAATGGGTAAAATCTGGACAATCAATCAGCACAATAGGACAATGAAAAGATCAGGACAATGTGGGATATGGCATGTGGGGTCGACTGGGAAACAGAAACCGGAGAAATCTGGGCAAGAATCAGGATAGCAATCTAAACAGTGACAATGGCATGCAGTATAGGGTCGGACTAGCCGATAAAAGGCAAATATGAAATCCGGACAATCGATCAGGACAATGATTAAAATCAGACAATGTAATAGATATGGGGACTGATCAAGACAAATTGAGTGAAATCCGGACAATTAATCAGGACAATAACGAAATCAGTACCGATGGAGTGGGTATTCTCGAACTAGGCAAGAATGCCCAAAGGGGACCTGATAGGGGTTCACAACCAAAACTACCCCCTCTTATATTGTACTGATTTCGTCATGGTCCTGATTGATTGTCCGGATTTTACTCAATTTGTCCCATCCCGACCAGTCCGACCCTACATATGCATCGCAATACATCGTCCTGATTTTCTCATTGTCCTGATTGATTGTCCGGATTTCACCTAATTTGTCCAACCCGGCCAGTCCGACCCTACATATCTAATACATTGTCCTGGTCTTTTCATTTTCCTGATTGATTGTCCATATCTTACCCATTTGTCCTGAGTCCGGTTCCGGTTCAGGATTTTACCCATTTGTCGGAGTCCGGTTCCGGATTTTACCCATTTGTCCTGAGTCCGGTTCCGGTTCCAGTTCCGGATTTTACCCACACCCTGATGTGAAAAGCCCAAAAAAGTTATTTAACAGACCTCGCCCGTTTTTATGATTTTTTTTGAGAAAAAATTGTTTTTTCCAATTCCTCCCCATGGCTTAAATCCTGGCTACGCCTATGAGGGAGAAGGTGCCTTGCAGTACTCAGTGAGGGGAAAGAAGTACTCTGGAATTTCGACAAATAGTCAGCAGGTCAGTTTGTAGAACAATGTAGATATTGAATATTTTCCGAATAGACAAAATGTCTCGATAAAAAATCTTCAATAGATGTGACTTTCATCGATTTCAGAAAAAGCTTTTGACAAAATTTCGCATACAAAATTACATCATAAACTTTCTGATTATGGCTTACATGGTTAACTATTTAACTGGCTTAAATACAATACAAATACAAATATTTTATTTTCGTCGCACAAAAAAGAACACAATAAGAAAATAAGCATTATTATACAATGCAATACAATTATAAATAAACATTCGACATGAATCATCATACAAAATCACATATTCTAAAAGCAAGAAATTATTAATTTAAGTACATTTATACGAGATTAGTGCAAAAGACAAAGGTAGGCACGCAGGCTAAATAAATTGTGCACTTAGAACACGCCCCCTAGCAAATACCCGTTAGATCAACTTTTTCAACTTTTCACGGAGGGAAGCAACACTAGGAGATCTTACAAGAGCTTCGGGGAGCGAATTCCATACGTGTGAATCCACCTATTGGATAAATCATACCCATGAACATCAAGCCGAAAAGGAGTGCATTCACATTTTATTGAATTTTGAGCACGCCTGCTGTTTTCACAAAAAGTAAAAAAGTCGGCTTGCTGCAAAACGCATCTACCACTCAATATCTGATACATCATACAAAGATCACTACGCAATCTGCGAATCTCCAGGCTATCCAATTCTAAGGAACTGAGTCTTTCGCATAAGAAAGTCCCTCGAAATAAAATAATTTTACGTGTAAATTTCCTTTGAACATTTTCGATCATTGAAACATGGGTGCCTTACGGTATGGATTCCAAACAGTGCTACAATACTCAAGAAGCGGTTTGACGTAAACATGAAAGCCCTAGACATATTTAGTTTATTTCAAGATGCAAATGATTTCATTATTAGCATAACCCTAGCATAAGCTCTACGCGTTATATCATTATAGTGGAAATTAAAATCAAGTTTACTTGATACGTAAACACCCAAATCTTTCTTATCTTCTCGATGTCAGTGCGTAGTCGTTAATAGTTCTTTTTCAGATAGCCTAAATGTATCCGGCGATGTAGGTACCGCAAGGGAGTGTGATAGGGCCAACTCTTTTTCTGATTTACATAAATGATTTGTGCAATAATATCAATAGTTGTGTACAATTATTTGCCGACGATGTTAAATTGTACAATTTAGTCTTCCTGTAAGTCTATATTTCAAAATGATCTTAATAAGCTTTACATGTGGTCGCATGAATGGCAGCTTCAGATATCTATCGATAAAAGCTCGTTCCGTACTTATGAAAAAATCAAACATCAATATTTCATTGGAAATCAACTTTGCTGTCTGATTCGGACTGTGTCCGTGACATAGGTGTTTTGCTTGCCCTCGAAATTTTAAATTTGATTAGCACTATCACGAAATAATTAAAAAGCTTCTCAGCACTTCAGTCCAGTGTCTACTAGTCTGATGCTTAGGTTATTCTTCTCTCGTGATCATGAAATTTTGTCTCGTGCGTTCAAGATCTATGTTCGTCCACTGCTTGAATATTGCTCTACAGTTTGGAGTCCATATCGTATTCGAGATATTGATCACATTAAAAGAGTTCAGCGCAGTTTTATGCGAAATATCTTCGGCTTTAACAGCGGTTTTTCTTATAACAATCGTTTAATTAAACTGTCTTTAAAACGTTTTGAAACACGCCGTATTCATTTTGCATTGTGCTTGCATTTTCAAATTATCACTGGACAATCCCATATTCTTTGTGACAAATTTTTTGCTTTCAAAAACAATTATACTCGCTCTGTTAATAATTTTGAGCTTGATTTTTCCAGTAGAGGCGCGGGTAGAATCCGGAAATCGAAATGGAAACTGAAAATGGAAAATGGGTAAAAGCCGGAAATGGAAAATGGAAAAGGAAAATGGAAATGGAAAATGGAAAAGGAAAATGGAAATTGAAAACGAAAAAATGGGTAAAAGCCGGAAAATGGAAAATGGAAAATGGAAAAGTGGGTAAAAGCCAGAAATGGAAAATGGAAAATTTTACATTTCCTTTATTTCCAACGGAAAATAATTAATTTTCGAATTTTTCGGTCGTTAATGTCAAAATCAAGTCTTTCTCACCAAATTTCTCTATTTTCGAAGAAATTTTGAAAGCGTAAGTCAAAATGGAGAGGTCTACAAAAAATGAAAAAAATGGAAAATTGTTCATTTCTTCGTCTTTTCACTCAAAATTCCCCTCTTTTGAAAAGATTAACCTTCCAGATACGAAAAATCGTTATTCACTTCGACTACAACGATTTCGTCGCAATTGGAAAATCGCCGGAAAATGGAAAAATAGGGTAAAACCCGGAAATGGAAAATTTTTTATCCCCTTTATTTTCAACGGAAAATGATCCATTTTCAAAATTTTCGGTCGTAAATATCAAACTCATGTTGTTTCTCAGAAAAATTTCTCTATTTATTAAAAATTTCGAAAGCGTAAACTAAAAATGGAAAAGTCTACAAAAATGGAAAAAACTGAAAATCGTTTATTTCTTCGTCTTTTCACTCAAAATTTTCCTCTCTTGAAAAGATTGACCTTCCAGATCCGAAAAAATCGTCATCCACTTCGACTACAACGATTTCGTCGCAGATGGAAAATCGCCGGAAAATGGAAAAAATAGGGTAAAACCTGGAGGCACTTATTCACTATAACCCCTATCGAATTTTTTCCATCTTTTTTAACATTAGGGTATATACAGCATTATGATATATCTATCATGATATAATCCTTGATTTTCTTCAGACTTTATTTACTATGGCTTTAAATTTCGATGCCCGTGACTTAAAATTACTTAGGCTAAGGCTTAGTATATCTGAAAAGGTGTTTTAAGCTGCTTAGGTCGAGGTCGCTCCCACTCAGGTCAATGTATAGATGCTTAGGTCGATGTATGCTTAGGTCGATGTATAGATGCTTAGGTCGATGTATGCTTAGGTCGATGTATAGATGCATAGGTCAATGTATAGATGCTAAGTACCATTCCCTCATTACTTCGTTTTTATTTCTTACGAGAAGGTGGCTTAGTTGATTGGTAACGTGTTGCGCTGTAGAGCGATAGGTCGGAGGGTCAAAACCTGTCACCTGAAAGTTATTTTCTGTCTCGGGAAAACTCGTGTGAGAACCCTGGTGTTAAAAAAAGATGGAAAAAATTCACCCTGTATATACCCTAATGTTAAAAAAGATGGGAAAAATTCGATAGGGGTTAAAGTGAATAAGTAGGTATATACCAACCCGGAAATGGAAAATGCAAAATGGAAAATTTTCTATTTTCTTTATTTTCAACGGCAAATGGTTCATTTTCAAAATTTTCGGTCGAAGATGACAAATTCATGTCGTTTCTCACCAAATTTCTCTATTTTTGAAAAAATTTCGAAAGCCTAACTAAAAATGGAAAACGTCTACAAAAATGGAAAGAACGGAAAATTGTTCATTCCAATTTTGTTGAATTGTTCCCATTTTTAGTTGCGCTTTTGAAATTTCTCCGAAAATAAGGAAATTTGGTGAGAAACGACATGATTTCGACATGTACGACCGAAAATTTTGAAAATTAAGCATTTTCCGTTGAAATAAAGGAAATAGAAAATTTCCATATTCCATTTTCCATTTCCATTTCCGAGTTTTACCCTATTTTTCCTTTTTCCGGCGATTTTCCATTTGCGACAAAATCGTTGTAGTCGAGGTGGATGACGGTTTTTTCGGATCTGGAAGGTCAATCTCTTCAAAAGAGGAGAATTTTGAGTGAAAAGACGATGGAATGAACAATTTTCCGTTAGACAGTCGATCTTTCCACTTTTGTTTAATTTTTCCTTCTTTTGGTTGCACTTTTAAAATTTCTTCAAAAATAAAAAAAAATTTGGCGACAAATGACATGATTTCGACATCTACGACCGAAAATTTTGAAAATGAACCATTTTCCGATGAAAATATATAACAACAACAATTCATTTTCAATTTTCCGGCTTTTACCCATTTTCCATTTCCATTTTCCATTTCCGGCTTTTACCCATTTTCCATCTCCATTTCCATTTCCGAAACTTTCCCTTCCAGTCGCTCGTTCCGATTTTATCAAGTATGATTTCAATTCATTTGCACTAATCTCGTGTAAATGTACTTTAATTAATAATTTCTTGCTTTTAGAATATGTGATTTTGTATGATGATTCATGTCGAATGTTTATTATAATCGTATTCATTGTATATTAATATTTCTTTTCTTATTGTGTTCTTTTTTGTGCGACGAAAATAAAATATTTGTATTTTGTATTTGTATGTCGTTTTTTTATAATATGCTATCTTATTATTTTTATCAGGTGTTTTCTTGGACGTAGCAGCAAATCCTTTGTTGTTGTTGTTGTTGTTGTTGTTGTTTCCGGATTTTACCCACGCGCCCAATAAACTATTCCATACCTACCTACCTATCTGCTGCCCACTCTAATTGACAAAAATTACATTACTGTCACAAAATATTGCTGTATGGAACGAACTTCCAGACTGGATTAGTTCTTCCTCTGATCAACTACAGGAAAAGCAAAGCAAAGCAGTATGATTCACTCACTCACATACATTAAATTCAATGCATGTATGTATCCCTACAGTAAAGAGCTTTTCATGTAGTTTTAAGTGTGCAACACTACTGACTTTTGTTATTTATCGTAAAATATGCAACGTCTAACTGTCCTACATATTTGCTAGAGCAATCTTTTTTGCAAGTGAGTAACTTCGCGCAATAAAGTTTTCTGACCAAATTGAGTATGCTGAACACGATTCTGACAGTATTATGTGTCAAACGACTATTTTATTAGCAAATTTCAACAAAAACAATGCAAAAGACACTAAGGCCAAGAATGCCACTGCGAAATGCGATCAAGAAGACAATTCACCGCTTGAGGACCCTTTTGCAGTGCATTTCGCGCCAGTGAAATTCATCGAGTTGCGAATCGAGCGTACTGTTATGCACCCCGAATTTATTTTTGCAATTTTTCCCGTGTGAAGACAGCAATTGTTAGCGGATTCAGATTGGTGCCAGACATGGGCTAAGTCTGAGGTATAAATGAAGCAAAAGTTGCTCCGCTCGCTTCGCTCGCTCCGCAATTTTCGCTCCATTTATCTCAGGCTTAGCCCATGCGCGGGCATCAATGTGAATGCACATAACTATAGTAGGTATAGCTTCACACAACTTCGGCCATAAATTTTAAAATTATCTGCGACAATAAGCTGACAGATTGCGATTATAGCATTGATCTGATATATAATCATCGTAACCCTCGGCTTACTGTCGATGAAATTCTTAGAATTTATGCACGAAGTTATGGGAAACAGACTGTAAGCTTAAGCCTAAGACCGTGGTAACCCCACTCAGTCACAGTCCCCCGACGCTTCGGAGACTAATCCGAAACATTCCCGAAGGCACAGCTTACTTCTCGCCTATGCTTTTCTACAACACGAATTAACAACTTTTTTCCGAATAACTTACTGAAAAAAATGTTTCCGTGCGATAATATTGACAGAATTGTGTTCAGCAAACTCGATCTGGTCAGAAAACTATACTGTAAAAAATCGTTGTACCTGCACAATAAAATTGTGTCCAAGCTACAAATCTGTTCCATGGACACAAAAATATTGTGTAGGTACTTAACGATTCGGATGTCTGTTTATCCAACACAACTTTTTTGTGTTCTGCCTACAAGCTATGGCGCATATTGATTAGGCTCAGGTTGATGTGCACATGACCGCTCATAGCAGAAAACATGATTCATCGTAACCAGTACTAAGATGAAAGTGTAGGTAACCTGCTTCATACTCGCAGTTGTGATGGAACGAATGGTGGTGAATGCAGCAGTTTGGAGCACATTCGTCAGTTTGTGTGCTGTGTGTTTTTATACCTAATGATTTTTTCAATTTTTGATTAAATATTTATTTTTCCGAGATAGATAATACTGACATTAATATATTTATTTATTATATACCTGTATTTACTCTTATTCAATATGATTGTGGCTGAATTCAGCTTAAATTGATCGGATCTTGTTATGTAAATGGTTTTATTGACTCTTTCTGTTTTACTATTCGAGTGATTTTGCGTGCATTTCTTTACTTGCTATTAAGGCAAGCTTATTTTAATGACCTTGTCTTCAATAGCGAATGTTATTGCTCGTGATCCTTCTTCGCTAGCAGTTGTCAGGCTTTGATAACATTTTTCCAATGCTGCATGCTGAATAGATTAACTTCTTAACTTCTTTATCTTGAACCGACCGGAAGACATATTTATATGTCAAAATTGACTCTTAAAAATGGTAGATATCTTCAATATAATCTACGCACTAATTGTTTTTCATTCCCAATTGATGTTTAGTGAAATTCTTATAGGACAAGCAATTTTTCAAGCAAAATTTCATAAATTTGGGGGTTTTTGAAAAATGACATATAAAATTATTATGATTAAAATAGACATTGGAAAGTTAAGAAAAATCACAATTTTGTACGTGGATATTGAGTTTTCTGCGACTATTTTCGAAACATGAGAAAAACTTAGACTGCTGTTCTCTTTAATAAAATCTTGAAACATGTTTGACTCTATTTTTTTCTTACAATTTGCTTCTCTCGTTTCTAATGATATCACATTGCTTAAATTTGGTGTTTTAATGTAAGTTCTTGTGCATTTTCTCTTGATCATTATTGTTTTGTGTGAATACCCAGTTAATCTTTGCTCATTATTAATGTTTGTTATTTCAAATGTGACCTTATATATCCGATGTCAAAATTCATTGGTCAGTTCTTTAAGCCAAGGAGAAACGAATTTGGTTCAGAAAACTGACTAGTGCATTTTTTCATTTCTCTTGTTTGCGTTGTACCTATCATCAAATGTGTGTTATTTAGCGTCTAAATAAAGCTTTCAGTTTGGGGCCCAAAAATCGATATTCTGGAGGATTGAAAGTTGTGTTGGATCTACAGAACAAATTACGTTGGCTCGACACAATAATATTTTGTTGTATAGATTGCTTTCTTATGTAGCACCTACAGAATATTGTTGTGTAACCAAGACACATAAAAGTTGTGGCAGCCAATTACTCACAACTTTTTTGTGTACTTACAACATTTTTTTAACAGTGTAGGTTTTAAAAAAAAATTTTTGAGAAAAATGTAGGATCCCTTTTGTTCCGTCCCCATTTGCAAAAAAAAGATGGGCTCAAATCACGACCCATGTGCCAAAAGTTGTCTAGAAATTGATATCTTATTTGTTTGTCTTATAATGTTATCTTATCATTCTGTTGTAGTCTGTTTAGCCCGCTTCAGAAGTAAATGCCGATTTTTGTCGGCGACATCGCCGATATCGCCAACTTTTGTCGGGGATATCGCCAATATCGCCGACGAAAATCGGCGATGTCGCCGACATCGCGGGGTTTCTCGCATGTTTTTCCTGCGAGAAAGTTGAGAAAAATAGTCGTATAAGAAACGCATAAATATTATAAAAGTTCGTATTAGGGAAGGAGCCATGACAGAACCTTATATATATAGGTACCTAAGTAGAAAAAATTCAATATGAGGAAAAATTATTAATTTTATGCAAAGAAATAGGTGGCAATCATATACGATCTTAAGGGGGTTGGTTTCATCCCTACGAAATTTTTTCACCCTCCCCCAGAATTCGCGATTTCTATACTCATGGAGCATAGTTAGAAACGTCGAACCCAAAAAAGCCACTTTGAGATTTCACCCTAACCCCCCCAGAATTCCCACGCTGTGCATGTCTGTGACAACTGACATTGACTTAAATAAAAACCGTTCGAATTACCGTTAGGATTTAAGCAGCATACTACTCTCAACTTTTTTCAATCAAAACCAATAAATAATTTTCTGAGAGTCTTATTAACGTCAGACGACAATTGGCGCGCGATTTTGGCCCACGAATTTTTCCTCTTTTCTGGTCTTTATAGTCCGGAATTCTAAAATTCCATAAATGGGGGATAAACAAGCACTAATTCAATTAATTGTTCGTCAAAGGTACTCGACATTTCTCGTGAACCAGAAAGAAAACAGGTAAAAAATGTCAATTTTTCTCATGTATCAAATATTACGAAAGAAAGTAAATATTTTCTATTTTGATTGAAACGTGAGTTTTCGGCAATCTCCGCGGGATAAAACGATATGAGAATAATATGAACCTCACGATTACTCGTTTTGTTGCATTTAAGCTAATTAAAATTCATGACGTCCCCAAAAATAACTTGTGATATATGTATGTACCTAAACTCTGTTTCATTTAACTTTTAGGTTTTCTCTAGAATTTAATCGCATAAATCGGGCTACAAAAGGTGGTTTAAAAGTTTAATACAGTAAGGCGGCTTAATAACGAGAAACGTCTCTCTGTAACTCATTATACTGTATAATATCTAGTTTATCGCATTAGTTTAAAGCACTTTTGTAGCCACTTTAAATTTGCTAAAAACCTCAAAGTTAAATAAAACAGACTATACATATGTATGTACCTACTGCACGTGTGTACTAACTTTGTTAATGCATTTGTACTGTGGCTTGCCTGTGTTCTCGTTCCTTTGTACATGAATTGTCGGCGATATCGCAGAAAAATAGAAATGGATCCTATTCCCCGATTCTAGTCGGCGATATCGCCGACTAAAATCGGCGATATCGCCGATATCGCCGACAAAATTGGCGACATCGCCGATCTCGCCAACTAAAGTCGACGATGTGCCGATATTGCCAATAAAAATCGGGCACTTGTGAACCGGAAAAAACAGTCGGCGATATCGCCGACAGTTACTTCTGAAGCAGGCTTTCACTTTGCGGTTTTCTTTCAAATTTTCCCGCAAGAATTGGGATATAAAAGTGGTTTAAACTTTTGATGCAGTAACGCGGCTTATCACTGACATACCTCTCGACGTACTATAGAATATCATATTTATCGTATCAGTTTAAAACACTTTTGTAGTCACTTTGAATTTTTGCAGAAACCTCAAAAGTTTTATCAAACAGACTATAATTCAGGCTACATAGAAATCGCTATTTTCGTCTAAGGTTAAATTATTACTATTCGTCGAAACCTAAAATCTGTTTCACACAACTTCGGTCATAAATTTTAAAACTATCTACGGCAATAAGTTTACAGATTTCGATTATAGCATTGATCTGATATGTAAAAATCGTAACCCTCGGCCTACTGTCGACGAAAATTCTTAGAATTTATGCACGTAGTTATGTGAAACGGACTCTAATCCACAGGCGTTCGCTGTAATTACTGCACTTATTGTACGTAATGTGTTGGTACACGGTATTTTATGTAGTCTGTTTCACATAACTTCGTGCATAAGTTCTATAAATTTTCTACGACAGTAGCCGAAGGTTACGACAATTATATATTAGATCAATGCTATAATCGCAATCTGTTAGCTTATTGTAGGAGATAGTTTTAAAATTTATGAACGAAGTGTGTGAAACAGACTATAGGTGCGACGATTGTACTATGTATAGTCTGTTCCATTCCAAACGGTCCAATTTCGATAAAAGTGTTTTTACTGTTTCAGATTTTCACCGCACAAATGGCTTCTTCAATTACGCTCTTTTAGCGGCTTGTTGCTTTAAACTTTTCTTATTGTAAATATACTTTACTGTGGCATGCCTAACAAACTGTCGCAACAACCTGAATCGTGAAAAATTCTGCTACAGTAAGAAGCCTAAAACAAAAATTGGTCGTTTTGAATCGAATAGACTATAGACGACGAGCAGCAATTAAAAAGTGCTGCACAAAGTGACACTAAAACAAGCCTTTTTGGCATATCCACAAAAAATACAATAAATTCCCAGCGCCAAGCTTAGGTCAATATGCTAAGACAATGAGAGAGGAAAGTGCATATACCTATAATCACGTGCATAAATCATGTACAAGATCATCTTTGAACTGCATGCCGTTACAATTCTTAGTTTACTCTTTTCAACTTTTACTGCTTTCTCTCAATCACTTGGTCCATTGTTTGGCACCTCTCATCGTATACATATGTAATGGGGGAATTCCTAACCCAAAGTTGATTGTCCAGTCACTCCCCGGAGCCAGAAAGTTGCTGACCCTCATTTTCAGAAAAATTGAGTTTTCTAACCCTTTTTAGGCGTTTCTTGGCTATTTTGGCCCAAAATTGGAGGTCATTTACACCCTTCCAAAAAAGGGTTGAGGATCCCCACCCAGAAGTTCGATCCATTGCATACATGTATGCCTCGCAGTCTTACAATAAATGTCAAAATATCGGTATGGAGCGTTGTAAATTGTTGTTGCAAAATTAAAATTTTAATTAATCAGTTGTAAATTACCATGCTCAACAAAATGTTACAATTCAATTTAACAGATTCCTTTAATCACTTTATTTGGACTGATTTTATTTTGCTTATTTATTTATGTTTCTTGTTTCCTTTTTTGCTTTTGCGACACTTATAGTCTGTTTCATATATCCGAGAACTTTTTCAACAAATCTTTTTCGAGGCTACAGTAATTCTATCTTCCCTACTTACTGTAGGTCAAATAGAGATCAATGTATGTAGCTAGCTACATAGGAAGGAAGGGTTTTTCAATAAAATTTCGTAAGACATAATTTATTTTCGTCTTTCAGCAGATCATGCGACAAGCGGATGGAATTCGCGCATTAGGCAGTGTCATAAATCGATCATTAAACTCAATATAGGCTAGCATTTTAAACATCGCCGAAAACTTCCGCTTAACATAGTGGTAGAACGTCCGATTTTCGTCGAATCAACACGGGTTCGATTCCTGCTGCAGCATTTTTATTTAGCGCACTTACCATAGTATGTCACAGCACTGTTTATGCTTGAATTAAGTCTGTATGGGCGGGTAAGTGCATTCAAAATGAAAGCATGACGGCCGCTCGCCCCAATCAACTTTTCTGTCGAGTTATGTACAGTAAATCACCTAGAATAGGCATTTTGTAGCCTTCAAAAAAATTTACTGAAAAAGCTCTCGAATAAATGAAGCAGACCATTTAGAGCTTGCTAACCTGCACAAGAAAATAAATTAAAGCTTGACCGATTTCAAAACAATTGCTAAAAGTTCCATATAAAATTTTAGTCTGTTTCCACACAAGCTCGTTCATAAATTTCGAAACGATCAATGGCAATAAGCTGACAGATTGTGATTATAGCATTGAATTGATATATAAATATCGTAGCCCACGGCCTACTGTCGACGAAAAATCTTAGAATTCATATACGAAATTACATATGTAAAACAGACTATAATTATCGTAACCCTCGGCTTACTGTCGATGAAAATTCTTAGAATATACGCGAGTTATGTGAAACAGACTACTGGTTTCTGTAAGCAGAGATAGTTAAATTCGTATTCAGCATTGCCGATAGCCATACGTTTGCTTTTTCGGTTTGTTTACAAAGAATTGTGCGCATCGTTGGTCTTGTACATCATTCAAAAGGGCATTAATTTGAAATCCTGCTCTGCTGCGAGCGAGCTTTCAATTTTCCGGATCATAATTTTCATAATTTTACGTTTTCAGTTATCATAGTTATCGGAACCTACCTTCCGTAATTCTATCCTGCCCTGCGGGTCTACTACACTTTTTACATCGCTATATAATATACATACACGTTATGTACTTTCAACGGACACCGGGAAGCAGTTATACGTACATCATATTTACGGGTGGCCCTGGCAATGGCAGTTTTTTACATGACGAAACAAACTTAGGCACTTATCAATTTTTGTAAAAAATTTGTTTTTATTTATGTATTTCTTCTCCGAGGACAGAATGGTGTGTTCATAGTATAAAGTGTGTATATATGTACATATGTATGTAAGTTGTACATAATAGATATGAATGTAGATCACTCGTTTGATGCATGTTTCGCATTATGCATAATGAATGCTACAGAGCCAAATTTCCTTGGGGCGAGTAAGATGCCTTCAGCCTTCAGTTGCCTATTAGCAGATGTCTAAAAGTCGTCTGTTTGTTCTTCCTTCCTGCTTACATTTACGCATACATTCTTCGCACAGCCCGAGACGAAATTTCGGCACGCTTGCTGCCTATGAGAAGTTTACGTAGTGCGAAACTTAAACTAATGCTTTATATTTATTCCTATTTTCAAACAAAGTTGTCTGTCAGCATTCTTGGCAAAATTTTTTATGCAAACCCCAAGCGAGAAATTCTCAGATTTCGCGTTATTTGGTTTATACTATATTTGGTAGGCTGTACAAGAGGGTCGTGAAGCAAGAAGCATGAAAACGATTCATCTGAAACGGCGTATATTTAGGATGAAACAGGACTATAGTCCGTTCCATTCTAAACAGCCACCTTTTGCTAAATTTTAATTACTATATTAGTTTTTCAATGCACAAATGACTTTTTCAATTATGCTCGTTATTTTAAACTTCGTATTCGTTTAATGTGTCTTAGAATTTATTAGCTT
The DNA here is from genome assembly GCA_036768485.1 of Mermis nigrescens. Classification (NCBI taxonomy): domain Eukaryota; kingdom Metazoa; phylum Nematoda; class Enoplea; order Mermithida; family Mermithidae; genus Mermis; species Mermis nigrescens. The sequence goes on along the minus strand of JAVLUZ010000154.1, from coordinate 42,944,197 downwards.
ACCTGGGCGTGGGGGTTTGGGGGGCTATGCACCCCAGAAACCAAAACACCCCCATTAACCAGGATACCCCCCATAATTCATTTTTTTGAAAATTTTCTATGTTTTTTCGCACTTTTGTAATGCCAATGGATAGGGCTTGATGAGAAACGTTGAAAAATGATGTTTTTTCGCCATACCACCATTTTGAAGGCCATTTTTTACCTTTGAAAAAATCTTGCATCCCCCAGAACTTTGGTGCCGCCCATACGTGGGCAGCAAGAAAATTCTGGGGGGGTCCAAGATTTTTTGAAGGTCAAAAAATGGCCTTAAAAATGATGATATGGCGATAAAAACACCATTTTTCGACGTTTCTCATCAAGCACTATCCATTGGCATCAAAAAATTGCGAAAAAACGAAAAAAATTTTCAAAAAATTGATTTCTGGGGGGTCTTTTGATTTCTGGGGGCTTTTGGTTTCTGGGGGAGTCCAGACTTCCCCCAGATCCCCCCACGCCCATGTGTGGTGCCGCCCACCTATGCTGATTAGGATAACATTATGCTCAATTCGTGGGATTAGGGATTTTTATTGTGTTCTGTGTGATGAATTGGTTTTAAGTGTTTTTGTTCTATAAATTTGTTTTCCGTTTTAAATTTTTTCAGTGCTTCTTTATTTTTAGTACGACTCATAAAATCGATTATTCCTATGAAATCTGTGAATTTTTCAAGTGATTGCTGAATGGATACAAAGACGACGGACGCGCTTACTTTATTCATAATTTATGTCCATTTTTCTGAAAACTTCTTATTACTGACAAAATTGATTCGAGTGTCAAGGCTGCTTTTGCGAACATCAGCTCGATTTCAAATTGACAATTAATAGAACTTTTGACACAAAATAATATTTATAATAAACAAGAAACTGAAATTAATTTCGATTCGAATCTTATAAAACTATGTACGGGCATAAGTGAATGAAAAATAAACAACACTGAAAATAACTCCTAAGCTTTTTCATAAATGTCCTTCTGATTGCTTTCATACTCATTCACATGTACAGATTACTAGCACGTTAGTTTTTTTCACATGTAAATTATACGAAAATTTTGTTTGAAATTTTGAAAAATTATGGAAATTTAGGTTGTATTAGCATGGGCTTTCGAAAAACTCGCGACGCTGCGACCACAAAACCGCAGCCTTATAATACTGAATATTATTTTACACCTAATAGAAGTAACGCCGAATCTCAATTACAGCGAACGGGGCTCAGGGGCCGAAGCCTTTGCGCCGTTATATCCTGCCTCATCGTCCTGTGGATAATTTCTTTGGCGACCTTTATTGTGAGCTTTTGCATGTGAATTTTCATATTTTTAGATAGATCCCTTCCATGTACATCATGATAATTCTGAGAGGTCAGCCCAACATTTTTTCTAAAATCAAAAATACAATTTTTCACGTTTCTGACGATGTTCTTTCTTTTAAGAATATGAAAACATACGAAAATTCAGAAAAATTTCATGGAATGAACAAAAAATCAGAAAATGACCTGTTCGGCGCGAAAGTATCGAAAAATTGGCACTTTTGGACCAAAAAGTCGCTAAAAAACGCTCAGCATACCTACTTTCTTAGGTTTCTTGGAAAATTATTAATTGCGGAGGAGGGGTCAGCTTTTAACGGGATCAGTAGACATTCTGAGCTATTAAGTCGAGGATTTACTGCTCTATGTACATTATATCTTGAATAATACAAATTAATATTCAGATTTCCGGAAAATTCAAGAAAACGTATATATGTATCGATAGTTCCCTTCTCCCAAGTTTCTTTTTCTTGTAGGAATCACAATTTATAAACCATTCATCCATCTTTATTACGTGATTGTGCTTTTACGGCCCGTATGCACAAAGGCCGATTAGTGTTAATCGGCGATTCGGTTAATCGGAGATTTTAATCCTACCCCTCCCCAGGTTTAAACGCCGATTAGTGTGAGTTTCTTTCGTTTTGTAAGCCAGTTGGTTTCTGTTTTCTTTGATTATGGACGTTCTTGACTTTCTTGACGATTTGGACAAAAATTATGACGAAAATTTGGAAAACGTGATTCCATGAAGGGTATTTTCGGAACGAGCAAATCCGCTAGAAAGTTACGCTGATGATAAATTTTGGTCGCAATACAAGTTGAACAAAAACAGCGCTAGGGAATTAATCAATTTACTTGAAAACTTTGCTGCGATCTTTCACGTTAAGTTTCGCTTTGAAAACTTCTTCAATAGCACCCCATGCCTTGCTTTTAGCAGTCGCCGTTTTTGATTCCGTTTTTTTATTTTCGATAATTTCAGCTTTCTCGGAAGCGCATTCAAAGAGAACTTCGATTCCTTCATTGTCAAAATTTTACATTCTTTCGCGAAGTTTATTACCGATGTCCATTTTTCGCAGTTTTAATTAATGCGATCAAATATGACAAAAAATTCTAAAACCACAGCTTCCCACCCAACCTGTTTTTACTTTTGTACTTTCATCAATCCTTTCCAGGCATGCCAAAAAACAACCGAATCAAACAGAAAAACCACTGACCTGCATAGGTACTCGCTTCTCTACCTACTGGACTTGTCAGTACCCGAAATTCCAATCAAAATTGCTGTTAATCGGCGATTAATCGACGATTTAATCTACGATTAGTCAATCGGCCTTTAATCGGCGTTTGTGCATACGGATTTTAATCAGTCGTTAATCTCCGATTGATTAATCTACGATTAGCCTTAATCGCCGATTAAATTTATCGGCCTTTGTGCATACGGGCCTTAGATTTATCTGTTTATTTTTTCACTTCCAGCTTACTTTTCATACGTTTCATTCTCGCTCATTGTCATTACTACTTGTATGTACTTTTAGATCACTTGTTTGTTTGCAATACTCACTTTGGTACTTACGTACATATGAACCAGAAATTTACTTTGCTACCAAAGATTTGTTAGCTATATAGATTTTAAGCTTCAATCTACATATAATGCTTTTCAATTTTATTTATTCATTTTTATTTTTATTTTCATTTATATTTTTATTTTAATATGTTTATTTATTTTTCTTCAATCATTTTTATTTATTTTTTAGATTTATTTTTCATCTTAAATTATATTCACGCAACTGTAGAAAAGACAAATTAAATCTGCGTAATACAAGTTTACTTTAAACATTTCATATAATTTGTTTTAAGATTATTACAACGAGTTCACAACACAATGTGTAGTATAAATTAGGTATGCAAAAGAGGTTAATCCAAATTCCAGTTTTAACCTTCAAAATCCGACAAGCATTGAGTTTCAGCTAGCCCGAGCGTTCAATGCTGGATCAAGCTAAAGCTAGACGCAAGATTAAAGTACTAGCTAGATCTAAAGACGCTTAAATTAAGTTCGACTGCTCTCTAATCTATTTACTACACATAAACATATGTATTTCTACGTATGTAGAAAAGTTAGGTAGGTAACACATGAGCAGGATTTGTATTAATCACGCAGATGCTTTTCCGTACGTTATTCACTTAAATTTAAGATATTTTCCGCTATACGTTAACTGTATGTAGATACCCTTTGAACTCAAGTAGGTACATTCTGGAGAAAAATTAACAGGGCATGTCATAAATAAAAATGTGTTATTTTGTCATTCTCTTCGTGATATCTTAGAAAATGTCCGAAGGTGTTTATTACCTATTTAAAAGATGGGTCACAAAAAGAGTAATAAATGTAAAAACCGTAGAAAAACTATAATGAAAGAAAGGCAAACACGTAACTTTTTGCATTTTACAAATTATCCGGTCAGGTAAACCTGTTTCATATGCGCATTTTTTAAATATAATTCCAACCTAACGATAATGAAAAATAATCGAAATTGAACGCTGCCTATGTTTATCATTGTACAAGTTTTAGTCTGGCTTAAGCCAGAGAATTAGCGAGCCCAGGGAACGTAGCTGAACGGAGGGAGATAAGTGGCTCAGACCTCCAAAATTTTGAAAGAAAATGGATTTAAAGCGTTCTTGGTGCTATTTTTGTTAGGTCACCGCCTTACGTGTTCTTGGGGGATGGACCCCAGAATGGCTATACTGACCCCTCAAAATGGCTGCCCCCCGAAATGTCGATGTTTTTGTAAAAATCGTAAGTAGTGTGCTTATTAAGCGTTTTCAGCTCGGTTTTGGCTAAAAAGCATGTATCGAATTTCAGGCGCTTCGCGCCATGTATGTATACATTTTTGACTATATTTTGTTCAATTACTCAATTTTTTCGAGATATTTATGTTTTTCTGTTGTAGAAAGAACGAGCATAGGCCGAAATGTCAAAAGACGTTATTTTTGACGTACAGTGCCGCTCAAAAGTTTAAGGACCCCCGCAAAATCGCATTTTAGCATTTATTGACTATTTTTATGCACTTCTGTAGTTTTGTTTTTTTATTTTTTACTTTTTTATTTTTTTTTATATTTTTATTTTTTTAAATATTTTTTACTATTTTTCTACCACCCTTTGTACTTACAGAAGCCTGGAAAAGCAAACACACAAAATACGCTATTTCTTCAAGTTATTCACGTTCAATGGACTTCAAATATTCATCAGCTTTGCTTTCATTAATCCTTTTTGATTTTGGATGAAAGTTTTGTTTAATTAGTATCTATTCCGTAACACACCATAAAATTTCAATCAGATTTTAGACATTTTATTGGAATCACGTGTCAACTAATGATCTCATTTTTAAAGTAAAAAGTTTCATTGACACTATGCCTTAGCGTTGGCAAAAGTCCGACCAAGAACTATAGTCTGTTTCATTTAACTTTGCGGTTTTCTTCTGAATTTTTCCACAAGAATCGGGCTACAAAAGCGGTTTAAACTTTTGATGCAGTAATGCGGCTTAAGACAAGCATACTTCAATTTATGACTCGACATACTGTGAAATATCATATTTATTGTATCAGTTTAAAATACTTCTGTAGTCGTTTCAAACTTTTCAAAGTTCTTAAAAATAAATGAAACTGACTATAGCAAGGACTATATAGTCCGGACTAAGTCCTTTAGTCTTTGGACTATAGTCCTAGTCTTTGTTTTAGCCCGTTAGTCCGGAAAAGGACTAGTCCTTTTTTTGCTGGACTAAGACCGGTTAGTCCGAACCGGACAAAAGTTCTAACTCTTCCACGTTGTACTGTGCTATCATTTATTCATTTACTGTAGGTACTAAATTGTAAGTCGCGCCCGACATTCGACGTGCATTTTGCAAGTCTCCCCTTCTCTTTGCGGAGTGTTGTTTGCGGTTAACGCCCATGTTCACGTTAGTTTTTCTTTTATTGTCTGATTATCAAACTGTGCACAAAGAGATATGTTTTATTTGTTTAGTGGAGGCGGAAAAAAATAGGTGAGGTTGTCAACCATACAACAGCTAATTAGTTGTCAACCCAGCAAGAGCTATAGTTAAGCTTACATTATCAATGTTTTTTTAATAATAGTATTTTCTCCAATAACCACTGTCATATTTTTTTGTGAGAACCTTAGAACATAATTGGCTGTATAAACATAAACAGTTTCATATTTTGGTTTCAAGATTAAATTCTGTTGAATTTAAAAATGTTTTTCATAATTTGGGTTCAAGACTTAAAATTGTTGGATTCATACGAAGCATTCAGAGCGCAGCTTTGTGGATAGGTTTGTGTGGTCCCCCATCCCATCCCATCACTTCCAATGTTTCAGATAAAAACCGTCACAATTTAAGCGATGAGCGTATTGAAATGGAACTTGTTTTGAAGTTTAACTTTGAACTGTTTGGCCAGGCCAGTAATATTTGTTATTTTTTACTTGAATCTGAGTAAAGTTTGTTACAAAATGTATCTATAGTAGAATCTATAATATATGTATGTATGTATGTATCCATTGATTGTAAAGTTCTTTTCATTGACTATTGAATCAGATCTGAACAGATTAGCACTAGAAAGTGAATACCACCAGGTAGTAGGTACCACATTGTTCTCTTATTTTTTAACGGAAAGCCTGTCTGGGTACGTTTTCCCTGTATAAATGATACTGTTTTTTATCAAGGACTTAGTCCGAGACTTAGTCTTTCTTTTTAAGGACCATGGTCCGGACTATGAGTCCTGTTCCGAAGCAGTCTGGACTAAAACCTGGACTATAGTCCGTAATGTCCTTTTTGCGGACTTTTGCCAACGCTTCATGCACTGCTTCATGTTTCAAATTGTTTACTCATATTGGAATCCATTTTTTATTGACTCCTGCTGAGCGCTCTAGACTTAATACTACATTAAATGTTCTTCTAGGAGATTGAAGTAACGGATTTGCAGTAAATTTGGGATACCTTTTTGAGGACGGAAACCAAACTTTTTATTTCATCAGCGCATTTAAAACACCCCGTATTAAAATGGGTCAGCCTCCTCCATACTCAAACATCATTATTTGTATCTTTGCCGGGTCACTAAGGAACAGTAGTTATTGACTTTGGTGCAAACTGATTAAATTTTAATTCATCCATAATTTCTAATAAGCCGATTTAATTGACTAAACATGAATAAAAATCCAGCAATTTTTGTCAGACATATATACATTTTTTTGCTTTTACGCACAAATAATTTATTGGAACGCGAAATAAATATGATAATTCGATTATCCACCTAAGAAAATACCAAGGAGCTAATCGCACACGTTGACAACCGGATAAGACTGTACTAGATCGCTAAAACAATACAACGTTACTTTTGAGTGGCACTGTATATCCGTCGTTTTTAGCCCAAAAATTCACTTAAAATTTTTTTGCGCCTGACCCCAGAAATTTCATGCTGTACATGTATTGCCATCGCCCGATTGACGTGATTCTATTTTTAGTGCAATATTATGCTATTGGTGGTTCTGCGTCTAAATCACAAAGGGATGCAATCCTTGCAATTTCTGCACTCACCCGACGATACGCACGTCCTTAAATTCACAAGTCCAGGCGTTCATTTTGATTCCGTTGTACCAAGAAGCGGCATGATTCACAACACCGGAAGGTCGAAGTTTGAGATAGAATCAAGTTCCGTGAGTTGAAGTTTCATGGACATCATTTCAAATGGAATTATACGACCTAATTTCTAAATCTTACTTTTCTACAATTTTTAAGCAACCGCAACTTCAATCAGTTGTTGTCGTTATAATTTGAGAATTTTTCGACCTAGTTATATCAGGGACGTAGCTGAGAAAACTACCTATCTAATGTCGCCTCATTCCAATGATTAAGAGTCAATTTCTGTAAGAATCAACCCAGCGATGTAGTGAGGGCGGACAGTTAAAAAATAACCTATCCTCATTTTGACGTATGTTGTACTGTTTTTTATTCTGAGCAACATGGTGTAAAGCGTTTTGTACAAAAACCATTTTTCGCTTGGAACATCAACCTCAAAGTTTGAAAAATTGACACTTTTTGTCAAAAAAAGAGTAGATTTACTTTTATGACTATAACTTCTTAACAACGCAAGATATTAGAGTCAATATTTTTTAAATGAAAAAGCAAGATTTTGACTTTGAATTGTCACTTTGATAAGTCCACAAGTTTGACGGGTTGAGAAATTATGTAAGACTGAATAAGAAAAAGTTTGACTATGTGCACTAAAAAATTTCACATTTTGTCCCATAACTCCTATACTAGATGCGGGTGATTCCCAAAATTTTAGTACGATGTGGCACTTAGATGTGACATATATTTGGCAAAAAATAAAAAAAATTAAAGGACCACTATTTGAGCATGAGTCTTCACGCAAGACCATTTATTGTGAAGTTACACAATTGTTCTTGCCCAAAACTTTTCTTTTAGACGTTATATCTCGCAAGTAGGGTAAGACCAACTCCCAAAATTTTGGTTAAATAATTTACTCAGTCTTATGATGTTATCGGCAAAAGAATATGAAAGGTGTCAAATTTCTGATTGAACAGTGGCCCTTAGCATAAGTGCAAGTCAGGTAGGAATGGCTGATTATCAGCACACAAAATTCTTCTTTTTCCAATTATAACTCCTACGCATTAGACATGGGACATTATTTAAATTTTAACACATTGTTACTGTAAGCCCTTTTGTGCAATTGGTAAAAAATAAAAATATTGCTATTGAGCGACGGATCATTAAGTAAATACTACTATGACACATGACTGGATACACTCAAAAACCTTTCTATGTTCTAGGGGATCATTCACTATAGGAAATTAAGACAATTTTACTGCACCTCACCATATTCAGCGCATAATAAGAGAACAACACCCAATTTCTCGAAGCATGACTATCAAGAGTTGTCTTATTTTTTAGCTTGCTCAGTTGTATATCTGAAGATAATTAATTCTGATGGGATTTCACTTTGCCCCAATTACATCTGTAGTTTACCTACTTACCATGTAGGTATGGATTGATTTGTTGTGAATGTAAGCATGTGCTGAATGTCAGTTTCTTTTGCATAAGAAGAATTAAAATAAAATTTTCAAAGCAAAGGAAGATAGCAAGTTGATGAAGTTCAAGCTTTTAGAAGGGCCATACTGTAAGTAAACATTTTTGAAGCAATATCTACTTTGTATTGAGAAGTGCAAAAGACGCAAGCTTGGCTGTAGAGAACTCAGCTTACGGACTCATATGAAAGATTACTCAAACAAGGACAAATGTACATATATAATCTTGCTTTGGATTACTGGGACATAGATGCTATCATTCAAAGCTATTCCATAAAAGTTGAGTTAGGATCAGGAATGGACTATGAGGACTTAATATCATGCGACAAATTGTTACAACAAATTCAAACATCAAAACAGTCACTGTGCAGCAGAACATCTTCAATTTCTTCAGACTCTAATTCAAGGTTTGGGTCAGCCATAAATTCATCCTCTGGGCATTCATCAGTCACATCTTGCGCTGCTCCCTCTGATTCTCGTTTTCTGGCTTCACGCGAACAAAAATTTGCTATTTGTTGCCATGTAAGATATTCTGATGAGCTTAACTGTGGCAAGCTTCGCATTTCTTTCGCCACATCTTGCGGGTCATATTTCTGGCGATTCTGCACACCATAGTCAAATTTCTGGATAAGGAATTGGCGCTGCTTTTCAGAAAAAGCTTTGCATATTCTGCGCTGCCGTAAGGCCCACCCCGCTTCTAAATGATCAATATTATTGTCGGTGGAATATGTTTGCCATTGATTTTGCAGAACTTCATTCAAGCTAGCTAGCCTAGGTGTCAAGTGCCGTTGCTCTATTGTATTAACATATGTTGTTACTGCTGCATCACGTAAAGTTTGCCTCTCGGGTTGATATTTTGCCTTATAGCTATCTCCTTGTAAAGTCTGGCTACTGTAGCTTATATGGATCGGCTAAAAAACGCTGGGGGGTACATTGTATACTAGATCCCAGAATTCAATTTTTGAACTTTTTTTCGCAATCTTTTGATGCTAATGGATAGTGCTCGATGAGAAACGTTGAAAAATGGTGTTTTTTCGTCATACCACCATTTTTAAGACCATTTTTTGACCTTTGAAAAATCTTGCACCCCTCCAGAATTCTGGTGCTGCCTACCTATTCTCCCAAGCATATGTGGGCAGCAAGAGAATTCTGGGGTGGGTGCAAGATTTCCCATAGGTCTAAAAATTGCCTTACAAATGGTGGTATGGCGAAGAAACACCATTTTTCGACGTTTCTCATCGAGCACTATCCATTGGCATCAAAAAATTGCGAAAAAAACGAATAAAATTTTAAAAATTTCATTCTGGGGGGTATTTTGGTTTCTTGGGGGTGCATACCCCCAAACCCCCCACGCTCAGGTGTGCTCCCAAGTCCCCAAAACACGTATGAATTTGACCTCAAAATCCCAGACGGTATTTTCAACGTAGGAAAGTTAATTTCTACTTCATATGATCATTAAAAGTTCTGTGATCCTAAGATTTCCACTTCACGTGATCGATAAAAATGAATTAACGTGAGCCGGAATTTACATTCATTCAACACCATACGTGGGCAGCAAGAAAAATTTTGGGGGGAGGGGGTGCAAGATTTTTCAAAGGTCAAAAAATGGCCTTGAAAGTAGTTGTATGGCGAAAAAACACCATTTTTTGACGTTTTTCATCGAGCACTATCCATTGGCATCAAAAAATTGCGAAAAAAACGAAAAAATTTTTAAAAATTGATTTCTGGGGGGTATTTTGGTTTTTCAGGGGGTGCATACCCGCCAAACCCCCTCCCCTACGCCCAGGTGTGGTGGTATGGCGTAGAAAACAAACACCATTTTTCGACGTTTCTCATCAAGCACTATCCATTGGCATCAAAAAATTGCGAAAAAAACGAAAAAAATTTTAAAATTGAATTATGGGGGTATTTTGATTTCTGGGAAGTATTTTGTTTTCTCGCGGGGGGGGGGGGTGCATACCCCCGAACCCCCCCACCCCACCCACGCCCAGGTGTGATTAACACTCTTTTGGAGGAATTAATTTTAACTTTTACATTGCCTTGAAGTACATACCTACTTGCCTTTATTACTGCTTCGATTTTTTGAGTAATAGGTAATCCCTGAATTCTTAAGTCCCCGAAAACTCATATTTCAATTATTTGTTCGTCATGTAAAATGAACCACGTACCAATTTTGGTTGGCGGAAAGTTCGTATCCCACAATTAGTCCCCCACAATTCGTCCCTCACGATTCATCCCCGCCACAATTCGTCCCTACCACAATTCGTCCCCCACAATTCGTTCTCCACAATTCGTCTCCGCCACAATTCGTCACATGGAACGTTTTTCATTTATACAGGGTGGCCTATAAAAAAAGCTACATTCTAATTTAACACGTCATAACTTCGGCTGATGCGAATAAAGAACTTTAGAACTAGTTGCACTGAATAGATGAAAGTTTTTTCTTCCAAACCGTACGAAAAATTGCTAGCTAGATGTCAACGGTTCGGGCGCTACGGCAATTTGTTTACAACCTACTTCAATATTTTTCAAACCCCAATAGCATCATTGATTCTGCCATAAATTTGCACCCTCTTTCGACGATATCCTGAGATCTTTGCACTTAGTAGGATGTACCTACTTTAAGGTTTTAAAAAAATTGGCTAATTAATTTTTGTGACCAAATGTTGTCAAACGTATCAAGAAAGGTTACCTATAAATGCAGTAATGTGATATAATGCAGAAACTGTGCGATTTAAACAATGTTAAAGTAGGGTGTAAACGAATTGCTATAGCGCCCCAACCGTTGACATCTGGCCAAATTTTCGGCACATTTTAAAAGAAGACATTTTCATATCTGAATGGCAGTCAGTTTTAAAGTTTTATCTCCAAATCAACTGAAGTTATGACCTGTTGGATCGGAATGTAACCTTTTTATGGGCCATTCTGTATGATTAAATCCCTTCTGAAGAATTTTGTCGTTTATATAAATGACTTGCTGCGTTTTCTTAGTTAATCGTACAATTCTCGTTTAGCTTTATTATTATGCTTATTTTTGTATATCAATGCGTTGATAAAACATAGATTATACATTTATGATGATGATTTGAGATGCAATCAGCTTGTTAGCGATGTTATGCAGATTTTTTCATCATGAAGTGTGCATTGGTCTCAGCATGGCAATTAAGAATGCTATTTAATAAAGTAGGTATTAATGGCGTTCCAGTAGATATTCGACTGTTTCCACTCTACAAGATATTGTGTAAGACATAAGCGTGCCTCTCTTATTGCTACAAAACGCTGCACCTGTGTGAAAATTATGTAAATTTAACAAATTAAAATTTCTTTACGCAACGCATCGTTTCATATCGCATGTCAATTTTTTTGTGATCGCCGATACAGCGTCGCATTTTTTTCGAGTTATGTAGGTGGTCGTTGCGTCCGGTAATATTTTTTATGACTGCGCTAGTCTTGACCATAGGTGGGCAGTACCGAAATTCTGGGGGGTTCAAGATCTTTCAGAAGTCAAAAAATGGTCTTAAAAATTGGTGGTAGGCGAAAAACACAATTTTTCAACATTTCTTATCGAGCACTGTCCATTGGCATCAAAAATTGCGGGTATTTCGGTTATTAGGGGGGTGGGAATTAGGCCTTCTAGGGGTGCATACCATACCTGGGCGTGGGGGGTTTGGGGGTATGAACCCCAGAAACCAAAATACCCCCAGAATTCATTTTTTGAATTTTTTTTTGTTTTTTTCGCAATTTTTTGATGCCAATAGATAGTGCTCGATGAGAATCGTTGAAAAATGGTGTTTTTCGCCATACCAACATTTTTTAGGCCATTTTTTGACCTTTGAAAAAATCTTGAACCCTTCAGAACTTTGGTACCGCCCACCTATGGTGCATACCCCCCCAACGCCCCCACGCCCACGTGTGGTGTTGACATATTTTCTGTTAAGCTGTGCATCTCATTAATCATCAATACATCCAATCAAGACCAACACATAGATAGTAGGTATAATAATACACTTGAATGAAAGTAATACTAATATCTCGTAAAAACGCCGAAGTAATTTACAGAAACGACAAAATTTTTCAAAAGTGATTTTCATCATACACATGAAAAATGCGTTTTAGGGGACGAATTGTGGTGGATACTTTCCATATCCCTAGTATTTTAATCGTTTTTAAAGGTTAAATTGGTCGATAGAAAGCGTGGATCAGGAAACAATGCATCAACGATACTTATAGAGGGTGATAAAGTTCAAATCACTAATATTGAGAATTTTTACATCGCCGACCCAATCACTTCCATAGTGACGTTCGAGGCATTGAATCCGGCAATAAAGCTTGAAAGACCATTGAAGGGAATTACAGCTAAGGTCGTAAAAACGAACAAGGTATGTACATAATTTACCTAATGATATCGCAGGTATAGGTACCTAAACCTTAATTTTAAGCAGCCCACATAAGTCTTGTGCGCAAATAAATTATAATTATTAATTAATAATGAACAAGGGTGGTGGTCCTTTGTCGAGACACGTGACCTTAGATACACAGCATGGCCGGTCTGGGGGTCAGCTGTTCTGCGGGGTAAGAGAGCCTTTCTGAGCTAAAATAGCCTTGGAAGCTGTTATAAAGGACAAAATAGTAGCGTAAAAATATGCTAACTCTAAGTTCCTTATCGTTTTCAAGCTTTTTTTGCGAGAAAAATTTCATTTTCATCCATTTTGATCTTTACTGAGCCTTATTTTTACCAAAAAATTTAACGTTTCTGTATTCTGAGGGTAGATGCACAGCATGGTCGATCTGGGAGGGGGTCAAAAAATTGCGCTTGTTTGAGCCAAAATGACCTCAAAAATTGGTAGGTATAAATGCTAAAATAGCGTTAAGTTATTCCGCACTTTCTATTCAACTTAAAGCTCTGAAGAACATTTTGAATTTTCCTCCATTTTCAGCCTTCATAGTTGCGTCATTTTTCCCAGCAAATTTACCATTGTTCCATCCTGGGAGGTCTAGCTAAACTCCCGAACCCCCTAAAGTGTACATATGTCTGTCTAGATCCCCGAGTCCCCACCACAACTGGGAGGGGGGGGGGTTTGGGGAGTATGCACCCGCCAGAATTCAATTTTTGAAAATTGTTTTGTTTTTTTCGCAATTTTTTGATGCCAATGGATAGTGCTCGATGAGAAACGTTGAAAAATGGTGTTTTTTCGACGTACCATCATTTTTAGGGCGATTTTTGACCTTTGAAAAATCTTGCACCCCCCAGAATTTTGGTGCTGCCCAGGTATGGTCTCCACGTGCATATCTGAAGGCGACTAATGATATATTAGTAATATGATGATTATAAGTTAAAAGGCGATTTTTCATCATTTGTTTGTGAGTTAAGAGAGACAAATTTTTAAAATCCAACATTTCCCAGTCTCGGGAATTTTCGACTTGTATTTCCCATAAACTCACGTTTTGAGCTTATCTATCAACCTATAGTCTGTTTCATTTATTCGAGAGCTTTTTCAGTAAATGTTTTCGAAGGCTACAGTAACTCCGTCTTTCTTATTTGTTGTAGGTCGCTAGAGCTCTATACCTGGGCGTGGGGGGAGGGTTTGGGGGAGGTATGCACCCCCCAGAAACCAAAATACCCCCCCCAGAATTCAATTTTTGAAAATTTTTTTTGTTTTTTCCCGCAATTTTTAATGTCAATGGATGGTGCTCGATGAGAAACGTTGAAAAACGGTGTTTTCTCCGCCATACCACCATTTTTAAGGCCATTTTTGACCTTTGAAAAAATCTTGCCGCCCACCTATGGAGTTCACTGTAGCTGTATAGCAAAGAAGGGGTTTTCAATAATTTTTTTGCGGCATAATTTATTCTCGTCTTCCAGCAGATCAATCAACTTGTAGATAAAAGTCGCGCATTCAGATTATCCTAAATTGACACTTTAAACACAATAGACTAACATTTTAAGATGCGCCGCGAACTCCCACATAGCTCAATGGTAAAACGTTTGCTTGTCGTCGAAGCAATCCGGTTCGATTCCAACCGCTAGCTTTTTATTCAGCGCACTTACTGCAGTATGGCCCAGCATTGTTTATAGTCTGTTTTACATAACTTCGTGCACAAATTCTAAGAACTTTTACATATGGACAGCAAGCCGAGGGTTACGATAATTATATATCAGATCAATGCTATTTCCGCAATCTGTCAGCTTATTGTTGGAGATAAAATTTATGACCGGACTTGTGTGAAACAGACTATAAATGCCCGAATTCAATTTATATGGACGGTCTATTGCATTAAAAATGGAAGAATACCAGCCGCTCACCCTCGTTGTGCTTATCTATCGAATTACAAAAAATCATCTTGTTAAGTTTGCTGTAGCTTCCAAAAAATTTACTGAAGAAGCTCTCGAATAAATGAAACGGAGTATAATGTACCAGCAAAGAAAAATGCTCCGGTGAAACAAAAAAGATGAATATACTTAAATTGTGGATTGTTAAGGATGTAAAAGGAGGGGACTAGGAAAAAGCTGTCTAAAGTCGCAAAATCTGATAAAAATATTACACTTTCTCTAAGCAACGCGAAAAATCGAAGTATATTCTGCGGCCTCTAAAAAAGGTCTTTTTTAAATAATTTTCAAAGTTTCAGATAAGAGCGTATAAACGAAATCTATAATGTTTACTTTTTTTAATTGCTTGCAAGTAGCAACGCTGATTAGCGTCGTATCCTGATTGATAGAAAACTAAGTGGTATTGTATTTAAAGTTGTTTTATTTTGTTATGAGTATTATAGCAAGCAAAGCAGGGGCCGATTGATTACTGTACACAATCGTTACGAGCATGCTATTGTACCTACATTTAGTCTGTTTCAAGTCAACTCGCACGTTTCCTACTGTTTTAAACCAACAATTTCTTCAATTATTTTGGATGCATCGATGTTTGCTATTTCATTCAATTGGCTTAGAAAGACTATTACTCAATATCATTTCCCATAGCTCTGCATAGCTAACGTGCTGCTTTTTCAATCATTTTTATGGTTAAATATTTATTTTAATGTGTTAGCCGCAGAATATACTTCGATTTTTTGCGTTGCTTAGAGAAAGTGTGATTTTTATCAGATTTTTCGACTTTAGGTAGCTTTTTCCTAGTACCCTCGTTTTACATCCTTAACAATCCACAATTCCAAGTATATTCAACTTTTTTGTTCCATCGGAGCATTTTTCTTTGCTAGTACCCTACTTTTAATTAGCATGATTTGAGTACATCAGTCAGTAAACACATACAGTAACATGCCACAATAGTGACAGCAGTCCAAGAACGCGGTAAACAATATTGTTCTTAACATCAGCATTATTCTTTTTAAACAAGACAACCCTACATTAGCTTCCGCAAGGCTCTAGAACTAAAGTTAATATGCAGTGCAAACTTTACACAACCACAGAGTGTAAAGAAAATTTCAGTCGGATTCGTAATTCTGATATTACGATCAACATTTATCAAAAAATTAAGTCTCCATTATGGCCCGAGGACAAATAAATATCAGAAGTAAATCGCCTTACACAACTGTTGAGTGCAAACAAACTGGCGTATCACATTTGGTTTCTGGTTCATTTTTAGACTTGAGATTATGTCCAGACTCATAACCCAGAACTTGACAGAAAAAACAAGACAGAAACACGTTTAACTCCCCCCTTTTTTGACTTTAAACCTCCCGAAAAAGCTAAATATTGATGTAAACAAACGCCATTTGCTGTGACGCGTACCCCTTAGAAAGTACTTTATTTTTAATCTATTCGACCTCGCCCGACTTCTGAACAGAGAAAGTGGCGAACAAAGAAAATGGACAAACAGTATTTTCCATGTCCACCACATTGTAAACTTTAAAAATCTGAACTTAACGAGTGTAAATAAATTCCGGTTCGGGCCAGTTTGTAGCCCTTTGATTGTAGTACGTTTGTATGTGCCAAACTTATGTTGCACAAAATATTTGATATGACTTACCGATTAAAATACGAAAAAAACCTGTTTTTTCGCACATTTTACACCTCAGATTTCGAACTTTACACCCCCATGAACAACTGAATATTACGTTTTTGAACGCGGCTTGCTTCGACGTGTAGCTCTCAAGAAGTTACTTCATTTTTTTCTTATTCAATTCATCCCAACTCATCACCTAAAAAGTTGGCAGAGAAATCTTGGATAAAATCTTTTTTTACTCATCCGCTAGAGTGTAAAGGTTAAACCCCTGGTACTAACTGCGTATTGATTGTAGAAAAGTTTGCTGGTAAGCAGAAGATAGCCCTTGATCCGTAGTACGTTTCTGTCAGAAAAATTTTTCAAAACTCATAACCGGAGTTGTTGGCAGACATAAACAAGTCGAAAACTCGACCAAAATCTTTCTTTTCAGCCCCAGATTTTCGCACTATTTACACTCTATCCGAGAACTCAGGCAAATTCAAAAAGCAATGGATACGTCAGCCGTTGCACCAACTCAACTCGCAGCCAAGATTTTAGCTTGATTATACTATATTGAAAAATATTCATCATTGAACTAAAGTTTAAGAATAGTGCGTTTATGATAATAAAAATAATTATTCATTAAAGACGAGTCAAAAACCCCTGAAATAAAAAAAATCTGATCAACAAAATGCAATACGGAGTTATCTATCGGCATTAGAAAATAGATGTATAATTCAAAGTTCACCTCTTAATACCTTAACAAAGACTGGCTGTAGAAAAGTTTAAAGGTCAGATTCGTTATTCTGACCTTACGGAGCCTCTGGACGGAACAATTTTTTTAGTGTAAAGTTTACACCTGCACTAATAACGCAATATTGATTGTAAAGAAACAAAATAAATTTTGACGTGTAGCGCTTAGGACGAGGCACATTTTAAAGATAATTACCACCATCTGTCTACTAAGTGGAGAATATGGCAGGAAAAAATATTTTTTTGTCCCAGACTATGCTTGTGCACATGAAAACAGTAAAAAACCGTCTAATTTATACTCCCGAGCAACAACTAATGAATGTACAGAAATTTTAAGACCAGATTCGTAAATTACTAATCGATGAAAATTTTTTTTTAAATTTGCCCTCCGCTGATCATTTGAATTTTTGATGTAAACTCTACACACTCACGACTAGCTCGGTATTGAGTGTAAACAAAAAAATGGTATCTAAGTTTTTTATTATCTACCTTTCAAAAAAAACCGCACCTCCCAGATGTGTGCCGTTATAGCTGTGAGGGGGGCATATGTTGGGATACCCAAATATATTATGGGTACGCGCTAACGCGCTACCTATGATGTACGAGTATGTATGTATGTGTGTTTATAAGTGTTTTCTGTTCAGGCTTCAGTTTATATCAGAATTTTCCGATTTTTCTACACAAATAGCAATACAATGAAGATTAGTAATTCAGCTGGTGACAATCACACCTGAGCGTGGGGGGTTTGGGGGTATGCAACACCCCCCCCCCCGAGAAACCAAAATACCCCTCCCTCCAGAAACCTAAATACCCCCCCAGAATTCAATTTTTGAAATTTTTTGTGTTTTTCGCAATTTTTTGATGCCAATGGATATTGCTCGATGAGAAACGTTAAAAAATGGTGTTTTTTCGCCACACCCTTATTTTTAAGGCCATTTTTCGACCTTTAAAAAATCTTGCACCCCCCCCCCCAGAATTTTGATGCTGCCCACTAGGGATCGACCGGAGGTCCATTTTTTTCTCCGGGCCGGAGCTGGAGCTCCGGCCATCGTCACCTCCGGCTCCGGCCAGAGCCGGAGCAGGAGGCCGGAGGTGAACTTAGAATTTTCAGTGAAGTAGAATTTTCACAAGCCGTAAATATAATTCATATGATGTACAGTATATAGGTTTGTATAAATACATTGTTCATGGATAAGTAAAAGATCTGTAGAAGTGAATGTTTATTATCTAGCCATGCATTTATATGTTGAGTAATCGAAAAAATCATTTAATTAGCATATTTCTATTTTTAGCTCCAATCTCACCGCTTTCTCGCTTGCCCTTATTGTCTGGATGCACTTTACTCGAAAAGTACCCAAATAAACATAGCAAAAAGAGCTTAGCAATCTGTCTGTATGTACTTATATCTACAATCTGTAATAGCTCAAAAAGTAAGTGAGCAGACTACGTCGCACCAAGTTTGTTATTCTGTCACTCGAAAGAGATTTATATCCATTTGTGCGCTGAATTAACGCGGACTCGGCTCGCTTTGCAATCTGAAATATTCTCGTTCATTATTAAGCAAAATATATCATATAATATTTCACCAATGGTGCATTCACAATGCCACATTAGTGTTCACATTCACAGCTTCACTTATTAGACCTGTGTTTGTACAAATTCACAAAATAGGCAATCTGAGTGCTAAGCTTCAAACGAAAAGCTTTAAAGCATTGAATGATTCGGTTAGAAAAACCTCCGGCCTCCGGCCCTTTTTGTACCTCCGGCCGCCGGAGGCCGGACGACCAAAAAATGGCCGGAGGAGCCGGAGCCGGAGCCGGAGGCCGGAGCCGGAGCTCCGGTCGATCCCTACTGCCCACGTATGGTGACAATGTAACATAGGTAAATACAAAGATATGAAGCTACCAACTATAGTCCGTTTCATTTACCTTTGAGGTTTTTGGAAAAATTTAAAGTGCCTACAAAAGTGGTTTAAACTTACAGTATAGTTGTGATATTCTACAGTATATCGAGTTATGGTGAGACGCTTGCTATTGCCAAAGCGCATTACTGCATCAAAAGCTTAACCCACTTTTGTAGCCTGATTCATGCTGATTAAATTCAAAGGAAATCTCAAAGTTAAATGAAACAAACTATAGCTACAAAAATAGCAGATTATTTCGCAAATAGAATGTGTGATGACATTAAAATTTAAGATTTTTGTTGCAATTAATCTGATGGTTTACATGAACTATTATCGTTTAGAGATTTCTATTATCAGGCACAAAGTTTGTTTCTGTTGGTTGCCTCAACACTTTTTTATACATTCAAATTTGAAATTATTTTTTCTTTTTAAATGTTATAATTTCGTACTTTTCAATGCGTCAAATTAATGAAGTTATCGCACACTAATCCCCGAAAA
Organism: Mermis nigrescens; assembly: GCA_036768485.1. Taxonomy (NCBI): domain Eukaryota; kingdom Metazoa; phylum Nematoda; class Enoplea; order Mermithida; family Mermithidae; genus Mermis; species Mermis nigrescens. Next base: position 42,924,689 of record JAVLUZ010000154.1, on the reverse strand, counting down.
AATGTTTATCACAGGTTAGAGCGCCAATCGATCAGGATCTCATGGTTGAAGCTGATAGTATATCTTTCAGGGGCAACGAAGGAAACTACTTTTTGGGCAAGAATATTGCGATAAAAGCTCAGAAAAATATTTTCATAACAACGAGCGTACGTCAAAAAGCTTTATTTTTGTACCTTTTACATTATGACTATCTTTATTTTTGTTTCTATTTTTTTGAGAAATTATGCCTGAGTAATGTACGAGCAAGCTTGGCCGGCCTGGTTCGATCAGCCGGCATGGGAGTTAGCCAAAGGGTCTTTTTGAATCAGAATAGCCTCAAAATTGGTATAAATCTTAATGTAAAATAAAAACGCATGGGTTACAAAAACAATTTTTCGATGTTTCTTATTGAGCTCTTCTTTTCAATAAACATCAAAAAATAGCAAAAAACGAAAAACTCTTTTGAAAGTTTAATTATGGAGGTCCAGGAGCCCCATTCCCATGTGTGGCTTAGACTGGACCCTAACGCCCTACGTGCATGCCTGGTGGATATCGAAATTCCAATATACAATCGTACATACATATGTACAGCCATCTTAGTGTGTAAAATGCGTATTTTCGCGCATTTTTAGGATAATACTTCTGAATTCTGAATTGAAAAAGAATTTCATTCGCTTTGAATTTTTATTGTATTATTAAAACTGGATGGAGATAACCATGTTTTGATGCTGTGACGAAATAAGATGTTTTGCAATTAATTTTAAGTTGTTTTCACTTTCTGCTTAATTGAGAAGGTGAAAGAAGCGAGACATCATTACCGAAACAAGACCAAAATTTCAATGTAGGTACCAAAATAAAAATATTGATGTTTACAGCTAGAAAAAATGTACCGCATAAAAACAAAATAAATTAAGAACAAACAGAAAATTTTTAAATAGTACCTACATGATGTGACGCGAAGAAGGAGTCAGTAGATTTCGGATTAGCATGTACCTTTAGATACTTCTCTTTTAAGAGTGTTCTGGTGCTTTTTAGGAAATGGGTAAAATGAACATTACGGCCGCAAAAGCAATAAGGCTTCCAAGATATAATCAAATGAGGTTGTCGTCTTCGCCTGATATCAATGCCAACATTCTGGGAAGGAGACTGTGCGCGTGCAAAACGACTGGAAAATTGTTCACTGTCCAGGGGAATAAGCCATGCTCAATTAATCCAGCTTACTGTTATTAGCTTCATTAAAATCTTGTAAAAAGTTTGTAGATCATTGTGTCAATAAATATCTACTCAATCTTCTCATAATGTATACTGCATGTTGTATAGTTTTTTAACCTAGGGCACGGATTTCGCTCGGCAAATTAAATTCCTTATTACTGTAAGACATAATTTCTTTATCGCTGGACCCTAGACTAGAAAAGAAAAATTCGCTACCTACTTCGCCGAGCAGAAAAAATTAAGTGCTACAGTAATGAGAAAATTAGTTTTCTGAAGGAATACATGTACTAGGTCAAAATAAACAGACTATACATATGTACATTAAATCCATATACATATGCACATCCACTACTTGAAGAATTGCATGCGGGATTTTGGGGTCTAACTATATTCTGTTCAATTCCAAACGGCATATTTTTGTTTTATGGCTTATTACTGTAGCAGAATATTTTAGTTTGTTAGTTTAGTATTTTTAGTTTTTTAGCGGCAGTCTGTTAGTTGTACCATATGTTGAGCAAAGCAAATTAAACATCAATAAGAAGAGTTTAAAGCGATCAACCGCTACGAGAGCATAACTTAAGATGCCACTTGTGCAGCTAAAATATACTACAATAATAATACTCCAGCGCAACATGGGCCATTTGGAATTGAACATATTATAGATAACTAAATGAGCTGCCCGGCGTTGCCCGGGCTGAACTTAGGCCTGATAGCTATATGGAATTGATATGTCTCTTGTATTTTTTATTTTTCAAGACTTTTGATGTTTTTGGGATATTTCTAAAAAAATTGTTGGTATGAACCATATTTTATTTTTTGGATTTTTTAAAATGTCTTTTGTCAACCATTTTTTCGATCAAATCCATATTTTTGACGTTACAGAATGGTTTTGAAAATTGTTTAGCCATAATCATATTTTTGATGTTCTGAATTGTTCTGGAAATTTATTTAATAAAACCCATATTTTTGATGTTTTGGGATGTTTTGGAAAATTTTTTTCGTCAAACCATATTTTTGATGTTTTAGGATGTTTTGGAAAATTTTTTTAATCAAACCCATATTTTTGATGTTTTGGAAAATTTTTTTCGTCAAACCATATTTTTGATGTTTTAGGATGTTTTGGAAAAATTTTTTTTTGGTCAAACCATATTTTTGATGTTTTAAAAATTTTTTGTTCGTTGTAGCAAAGGGTGTCATGTATCACGTGATATCTCATATCACTCATATGTTATAGCTGATGGTATCTACTATCTTATATCACTGCATGTTATGGCACAGACAGGGTATCTATATCACACCTATGTTATAGCATTGCCTATCTCGTAGCACAGGGTATCTTATATCCCATACTATCTTATAACATTGCCTATCTTGCAGCTCTGGGTATCTTATATCACTTCCTATCTTATAGCACTGCCTATCTTGTAGCACGGGGTATCTTTTATAACGCTCCATCTTATAGCATTGCCTACCTTGTAGCACGGGGTATCTTATATCACGTCATATCTTATAGTATTGCCTATCCTGTAGCACAGGGTATCTTATATCACGTCCTATCTTATAGCATTGCCTATCTTGTTGCACATAGTATCTCATACCACGCCTATCTTATAAAATTGCCTATGTTATAGTATTATTTGCTCAAACCCGTATTTTGATGTTTCACAGTGTCGACCAATGCTATAACATATAACAATGTACATAGTGTCGCCAGGCATGCTACCCTTGGCCGGGGTATCCCTATACAAACAGTATAAACTAAGTTTTGAAAAAAATCGGCTATCTCCCGAAATCGTGGAAGCTTATAGCACAGGGGCCAAACCCCGCTCCTTCCTCCCTGCCCAGGGCCAATGGGTGCGTTTGTCAAAATTTCAAAATCGCTACTACACCCCCAGCCGGTAGGCCGATCTTGGGGCAAAACGTCAGCCCACCAAGTTTTAAGGGGCCGGAGCCAACCCCGGACATACAAACACACTTTCACAAATATATATTAGATGGAAAATTTCATGAAGAAAGTGAGCAAAGTTAAGGCCAAAAGGAGGAAAATCGAAAAATTTCTTGACGATGGACCAGAAACCATGTACGTATGTCGATACATTTTCACGCAACCTACTAACTTTACACTGACGTTATTTCGGCCTAAAAAACTCAATATTTAACCCCAGGATTACGACTCTACATGCAGTAGTACTTTAAAGTTTACGCTATTCATTTATTGTTGATATATAAAGTTTCCACTACAAATTTATTTTACTTCCAGAGCGTTGCAAAACGTGAATTTTTTCAAAATATCTTCCGTTCATAAGGTCAGGATTACGAATTTGACTGTATGTTTTCTATAAACACAGTAGTTGTGTAAAGTTCGCACTAAAGATTAACTTTAATTTCAGAGTATTGCACCTTTTTTCTAAATGTTCCATGTAACGTCAGGATTACGAATCTGACTGTAATGTCCTTTACACCCAACAGTTGCGTATTGTCTACTCTGAAAACATTTGATCAGTTTAAATAAGGTTTGTCTTGTTTAAAGAAGACACTGCTGATGTTTAGCACAATATTATTCTCCAGCTTCATTTTGCGGAATGTTGTCGCATGTGTTTACTGACTGATTTACTCAAATCATGCTAATTAAAACCATATAGGGTAGTAGCAAAGGAAAAACCTTTGATGGAACAAAAAGGACAAATATTACTTGGGATTGTTAACTAGAAAAAAGTTCTCATGAATATGCCTACGCAAAATCTGTTAAAAATCAGACTGTCTCTAAGCAACGCAAAAAATCGAAGTACATATTTTTTGCGGCTTCAGAAAAATGTACCTTTTTAAATAATTTTCAATGCTTTTATACGAGTGTAGAAACTGAATCTAAAATGTAAACTTTTTGTGAATTGCTTGCAAGTTGCAACGCACTGCTTCTACCGTGCGTGACTGATAAAAGGCTATCAATCGTATTTAGAGTTTCTATTTTGTTACCATGAGCATTACAGCGAGCAAATCGGACGTCAATTGTTTAGTGCACACAATCGCTGCGGGCATGCAACTGCACACCTATGCGTGCAAGGGGGAGGTGGGGGTTGAACCCCTGAGAAACCAAAATACCCCCAGAATTCAATTTTTTAAATTCTTTTTTTGTTCCGCCATTTTTTATGCCAATGGATAGTACTCGATGAGAAACGTTGAAAAATGGTGCTCTTTCGCCATACCACTATTTTTAAGGCCATTTTTGATCTTTGAAAAAACTTGCACCCCCAGAATTTTGTTGCCGCTCACCTATGCATGCAAGTGCACTACATGTAGTCTCTTTCACGTTAAAAGTCGCTCCTGGTTTACTCCGTCTACCGTCCGACAGCTAACGTCCTTTTTCAATCGGTTCTTTGGTTCATAGTTCATTTCGATCTGGCAGGCTGCAAAATATACATTACTCCGATTTTTTGCGTTGCTTAGAGAAAGTCTGATTTTAACTTGCGATTTTAGCCATATTCAAAGGTAGCTTTTTCTAGTTCCCTCCTTTTACATCCTTAATAATCCCAAGTATATTTGTCCGTTTTGTTCCAGCAGTGTACATATGTTACATACAAACATACATACGGCGACGCAAAATGCACATTCAATTCGGTGGACTGGGAATTGTAACGGGGGCGCCGCCTCCCACCGTTACGTGAGCAAAATTTTACCCGCACCGGTTTCCCGGATCCTCCGCTCTGATTCGCGTGTGTAGTACTAATCGACTACTCGGGCTCTTGCTCACAACTGCGCAAAGTATTGAATAATATTGAGAAACAATGAAACATCAACGTCACGTGTTAAACTTCAAAGTGGCATTTCTGGCCGTGTAGTAGCACTCCTGCTACAGAATGATTCAGTTGCTTGCTAATCAGGGCCGTATTTAGGAAGGGGCGGCCGTCCCCCTTGGCTGGAAAAATTTTGAAAGGTAAGATTTGATGTACGGTAAGATTGAAAAATCGCACGCCTTTATTGCAAAATCTTTGAATTTTCGGCGCTTTGCGCCGGAGTGAAGTACTTATTTTCCATAATTTTGGCCCAAGCGCGACCAAAAAAATGACTTTTCTATAGCCTTCTCTGGTAGAAAAATTTTTCTTTTGAAAAAGTTCGAATTTTACTATCTCAATGGATGCTGAGTGCTGACCATAGGCGGGCAGCAACAAATTCTGGGGGTGAAAAAATTTTCAAAGGTCAAAAAATGGTCTTTAGGGCGAAAAAACACAATTCTTCGACGTTTTTTATCAAGCACTATCGAATGGCATCAAAAAATCGCCAAAAAAGCAAGAAAAAATTTCAAAATTTGAATTCTGGGGGTATTTTGATTTCTGAGGGGTATTTCAACTTCTGGGGGGATGCATACCCCCCACGCCCACGTGTGATGCTGACTATCCTGAATTACTGAATTCGCAAACATTACTAATTTACTAATTTCAGTAAACTCCCATACACTTTACAGCAATTTGTGCCTTGTGGTCTCATTCAGAAATAGATAATCACCCGCAATCAAATCGATACCTATGCACACTATTTTTCTAAAGCGATAAAACCGGATTCCTCCTTTCTGCATTCTTATAATAGCCATTTTCAACAGAGGTATGAGGCAAGTAGATACCTAAAATGCAAGATATAGCGATAAGCCATGAACTACACATTACAGGCTATGTGTGTACAGGCCAAGGGACTAAAAATCGATAAGATACATTATTCGCTGGTACGAAGGCTGGTTTATATGGTCCCTTCGTAGCCTGAGCTCAGTTGTAATACAAACAGGTGCGCATATATGAATAACACTTTAATTCTTTTCTTTATTACGTGTCTGAAGATAAATACACACAATATAGAATCTTGGAGCATGATGGTCGAATATCTACCGCAATATTTATCAGAATAGAATGCGTGTACGCTCAAAGCCGCTTTACGTATGTAAGCAATCGATATATAGCTTCTAAATAAGAAAGCTAAGTGCAAGGATATGACTAACGATGCTTAATCCACTCCACTAACTAAACACTTTAAATTCAACTAAATATACGCAGTTTACTCGTAACTGCGTATCGTTGAGAGTTTAACCCCAAAATGGCTTAGATCCCCGAAAAGAAATTACCCCCTTTTTTAATATCACAGAACATGCGCTTTTTTCGAGCATTTTACCGATCTTGTTACTCAAAAGTGACGAATTTTCTGCGATTCGCGCCATAATCCCATTTTTCGACGATATTATGTTAAATTTATTCGATCTTTTCCACATTCTGTTTTTGTTCTATGCAGAACGAGCACCACCCAAAACGTTGAAAAAAGTGTTTTTCACTCATACCTTCCATACAAGGACAGCAGCAAAATTCTGGGAGGGGGGGGTCCGATGAAGCCTAATTGCCAAAAATAGCAGCAAAAAAATCAATTCTGAACATCTATCGATTTTGAGGAGTCCAAAGACCTTCCACGCCGATGTGTGATACCTACTCATCGTTTTAAGCCCAAAAATACGATAAAAAGTTTGCGGGACTCATCTCATAGAATTCCAATTCTATATAAATGCAGTTTACACTAAAATTATTGTTGAAGGGCGTTCAAAACGACACCCGATATTATCCGAGCACTTTCACAATTAAGTAATGCCAACCGGAATGAATACAATTATATTAAATATATATATACTGCGAACAAGCGAAAAAATATTATCATCACGACCATGACAAGGCCAAATATGTGTGTAGATTCTGTGCGCAATTTAAAAAAAGGGCTTGCGAAAGAGGAAAATTTACACTGCGTACGTATATATCGTGATTCGAGCTTGAACTTCGGGCTAAAACCAGTTTGGATTATTTACTATGCGTTATCGTAAGCGGCGACGTTAGATAAGTAGGTACGTTTAATAGTTCAACGCGACTATTATACGCATTCTAAAACGAATTACACGACAGACCGACGAAATAAACACGAGTTATAATACGGGGTATCCCATCTAACAATCAAACCATTTTTTGGATTGCAACTCAGTTTTTTTCATTGTTTTCCATCGATTTTTTCGACGTACTTATTTGGAGATTTCAACAGGAAACTGTGACTCACAAAATTTGGCCGCTTCTGCCTCTTTGCGTTGTAAACGGCACAAGTTTTTGTATGTAAATCTAAGTTTTCAGAAGTGTCTCCTAAAGGGAAAATATGCATGTATGTGTATTTTGCGATCAACGCATGTACACTACGATTTAAGCCCCCTAAGCGATAAAAAGTATACGTTTATAAAAGTTATTGAGAAATCGCTATTAAAGTCGGTTTGGCATCGTTTCTGCGTAATGAAAAAAGTGTCTTAGTAAAATCGATACAATTGAAACAACGTGAAACCAAATAACACCAAACTTTGTCAGTAGATGGACCATCAGACACCTTATACTCACCACGAAAATTTCGTCAAATATCGAGAATCAACTGACTCATTGCGAGATAATACTTGGTAAACATAGGTTAGGTGGGACACCCTGTATAACTAGCTATGCTGCTAGCTATATGCTTCTAAGTTGCTTAGATTACGTAAGAATGTACAACAGGACTTAAAATTTATTGAATCAAGAAAACTTAAAGTATTGAACAAGTATGCTTAAGTACAATGCGATAAATGCTGGAATACAATATTCAACAATAATATTTACCAAACCAATCTAATTTAAGAGTTTAAGTAAATAAGAGGCAACGCAAATTTAAATAGTTTTATTGTATAACATAAGCGGAGCCATCCGCAGAATTTCGAAAATAACTATTTGATCTAGCAAAAAAATTCATCTACTCTTACATCATAATCCAAGCGTTCGAGCGATAAACCGCGAAAACGCAAGCTTTTGAAACGCATATAAACAAGCTAACCTTAAACTTATACCACGATGCCGAAAATTGACAGCCCAAAAATAAATGTTCATAATTCAAACCAAATTTCGAAAAAACCTACAGTAGGATTCGTTAACTGCGGATAAAGGCTGATTTAAACGCGAAAAACAGAAGATAGAGGATATATATGTGTATGTAATATGTAAAAGTTAGGTGTTGGTTCGCGGAGAAAATTCGCGCGTTTTTTACGATTTGACGACAAAAATCAACGCCACGATCAGTCCATACAAGCCGAGCACTTCGGCGAAAATGAGGATCAAAATGAGGCCGACGAAGAGCCGCGGCTGCTGGGCCGTGCCGCGGACGCCGGCGTCACCGACGATTCCTATGGCGTAACCGGCCGCCAAACCGGACAAACCGACGGCCAGTCCGCCGCCCAAGTGGCAAAATGCTCTGCAAAATATTTACCGCTTAAGGCAGCAACTAAGGCACATCAGGCACGTATCTCTGGGGGAATTGGGGAGGTTCGGACCCCCAAAATTCAGAAAAATCGGACTTTTTGAACCTTATTTTGTGCTATTTTTGGCCTTTTTGGGCTAAGTCCTCCCCAAAATTTGTGTTGGTCCCCCCAAAATATGACGGACAGCTACGTGCCTGACGCACATACGTGATCTTGGGGGTCTGCTGAGAGCGGTTCCAAACCCCCAATAGATGCACAAGGTCAGAGTCAGCACGGGGGGACTAAAATCCCAGAAATTCAAAACAATTCAGTGGTCACGATTTTTTTTGCTAATGAAACGGCGAAAATGGTCAAAATAACATATAGAACGCTTTTTCGTGGAAAATATCGCATTCTTAGTCCAATCGGCTGAATTACATCGTTTTTAACACTAAAAAATATATGAATTGATCAATTTTGAGCACTTTTTAACTAAGCACATAAAAGTATCACGGTCGTATTCATAACGAGTGGCAGCCACACCTGGGCGTGGGGGGTTTCGGGGGTATGCACCCCCCAGAAACCAAGATACCCCCCAGAAATCAAAATACCCCCCAGAATTCAATTTTTGAAAATTTTTTCCGTTTTTTTTCACAATTTTTTGATGCCAATGGATAGTGCTTGATGAGAAACGTCGAAAAATGGTGTTTTTATCGCCATACCGACATTTTTAAAGCCATTTTTTGACCTTCAAAAAATCTTGCACCCCCTCCCCAGAATTTTCTTGCTGCCCACGTATGGTGGCAGCACACCTGGGCGTGGGGGGGGTTTGGGGGGTATGCATCCCCAGAAACCAAAATACCCCTCCCCCCAAAAATCAAAATACCCCCCCAGAATTCAATTTTTAAAATTTTTTTCGTTTTTTTCGCAATTTTTTGATGCCAATGGATAGTGCTTGATGAGAAACGTCGAAAAATGGTGTTTTTATCGCCATACCACCATTTTTAAGGCCATTTTTTGACCTTCAAAAAATTTTGCACCCCCCAGAATTTTTTTGCTGCCGACGTATGGGTGGCAGCCCCCTTTGGTTGAAAATAAGATTTTGAAAGGTAAGATAACGCACGAAAAGATAGAAAAACTTTGACATAAATCTTCATATTTTCGGCGCTCCGCGCCAGATGTGAAGCACGGTTATTTTGCATTCGGCAAAAATTTTTCCCGATGTACAAAGACTTTTCAGGACCGTCTTTGTACATGAACAAAGATTTTTGGGAAAACAAAAACTGTGAAAAGATGTAAAATTCCCAAAAATTTTCGGCCGGAATGAGTAATTGTTGTATATATCTTTAAAATAGCAGCATTTGCATTTAGAATAGAAAAATGTGGAATTTTTTAGCGCTTTGCGCCGTTTTGAGACAATTTTTAGTAATTTTTGGCGGCAGAAACCCAGAAATTAGCTAAACTACACTACCAAAGGTAAAAAAACCTTGTTTTATCACACAAAAATCGCTACTGTACTATATTATAGCACACAAAAATTTGCATGTACAAAATGCACTAAGACTTTTGGAAAACAGCTTTGTACATGTACAAAAGGACCTTATACAAAAAAACACTGATGTGGAGTATTTTTAACAATTGTTACTCAAGCGCGATCAAAAAACAACATTTTTTTTGGCAGAAAACTTTTTCCTCGAAAAGACCGAATTTCAAGATCTGAATACATAGAGCAAGTCGAAAACGTAATTTTTCCGAGATATCGGATGAATTTTTCGAGATTCAGACCAATTTACGTTGGGTCCCCCTCTTGGCCAAATCCTGGATACATGCATAGGTGGGCAGCACCAAACTCTGGGAAGGGGGGGGGGTGGGTGCAAGATTCTTCAAAGGTCATCCACCATCCATTGGCATCAAAAAATTGTGAAAAAAAAACAATAAGAAATTTTCAAAAATTTGATTCTGGGAGGGGGATATTCTGTGGTGTAGTATTTTCACTTCTGGGGGGTGCATACCCACCCAACCCCCACGATTACATGTGGATACATGCTTGAAAGGATTATTACGGAAAAATTTGACATTATTACTGCTGAACCTTTCACTTTTAGTTTCATCAAGAAAGAGTTTTAGCTTTCCACAATAAAAAGACAAGCATCAAGACATAAATATTGAAACTCATAAATAAAGCTAACTTCTATGCAGTTACGTTTTACGAAAGAAATTATTTATCTGTTTCGCCATGCAGACGCTTGCGCTTTATAGTGAAAAACTATTCAAATCTACTCAAAAGCTGTTTGAATAGGAAACTCAGACATGCACAGCATGCGAATTCTGGGGAGGGAATTTTCGAAGTGCCCTTTTGGGCCTAAAAATGGTGGGCACGCGGGCACGCGACAAAAACACCGTTTTTTGCGTTTCTCGCGATTTTTTATCTTGCTAGAGCATAAAAACTAAAACAAATTTCGAAAAAAATAAAAAAGTCGAACAAATTGAACAAAATACAGTGAGTGTATCGTGCAAAGCGCTGAAAATTTGACACTTTTGAGCAAATGGATAACTAAAACGCTTAAAAAGCACCTCTTATGCAAATTTTCAGGAAATTTTCAGTAACTTTTGAAAAATCTCTAATTCTGGGAGTGAATAAATTTCTAGAGGGAATGAAAATTTTTCTTGGTGATGAAACCCCCCTCAGGATCATGTATGATAGTCGCGGCAGCTCAAAAGTATTTTAATGCATAGAGATAAAGCACGGGAAACCCGGATTTGTTGCTTTTCCACCAAATACCCCAATCCACTGGCACGATTTTTTGTATTAATTTGGCAAAGATTTTTCCAGATTTTGTGCACAATGACTTTCTGAAACTCGCTCTTTGCATGTATAAACTTTATAATGGCTAAAATTGCGTTTAGTAAGGCAGTATTGTCGAATTTTCAAGCGCTGGACGCTGGTTATTGTGTTATTCCTCTTTAAGAAGCTCCATTATTGAGTTTAGCTGCGATTAGCTATTTGAGTGATTTGCACTGTTTGTCCGTTTAAAGTTTAGGTAGAAATAGACTTAAGGCGTATATGTATGTACGTCAGGACTGCTTCACACAAAGTTGATAATTTTCTGTTTTGCTTCCCATCCTAAAGCTTAAAAGCTTTGTTTAAGACGACCTGTAAATGGTAAAAAGGTTAAAATGTTTCTACTCATAGATTTCTATATTTTTAATCGTCAGAAACCCAGAAATAGGCTAAACTAAATCAGCAAAGGTAAAAAACTCAGTATTACCATACAAAAAGCCTTACTGCACTATATTATGAAAGGTATCCCAAATTTACATGTACAAAATGTACAAAGGCGTAGGGACCGTCTTTGTACACGTATGAAGGGACATTGTACGAAAAACACTTGCCTCTGAGGCACAGATAAACAAGCACGATAAATAAGATAAAGCAAAACACTAAATCGACAATAATCAGCAAGGATTAACATGTATATTGGGATTCTAACTACCCGGATCCGGATTCGGAAGAAGTAAAAATTAAGATTCGGATCCGGATAAATTGAAATTGAGGATACGTTTCATCACTACTGATTACAAGGAATGTAAAACGGATAACACGTATTGCCAATAACGGGCGACGAACAGCAAAAGGAGACAAGCCAGTCACGATAATAACAGTTTCAATAATGATTTTTATGCAATAACAACTTTTAATAATAATAAAAGTAATATTTAATAATAATACTAAATAATAATTTTTCAATTTAAAAAAAATTTTCGTTTCATCTCCCAGAATTCCCTTGCTGTACATCTTAGCTTCTAAAATTATCAAAACATGGTCATACATAATTAGGCACGGAGCCCGGGCCTACTCTGACCGGCCGGGCCCAGACACAACATATATATTCACAAGGCGGGGTCGGCAGGGAGGGGGTAAAATCCCAGAAATCCAGACAAGTGAATTTAGTGTCCACTCCTTTTTTCGCGAGAAGTCGAATGACGAATAGTCAAAATAGCCTACATGCAGTGATCGTACGGGGACCCCGACCCCGACCCCGAAAAACCCCGGCCTAAACCCCGACCCCGACCCCCGACCGGGGGCATGATTTTTCGAGTTGGGGTTGAACCTTTTTTGGGGGTGAAATATAGCATTTTATTTGTTGGTACATAGAAGAATTGTATAAATGGCAAATAAATTCGGAACAAGGACGATTCATTCACCAGCAAAATTAATGTTAAACTCGACACTCGCGATATTTCATAAAAAGTACGTACATACATGCTCGCATATTTTCCCATGATGAAGTGCGCCGAAATTACTGCGGAATCATAGGCGTAGCCGGGGAATGGAGGCACATGCCTATCGGAATTTTTCAGAAATTATGTTGATTTTTCAGGCACAATGTGTCCAGAACATTGAGTTTAAAAAGGCACAAACGTCAAAATTGTCTGCGCTTCGCGCCGAGTCATTATTATTAATTGTTATACAGATCTAATGAATTTAAAAGCTTGAATCTGTTGAAATAATCCAGCACTTCGCAGCACTTTAGTGATTTAATGCACTATTAGTTCAATGAATGAAACTGTACATGCTTGTTGAACATAATAGTAAAAGTGCGAAAATGTTTGCGTACCAATTTATCTATTCTCTGCTTTGTTTATCTTTCTTTACAAGGACACATAATTCTATTTTAGATGAAAGAAAGTGCCAAATTTTCTTGTTTTTGCGCATTTTCTGTTTTCTGAACTAATTAATAAGAAGGCCACAAATGGGCCTGAAAATAATAAGAACAAAATTCTCATTGATACATCTTTCAATGACTTATTGGTTGCGACCCGTTGCTGCGCTACATACTTAGCAGAGGTCGAAAAACGCATTTCAGCTCGAAAGTTTTGTGCAGTGTAGGTGTTCATCAATTTTAAGTTTTTTTGGACTTAATTCAGAACCGAGATTTTGCCAATTTGCGAAAATTTTAACTTTACTAATTAAAAATTAGAGTGCTTTTTTACAAAATTTTCGGGGGCTCTGCTCTGGACCTCGCTGGTGGCGTTTGAGCGCGCCACCCCAGACACTCCAGCCGTACAATCTCGTTCTACATGTTGAAAGAGATTTTTAGGAGGACAGAAAAGGTAAAAGGATATGAAATTTTTAAAATTTTTCGGCGCTTCGCGCTTCAATTAGTTTATCTGTTCTGTATGATTTAAGCGGTATATATTGAGTTTGAAGAGTAGAAACGTCAAAATTTTCCTGCGCTTAGCACCGCCGATTATTGTCTTAGGACCATACCTGGGCAATCGGCTGACGGTTCGCCCCCGTCCAAGTTCCAGCCAAAAAGGTGGGTGGGTCCCTAGATTCTGAAAAAGATATGAAAAAACCGTGGAAGAATACGAAAAAGCGAGAGCGATTAGTGATTAAAATTGAAAGTAATGCTAAATTGCTAAAACCATGCTTGAACTTGGAATGAAAATAAAATGTTGAACATAACTAGCTTTATTAGTATGCTCTACAAACAAGTGAAGGTATCGTTTTTATCCTTTTCTAATTGGTGTGTAATCATGCAATGTTAATTGTTAATCTTCAACCCCGACCCCGACCCCGAAAACCGGGGTTTTTCATCCCCGACCCCTGACCCCGATCGGGGTGAAAATCTGACCACGTACGATCACTGCCTACATGTAAAAGTCAATTTGCACGCCGCACCTTTAAGCATTTTTAGTCACATCTTGCTTGCATTATACCGCTTTCAACTCTAAAAATTATAGAATAGTTTTTAATTTTTGGCCCATGTTGTCACAATTTTAGGATTTTTGTCTGTCTGACCCAGTGTTTTTTGTATTCGGCAAAAATTTTTCCTTTTGCGGACCGTCTTTGTATAGTGCTGGCCTCTAAAAAAACCAGTCGATTTGTAACCTAAAAAAACCACCCCTTTTTTCCATAACCAAAAGGAGATGACTGATGATATTATACTGGCGAACAAGCTATGCCGTGAGGATTACAACTGACCCCTGGTCGCTTTCCGGATCATTCAGAAACTTGAGATATAAATTTGTCGAAAAGTTCCTAAAAATTGCCATTTTTATGATTGTTTTAAAGCATTTTTGAGGGTCAGTATTTCTACCCGTATTCATATTTGGTGGAATCTTTTATGTTTTCACGTTAGGCTCCCTTGCAGACTAATGTCAGAAAAAATTTAGTTCTCCTATGTCATCCACATAGCTACAGTATACCTTCAAAGCCAAACCTAAAAAAACCAGTTGTAACCTAAAAAAACCAGCGCCAATTTTTACAAAACTTAGCAGGAATGTGCCTCGTAGCACCTTTCATGATGCCTGATATTTATTTTTCACAAAAAATAAGAATCACCCCAAAAACTGCCAAAAAAGTTCGATTGTAACCTAAAAAAACCACTGTAACCTAAAAAAAGACCAATGCTAAGTATACGTTGCCATGGCAACGAAATTACTTTTCATCAAGTTGCATAATTTTGCACTGATTTCTTCCAGAGGATGTAGAAGAGACTTACCTAGAGTCGTTTTTATCACTTGAAGATTTTATTTGTGAAATTTATAGAACTTTTAATGAAATTCAGAAAAAATTATTGATTTTTATATAAATGTGATAAAATGAACGGAAATATCATAAAAAATGAATCTTTTTTCAAAATTGTGATCATTTAAGGTAAACTAACTGTTTTACGCTGCCAACCATGCACTTCGCACAACATTTTGGGGGTGGTTTCTTTTTAGTTCCCATGGTTTTTTTTAGGAAAAAGTGGTTTTTATTCAAAATTTCGTATTTCATGCAAGCTTGCTATGAAATATGGCGCTTAAAAATTCTTCCATGCAGCAAGTTATAGGCCTAGGGCAGCTGTCAAAAATAGGTGTTTGTTGACTTCTTCAATGCTATTTGTTCTGAAGTTATAAGCCAAAAACATGAAAATGGTTTTTTTAGAGGCCAGCACTATACATGTGCAAAGACTTTTGGGAAACAAAAACTGCAAACAAGGTTTAAAATTCGCAAAAATTTTCGGCGCTTCGCGCCGGAATGAGTAATTGTGTTCTATATATCTTTATAATGTCAGAAATTGTACTTTGAAAGGATATGTATAACATTTTTCGGCGCTCCGCGCCGTTTTGGAACGATCATTAGTGATTTTTGCCCTCAGAAACCCAGAAATGAGCTAAAACACACTACCAAAGGCCAAACAACTGTTATTGCTACGCTAGAACCGCTACAGTACCATATTATAATACCCAAATATTTGTGAGTACAAAATGTACAAAGACTTTTAGGGACCATCTTTGTACATATACAAGTGGACCTTGTACAAGAAAAACACTGGTCCGACCCGTTAGCTGGGGGTGAGTGGTAAGACCCTCTCACCCCCTAAGCATGTAAACCAGGTACTCAGCCAATTATTGGGTGCAGAACGACCGGCTCTGAGTGAGTAGATGCCCTCTCTATCCCCTGCTACATATAAGTGCAAGTCCAATTCTGTGGTACATAAACAGTCCATACATCTCGATGCTTGTTCAAAATCAAACTGTGCTTTTTAGTTCCATCCGAAATCTGGACGAGCTCTACCATGGCCTAAGACTTGAAACATCACTTAACATGATCTTCGAGGCAGGGGATAGCGAAGGGCTTCAATCACACAAGCAAACCTTTCACCTCCCCTGAGTTCGTAGAGAAGGTACCGTTTTGATCGTTTTTACACAGCTATTCGCTCAAAAGTGTCAAATTTTAAACGCTTCGCGCTATATAATCAGTTTTTGACCGTATTGTTATCAATTAGTTCTAACATTTTAAATTTTTTCTATTATTTTTAAGTGTTTTTTATGCTCTAGAAAGATAAGAGCATCGTCAGAAGAGCCGAAAAACGATGTTTTTGACCCTTATCCACACTTTTTCGGGCCCCAAAAAACCTTTAAAATTGCACGACCAGAATTCCCATGCTGAGCATGTCCGGACATCACAATATCATAGGTGTACAAGATCAAGGTGAGCAGGGGGCATGCATAGGCATGTAGAGGGGTATTAATCCCCTGAGCTTTAAAAACCTGATAGCTATATAGCTATTATGGCCGAAAAAATTTGCTATGCAGTCTTTCTTAGCCCAGAAAACTAACTATATAGCCTTGTTAGGATTCAGAAGCATACCGTGTGATTTGAGAAATACTATACAGCTGTTTTTCTGTCAAAAGGATTTATAGCTGTTTTCTCGACTTTAAGAAGGGCTCAATAGCAATTTTTGTGTAGAGAGGCTATACACGAGTATTTGCCACAAATGCTCAAAAACGATGGTTTTAAAAACGACACCATCGTTTTTCGCTGTAGAAACGTTTTAGCGAAGCACACAGCTATCTCCAAGTTTTTAATTTCCACCTCTCTTTGAAACTTTAACATTGCGCACCTATAGCAGGGGTGAAGAAATCTCAAAAATACAAAATAGTTAATTGAACGTTCACGAATTTTTTGTTGTTTAAACGACCAAAATGGTCAAAATGGCCTATGAAACGTCTTTTCGTGGTAATTTCGCATTTTGAAACCATTTTGACTGCATTATATACATAACTTTTAAGTATAAAAATACAGAAATCGATCAATTTTTCGCGCTTGTTGGGTAAATTTTTACATTTTTACTGCTTTGGACCTCAAAAATAATGCAAAAATGTTCCGTCAGCTCAAAATCGCCTGGCAGTACCTGTCTGGCTGATCCCTCGGCGGGGGTACACCCTCTCACCCGCCTATGTGCATGTATGCACCACACCACATCCACTATTCAATAATTTGTAACAAGGTTTAAGCACTTGAACAAAGTAGTCTTAGGCGCCTCTTCAGTGTTGCCTCCAATGATAACAGCTACGACTAAACCGTAAATGGCAATAATGCCAGCCATAACCACCGGAATAATCGATTTCATGATCAACTCGGGCCGCATAACAGCCATAGCAGCTATTCCAGTACCAGATTTAGCTGTACCGTATGCTGCTCCAAGAGCTGTAAAGAATAATATTCGATCATAAGGTCAAATAAGTATGCAGAATAAACAATAATATATAGATAGGTAACAGGGGGATGGGGATCCCCGCCCAGAGTCGGTCATCCTCCCCATTCAACAAGTTCAGAAAATTTACCACACCCCTCCAAATATTTGGCAAAAACTTCCGTTTATTTGGACAGTTTCAGGCGCGTCTTTATCATTTTTGGCAAAAATCATAGGTCATTCACCCCCTAAATGGCCGGAAAGGGCAACCCGTCATAAAATTTCTAGCCGTTAGATTTATGGTACGATAGGTCAGCCCATAGTTGTGTGCATAGCGTGGCCGGTCCCAGTCTTAAAAATTTTTAATAGCCAAAGTGGTCTCAAAGAATTTGTATAAACGTTATAATGAGCGAGGGAGTTAAATTACCTAATTAACTATTTCTGATCGATATTGGGTACTTTTTCAAAATTCAGAAATTTTGTCCGTTTTTGCCTTACTTTGATTATCTTTGCCCAGATAATTTAACGCTTTGCGCTTCTGGGAGATTCCTAGACCCAGCCCGCATCTACGTGTACGTCTGTTTGAGTTCCGGACTTCTAAGTCATTGTGGCCCGAAAAATAAATCAAAATGCGAAAATTCAGGAGAAAATGTCAAATTAATAACCAATTGAGTGATCTTAACTTTGACTTTGCAGTTTACACAAAAGCACAAGTATGATACAACGTCTGAAGTTGATTCCAGCCCGATGACCTAGCTAAGAGCTAGTGCGCATATACGTTTATGACAATGTTCGTAGTCTGTTCTTGATCTTATATTATTTATGTGCCTAAATTCTTAGTTTCGTCCAAAAAATATGGGCTTTTCGCGGTGTAAAGAATTAATGCGTAATTAATTTGAAAGAGTTTTCAAAAACATCTACTCCCTAAAATATTTGAGACTTTATAGCAAAATTCGTATTTCTGGAATGCAAGTGTCTTCGAGATGAGAATAAATTTTCTGCTCATTTCTAATACGCTGGTAACGAATATGCCAGTCGTTTTGCTCAAAAGCATGCACTCAAATGAAATATGCAAATTTATGCAAATATTTGCTTAAAAGCCTACATATCAGTCGACCAATGCAGTTATATAGAATATCGATCTTACCAGGGTAATATTGACCTAAGCGGCTTCATATTCTTTTATTCTAACAAAGTTTGAACCTAAGAAAACTAAGGACAGAACACCGACTTACACGACAAATGTTTAATCTGGCTATTGTTAAGCCATTTGCAAACTTTAAAGCAATGAGGCATCATCAATATATCTGTCGGACTTTTTCGCATTTTATGCGAATTTTGTTACAAATGTCGACTGTTAAACTCATCATAATTATTTCCTAAAGTATCTACATATAGCTTAGCTACCTGATACAAATAACTCATGCGTATTAGACAATTCAGCCAATTTAGAGTCACACATTTCTCTTATTGAACAGGATAGTATTTATTACGTTGTCAAATGAGAAGATGGCAAAAATAGATTAAAAATGCAGCATAAAAAGATAGAAAGTACAATAAACGACAACAAAATTGGCACTTTTCCAGCGACACATAGTCGCGAAGAAAGCCAAAGTCTAAAATATGGTAACTTCAAGAAAAGGTTGAAAACGATGCTGAATATCTGTAAATTTTCAGTGCACGCATATTTAGCATGCAAGAGAAATCGGAAAATTTTATCGAAACCTAATTTTGATGCAGCTAGAGGACTGCAAATTCAGACGATTTTTATTTTTAAAAAATTAACACTTATGAAGATGCGAAGTTGCTCAAAATACGAAAAGGGATATTCAGATATGATCTTGGGAGGTTTCAAGCCCGCGAATTTACCCCTCCCAAATTGGTGACTTTCATAAAAAAAATCGAAGAAAACGTTCTGCTTTAGACGCCTATATCCATCTTTTACTTCAAACAGTGCCAATTTTTGGCACTTCGCACTAGACAGCCATTTTTGACTGTATTTTGTCAATTTTATTGAACCTTTTGTCAATTTTTGTTTTATCGTTCAGGAAGGAAGAGCAGCGTCAGAACGCCACTTCATGCAGATAAAAGTCAACGCGAGTATTTTAGAATTACTTGGCAAAAATTTTACTTCACGCTTGACAAGGCGCACTCTAGAGCGAAATCAAAGTGACTTATTAAGCCTCAAGAAAAACTTGCAATCCATCAAACTTGCGCAATTTAGCTTACAGGTATTAGAGTGCATATATATATATATATATACCTAACCAGGGAGTATTAAGGGGAAGGAGGCGGGAGGGTGGCCGCCCCTGGCGTGAAAAAAATTTTAAGAGGTAAGCGAATGCACTGAGAGATAAAAATCGCATGTCGTTGTCACAAAATCTTCAAATTTTCGGCGCTTCGCGCCGGATGTTAAGTATTTTCCATAGTTTTGGCCCAAGTACGACCGAAAAATGACACTTTTTATAGTTTTTTAGTTAGAAAAAAGCCTTTTTCAAAAAATTCAAGTTTTATCATATTAATGGATAGAGCGTGTCGGAGAACCAGTGATCGGACCGAGGCCTCGGCCTCGGCCTCGGCAAGCCTCGGCGTTTTTTGAAGCCTCGGCCTCGGCGCCGAGGGCGAAGCTGAAAAGTGCCGAGGCGCCGAGGCTTAAAATCAAATTTGAATAAGTTTAATATGTCCGTTGAATATTAACTATTTAGAATGCATCTGCAGTACAAAGGCTATTTTTTACCTATAGACTTTTCTTGTGGTTTCAGTCGCGTACCCAGTTACACAAAGTTACATACAGCAAAGTGCCAATTGATTATTCATGTGATGACTAAGTTTTAATTCTCATGCTTGCTACATGAATCGAAAACACACATTTCCGAAAGGAGGGGTGAGGGAGGTTTATTACTCCTCTCAGGGTACAAGACTCAGGTCACAGTCAGACGATTTTTGGTGAAAACCTTTTGAATATTTTTGAACCTAATTTTTACTATGGCAAAAGTGCAGCTAACTATTAGAATTTCCCGAAGTGATAGAGTATTTTTGAATGTAAGCAAGAGTAAATAGACAAACTGTCACTATAAAACATGCATGTAACAGCTCAAACTTTTCGGGAGGGGCTCCTTGGCATACATGTAATGGCTAGAAATTTCGGGTAGGGATTAGCGACTCTAATTCTATGTCAAAAATGGCAAAAGCACCTAAAATAGCCAACAAAGCGCAAATTTTCGCCAAAAATGGGGAGGTACACTGTTTTTTTTGTACGAGCCTCTTTGTACATGTACAAAGATCTCCGGAAAAGTCTTTGTACGAGCAAAAATTTTTTGTTAATATAACGTATACATATGCAATTGAATGTACACATTTTTACATACTACTAGATTGTTATCCGTGACCCGCACTCTTCGCAAAAGTGTAACTTTGTCCTAAATTCAGCTAGTTATATTAGTTTGGCCCGAAACGCCAAAATTTTCATGAGTCTTAGGTTGAAATTACGCATAAAATTCGACTCAGCAAGTTAAAATGAATTTCGTTACACAATTATAAATAATAAGCGGTTGCAATTTGCTGACTGAATCTCATAATAGACACCAAGTTGTTGATGAATTCAATGCAACACAAAGATAAAAGAGTCATATTTATCTTCAAACAGCAGAAAACAGTGCAAAGTTGTTTAATAGTTCTTTTTTCTGCATAAAATCTTTATAAAACAGTGGAAATAGATGTAAAAGATGCTTCAATCTGTACAAAGATGCTAACAGATAGATTTTGGAGTGTTAAATGCCTGCGCTTGGAGCTAAATAGAATGTAATTATGATACTCGGCGCGAAGCGCCGATAATTCTAGAAATTTTGCCAAAAAATACTCCAAAAAACGTTAAAATTACTATTACTTTGCCCAAAAAGTCTTTGTACATTGTACAAAGATGGCTCCGAAAATCTTTGTACGAGCCTCCAAAATCTTTGTCTCGTACAAAAAAAAAACAGTGGGAGGGTGGGTCAAAATTTTCTGACGTTGGAGGGAAGGGTTAGGGGAGGACGTCCAACCCTGGGTAAGTGGGAATTCCCCAAAGCCCTTCCTGTTACACGTATGGTTTCCGGCCATTTTTATGGGAGAGGGAGCAAATGATTACGAATTTTCGGCCGAAAATCGCAAAAACGCACCTAAAAATGGCCATTAAATGCAGGTTTTGCCAAAAATCAATTTTGGCTCGTGCATTTTTTGGAGCCATTTTTATACAATGTTAAAATACTTTCTTGGACAAAGTGATATTAATTATATCGTTTTTCAGTATTTTTTTTAGGAAATTCCGAAAAATTTTCGGCACTTCGCGCAAAATATCGCTAATATACTGTATTCAGATTGAAGCAGAGGCATTAAACATTCAAAAATCAATTTTTGTGTAATCTAGGCATCTTTATGCAGATTTAAATATCTTTTGTATCCATTTATACTGTTTTTAATAATTTTATGCAAAACAAGTACTATTTAATAACTCAGCACATTTAGCCGTTCAAAGATAAAATTGACTAATTTATCCTGATGTTGCATTGGATTTCTAAGCACAGTAGTGCTTATTACAAGATTTAATTGGCATATTACAATATCTGTAATATTTCTGATTTTGTAGTACAAGTTGTTTTAGCTTTCTCAGTCAAGTTTTATGTGTAAATTTCATCAAAAGCTCATAAAAATTTCGGCGCTTCGCGCCAAATAATCTTATGAACTATATCCAGGCCGAATTATCACATTTAGGACCACGGTCTTTTGTATTTGGCAAAGATTTTTCATAATGTACAGGACTTTTCAGGACTGTCTTTGTACATCCACAAAGATTTTTGGAGAGACAAAAACTGTAAAAAGGTGTAAAATTCCCGAAAATTTTCGGTGCATCAGTAATTGTCTGTCCTATATATCTTTAAAATAGTAGAATTTGCATTTAGAATGGAAAAAATGTCAAATATTCAGAAACCTCAGGAATTCGCTAAGATACGCTACCGAAGGTCGAAAACCCCTGTTTTACCACACTAAATCGCTACTGTACCATACTATAATAGTACACAAAAATTTGCATGTACAAAATGTTCAAAGACTTTCGGATACCATTTTTGTACATGTAAAAAGGTATCTTGCCACGGTTTTTTTTTTGTACTCGGCAAAGATTTTTCCCGATGTACAAAGACTTTTCGGGACCGTCTTTGTACATGTACAAAGATTTTTGGGAAGACAAAAATTGCAAAAAAGGTCTAAAATTCGGGAAAATTTCGGCGCTTCGCGCCGAAATGAGTAATTGTGTGTTCTATATATCTTTATAATGGCAGAAATTGCATTTCAAAAGTAAAAATGTCAGATTTTTCGGCGCTTCGCGCCGTTTTAAGACGATTCTTAGTGATTTTTACCCTTAGAGACCCAGAAATTAGCTAAAACACACTATGAAAAGTTGGAGAACTCTGTTTTTACCACACTAAAGTCGCTGCTATACCATATTATAGTGCCCGAAAATTTTGTGTGTACAAAATGTACAAAGATTTTTAGGAAGACAAAAACTGTAAAAAGATGTGAAATTCCCACAATTTTTCGGCGCTTCGCTCCGAACTGATAAATTATTTGTCCTATATATATCTTTAAAATGGCAGAATTTGCATTTAGAATGGAAAAATGTCAACATTTTTCGGCGCTTCGCGCCGTTTTCAGATAATTTTTAGTATTTTTTGGCGTCAGAAACCCAGAAATTAGCTATAATACACCACCAAAGATCGAAAACCCTGTTTAACCACACTAAAATCGCTACTGTACTATAGTATAGTACACAAAAATTTGCATGTACAAAATGTACAAAGACTTTTGGGGACCATCTTTGTACATGTACAAACGGACCTTGTACAAAAAAAACACTGTATCTTGCACAAAAAAACACTGTTTAGGATTGCATGCCGATTGCAGGTCACACACTGGCAGTATGTAAAAATGTGTAGTGTTTAAGAATATATTTATTTAAATATCTACAAAAATTTGTTCGCTCATACAAAGACACTATTTAATTTACTGGTCCCCCATTTTGGGATTTCACCCTTCCCTCAACTCTGGACCTTGGGAAACTATGATCGGAAAGTACAGTGCAGTTTCTGTCATATTACCTACCACACCAGAATTGGATGACTGAAAAAGCGTGTTTAAACATGCATTACTGCAAAAGCGAGCACAACAATGGCTACAGTTCTGTCTTTACTTAATTTATTTCGTTTGTTCGTACATTTCTTTGACATTTGTTTTCTTATTTATGTATGGTAATAAAAGTTTTCAAGTGCTTGTTCAGCCATATTTTTTATCAACTTTTCCAAGTCTTCAACGGCAACTTGTTAAATTAAGTATGCTTTCATTCTGCTGACTTTATTCAATAAATTCTTCACACATTTAATCTACTATTATTGTAAAATGACATTCGATAAAGTGTTTAATATTACGATTATTCTCTAGCTCATGTGCATACAAAATATTCTAAGAGCACTATTTATGGGTATAGGTATATAAGCTTGACCCTCGGCATTACCCTCGGCCTCGGCCTCGGCCTCGGCCTCGGCCGAGGCAAGGATTTTGAGGCGCCTCGGCCTCGGCCGAGGCCGAGGGTCCAAAAAGTGTTCCTGGTCCAATCACTCGCGGAGAACGTCGAAAAATGCGGGTTTTGCGAGCTATCCTGACGAATTTTCCGAGATATAGACCAATTTATATTGGGTCCGCCCCCTCCTTGGCCGGATCCTGGATACGGGTCTGTACCTAACTAATTGGTCCCTTTGGCAATTTCAACACATCACGTGAAAAATTGGTCATTAAAATACCCACTCTTTGTGTGTTTTAAAGTTTGCATTGCTAATCTATAGACTGTGAAGCGTAGCTTTATCGAAGCCCAGCGTCAGGGTGGTCAGGGAGGGATAGATGATATATATTCGATTTATTCTACAGTAGATGTGTCAATTAGGCAAATAAGCAAATTAGGTCGAAACTGCATAAAAACATAATATTTTGGGCCAAACGCTGAACTTGACTGACAGAACCTAAGTTTCCGACCCTTCAGCGGGGCAGTCTCTTACCCCTCGCTGTGTGCATGTATGCTATCGATCGATATTGATAGTTCTTATCATACACGATAATTTTTATTTAGTTATGTTCTTTAACGGGCTCATTACCTGTGAAAACCATAGCTGATGCTGCACCCATGACGCTGAAAAATGGCGAGTACACGGGACTCCGTTCTAAAATTGTATAGCCCGTATCTGACATGGCGGCAGGTTCAAAAATCAACCAGACACGTCAAAATATCACCCGCACTTGACTGTAGTTCTAATAATCGATTGCTTTACTTAAAATCAGCAGACTTTCTCACCTTAAAAATTAATTTATTTCAGTGAAAGACTAGATTTATTAATGGTTCAAAGGAGCGCGCATATCAGAACGACTAGGTACAATTTAGTCTGCTTTTAGAGATTATAATTGTGCACATAAAGAGTGAGAAGAAATTTAAAAAATCGACTCATCACTTTCTACCTTGATAAACAGGTAGTGAAGCTACAGAATCTTACACAATTATAATTAGAGCCTATTTAGTCCCAAGTGCGCGATTTAAACACTCTTTTTAGTCATTATACAACCTAAAGCATATTTTGCATCTACAGTCATCTGTTTTGCATAGGTTTTATGCAGAACATGAGATTTGTTCATGAGGGATTCTCACATTATTTAAGGCATCTGGGTAGCAAAATGTACCGAGTGTACAGCTCTAGTGGTCTTAGAAAAAGCGTCTTACTTAATTCATCCTTTGGTCCCCCTTGTATTTTAAAACAATTTTGGTCGTGCCAACCCCAAAACAAAATCCTGCATACGGGCCTGAACATGGATAATTTTTACAACGACTTCCAATTCAATTTGATATTCGACCGCTCCGGCTCAACAGCCGCTTACATCAAATCGATTTAGAACCTGGTTGATTTCTTTTTTTGACAAACCGCACACAATGGGTTAAAATTTTCGATGCAGTACCCTTATCCCAAACCTGTTATTAGTGTTGTATATACATCAAGGTAGCGTTTTAGGACCCTTATTGTTTTTGTTGTTTTTCGAACGAATTTAATCATGTTGTTGAGCATAGTAAAGCTTTTTTCTTTGCTGACGACTTAAAGCTTTTAATTCTTCTCAAAATCATAATTTACTGCAAAACGATTTAAATACGCTGGTTTCTTGGTCTGAACTAAATCAGTCACGTATTTATCTCCCGGAATGCTGTTTCATATCTGGAGTAAGCAAATCCTAAAGTTGCATATTACATAAAAGATTTTTGTTATCTGACGCAGTTTCTTCAGTTCAAGTTTTAGGCGTTTTTCGTTAACAAATTTGTTATCAAGTTGTCCTTGCACTAATATATCAGCAAAAGCTTTGGGATGAGTTCTTTGATTTTCAAGTGTTTTGAACATAGGTGCACAAGGTCAGGGTCGGCAGTGGGTGAAATCTCAAAGATCCAAAACAGTAAATTTAACGTTCACGATTTTTTGAAATGGTCAAAATAGTCTATAAAACGTTTTTTCGTGGTAATATCGCAATTTAAAATCATTTTTAGTTCATTTTGACTGCATCATATCACTTTCAACACTAAAAAAATGCGAAAATTCATCAATTTTGGGCGCTTTTTTTGGTAGAAAAAGCTTAAAATTACTGATCTGACGCGAAGTGCCAGAAAAATTTTGATGTTTTTACTGCTTCTGACCTCAAAAATGATGCAAAAAACGTTTCATCAGCTCAAAATCGCCGGACACCCTCTATATGCATGTATGGTTTTGAATCGCATGATCAAAAAAATGTTGGTCCTTGCTCCTTGCTTTTAAGAATTATATTCGGCCTATTATAGAGTATGCTCCAAAAACATCGAATTTTTTGGCCATTTTTAAACGTTTGTGACCATTTGTGTTCAAAAATTGGACGTCATTCACTCCACCTCATTGCCGGGACCCCTCCCCTAAATTTCGAGCCGTCACATGTATGACTACAACCGTATGGAGCCCTCATTTGCTTTCTGATATCAACAGGATAGAACGGATACAGCGTAAATTTACTAGAAGGTCATTTCGATTTATCAATCTTTCTTACGAAGAAAGGCTAAAAGCATTGAATTGAGAGAGGCTTGAACTCCGTAGAATTTATTCTGATTTAATTATTACGTATAATATTATTGATCTCTAACCTTCTGAAGATTTTTATCACTCTTATGGTCATTCGCGTACTAGGAACAGAGCTCGCATAACTTAGTTTATGAGGTTTTTAGTTTTTGTGGTTTCCGGAAAAAACCAAAGAAAATTTTTGTTCCTGGTTTTTGGCAACTTTTTTATGGAATTTGTTCGCAAACGAACTAGATTCAAAGGCAGAACGATCAAGCTTTAATCGCAAATCATTCTTTAAATCTCGACGCGCCTTAAAAATTGTTTTTCGTTAAAAAATTTGGTTACTTGTTAACTCACTCGTTAATTTCGCAGGCGTTGCATATGTGATTCATTATCGACTTTTTAATCAGCTCATTCATTACATGCAAAGAAATATTTCTGCCACTGATTTGATCAATGAGCATGTAAGCTTAATAACTGTCGCAGTTCAAATTCGCATTTGTTGCAGAAAATTTTAATGAAAGCCAGACTTGTAGCTCGGTAATTAGTGAGACCGGTCCTCCTTATATTTCGGAGAAACGTAAGAAAACCGGCTTTTTTACGTTATTATGGATTGTCTTTGGCGTTAATCCCCTTGTTGTTTCCACAACATTAAACGACAACAAAAAAACCGGAAAAAACTAACAAAAACCACCTAAAACCAAAAATTCGAAATTATGAAATCTCGGTTTTTGCCACGCCTGACTAGGAATGCATTTGCAAATCAGATCTATTTAGACAAATTTCGTCTTGATTGTAAAAATATGTTTTGCTATTAGATTAGCTAGAGTTTGGGCATTCGTGTAGCAGGTTCACATATGTATTAAGATAGTAATATTGTAAAGACCTATGTATGCAGTTCGTAGCATCCGATGAAGCGAAGAAAGTCGCTGCCAACCAGATTCGAAACGAGGACCTCTAGCTTCAAAGCCCAGAACCTTAACCAATCGACTAATGCTGGTTCATTTTGTTAAAGAACGCAAGGTATTCGTAATGTTTAGCATTGGTTCACTCGCTCCGCTCATCGCATTCCATTACTCAGGCTTATTTTAAACGCTGGCACCAACATTTTCGTCAGTCATATGAATCTACAGGAAGAGTCCGAACACTGCCTTATTTGTTTTCGACTTGACTCAATTTGAAACAGTTAGGTGGCAGCTCTCGCCGAATACTGCATGCTGTACACGTATATACTTATAATGCGGTTATCTTAATACATATGTGAAACAGCTACACCAATGCCAGAGTTTGTAACAATCATCTTTTTAAAAATTTTTCTTAATACTAATACTTTATTCGGAAAAAACACAAGGGTAAAACAAGGTCGCAAGGAAAATAAAACAACATCGTGTAAAATGTGAAATGTCCTGGACACACAGGCAAATAGATTGCGCTCACGTATGCCCCATCAAAAATTCCCGAAATCAACCTTTTTCAAATTTCTCTTAAATGTCTCAACATTTGGAGAATTTCGAAGATATTGTAGAAGATCGTTCCAAATTCTAGCTGATATAGTAGCGAAACAATAATTTTTACAATCAAGTCGAAATTTTTCTAAATAGATCTGATTTGCAAATGCATTCCTAGTAACGCGAATGACCATAAAACTTATAAAAAAACTTCAGAAGATAATGGATTATTATGAATATTATACGTATAACAATTAAATCAAAATAAATTCTACGGAGTTCAAACCTCTCTAAATTTGAGGCTTTTAGCCTTTCATCATAAGAAAGTCCCATATATCCAATTTAGCTATTCAACCCTCTTGATATCAGAAAGCAAATAAGGGCTCCATACAGTTGGAGCATACTCTTCCATAGGCCGAATATAATTCTTAAAAGCAAGAACCAGCATATTTAGATCACGTGATTCAAAACATTTGAAAATCAAAGCACTCATTTTGAAAGCTTTTGCTGATTTATCAGTACAATGACAACTAGATGATAAGTTTGTTGTTCAGGAAACACCTAGATCTCGAATTGAGGAACCTGCGTCAGATAGCAAAAAAATGGTTTATGTGATATGTAACTTTAGGATTAGCGTACCCTAGATATAACGCAGAACATTTAGGGAGAGATATGCTTAACTGAATTTCTTCAGACCACGGAACCAGTTCATCTAAATCTTTTTGCAACAAAGTATGATTTTGAGAAAAATTAAAGAGCAGCAAATCATCAGCAAAGAGAAAGACTTCACTATGCTCAAAAGCTTGAACAAAATTGTTTACAAACAACAGAAACAACGAGGGTCCTAAAACGCTACCTTGAGGTACGCCACCAGTAACTGGATCCCGATCAGAGAAAGCGTTAAAAATTTTGACATTTTGTGTACGATTTGTCAAAAAGGAAGTTAACCATTTTAAAAGCATTCCATTTATCCCATAAGCTTCAACTTCTCCATCAATTTAAAATAAACGACAGAGTCGAAGGCTTTACTGAAATCGACATAAACAACATCAATAGGAATAGATGCGTCAAGTGATTCAACCCACATGTTTGCACACTTCGAAAGCTAGGTTTCACATGACTTTCCCTTTTGAAAACCAAACTGCCGTGAAAATTTCCGACTTTAGAGAAGTAATTAAAGCTCTGTCTATAATATACTTCATAATTTTACAAGTGACGCAACAAAGAGATATTGGACGGTAATTTTCAACTGAAGAATAATCACCGTACTACAATCGCATCTTTCCAGCAAGAAGGTACTTCACCACTTCTATAAGGAACTTCGGAGATAGAGCTAAGTTGGCTCAACAAGAAATGGGCATAATTTTTTGATAAAATATGAACAAATACCATCAGGCCAAGTAGAGAAACTTTGCTTAAGATTTTGAATAGAATTTAGTACAGATTCAAAACTAAAATCTACCTTAAGATCAAGTATATCTTTGTGACTTAAGTTTGTGGTATTAACAGGGAAATCATTGTCAATTGTAAACACAGATACAAAGAATTCATTGAAAACATTCGCTTTTTGCAAGTCTGAGTTAATGATAGCATTGTCAACAACTATGTCGGACATATTGTTTGACGGATTTTTCTTAGTATTAATGAAACGATAAAAATGCTTAGGGTCGGATCCTTTTTTTAACCGTTTATGTTCCTGTGCGCAATAATATCCCTTTATAGCTTTCCATACAAGTCTACTGTATTTAGAGTAAGTATTGCTGAAAATAGGATCAAATTTAGATTTTCTCCAGAATTTTAATTTCTTTGACAACAGTCATCTTATATTTTTGGGATATTTATTTACTCTACCAGGTTTCAAAAACGGAACAAAATAATCTATAAGATATTGCATCACTGATACAAAACGATTATAAAAATCGTCTATTGTCACACAAGTAGAAAAGATTAAGGCACTTATATATGGAGTTTAGGGGGTACAGAAAAAATTTTTCAAAAGATTTTCAAAATTAGTCAATTATGGGTAAATCGAGGGTGCTGATCACGAACATGCTAGTGGTTTATCATGACAACGACTATTTGGGATGGAAACACGACTCAGGCAGGTTATGCGTCTAAAAAATTTTTGTCAAATATTTTTTCAAAATTCATTATTTATGGGTAAATCGAGGGTGCTGATCACGAATATCCTAATAGTTTGTCATGAAGACGACTATTTTTGATGAAAACACGACTTAGGCAGGTTATGCGTTTTATTCAAAAATCATGACAGTGAACGATTGAGCAGTGTAATTCGTAATATAAAAAATAAAAAAATCAATCTGATGAAAATGAAAACTCCTAGTCAGCAGCAGCTTCAGGGTAGACTAAGCGAATATGTTCAACTAAATGCTGAAATGGATTATTGCCAAAGCTTTGGCGCCAAAGAAACTCAGCGAGATAATTTGTAAGCATAGCGGATGAGGGCTAGTGGCTAAACTTAAGAATATGGTACTTTCGGAAAAGGTGCAAAACGAATATGGAATTTGCCAAAATTTTTTGCCAAAATGATAGAACATGATAAATTGAAGCGCGAAAAGAAAATTTGGTGAAAATCTGAGCCATATTTGCAAAGTTGCAGGCAACTCTCGATTTGAGTGTTGCGTGGGACGATTAAATGACTCGATCCAAGGACTTACACATTTGTCAGAAATAAATAATGTGGGCTAAAATAACGGAAGGAAGCATAGCAATGAAGGAGAAAAAGGAAAAAAGGCGCGGAAAGTCGTTTGAAATTTTAAAAAAACTTAAAAAATTTTCATATTTTTTTCATGTTTTTTTGGTTTTACTCGAAAATCTGAGTTTTTGCTTCTATTATACTCAGGCTTAGGCTTAGTATATCTAAAAGGTGTTTCAAGCTGCTTAGGTCGAGGTCGCTTCCACTCAGGTCGATGCATTGATGCTTAGGTCGATGTTTAGATGCTCAGATCGATGTATAGATGCTTAGGTCGATGTAGGTCAATGTATAGATGCTTAAGTCGATGCATAGATGCTTAGGTCGACGTAACTTGGATATCTACATGTGATTCTGCATTCAGCTGTTTAGATCTTCAAATACTTAGGTCGAGAAGATGCTTGTTTAGGTCAAGAGAAGGCTAATTAAAGAAACCCATAGCTTTTGTAATATTGAACATAGACGAATGAAATTTTTTTCCGCGCTTTCTTTTAACATGTTCTAAGTACTGAGCAAAAAAATCCGCTCTTTTGAAGTTTATTCGTTAGTATTTAGAAAGTACCATATTCTTAAGTTACTCTGCGGATGAGTACCAAATTGACGTTTATTTTTTTCTTTGGCCTTTTGCCAGACCGATTCAACGTGATTGGTAGTGGCATGCGTGATTGGGTCAACAAAGTGAATCCTGTGATTCACAGTCAAATGCTGATAACCAGCGTTATTCAGATTATTATAAGCGTCTCACATATCGGATATAATTGTGGTTCCAGGCAAAATGAACCACTGAATAATTGGTAACAAGGTCTGTGCATTCCTACGATCAACAAGGACCATAAAGCTTTCCTTTGTATGGACGTCATAACCATATGTGGGCAGCAAGTAAAATTCTGGGGGGGGGTGCAAGATTTTTTTTAAGGTCGAAAAATGGCCTTAAAAATGGTGGTATGGCGATAAAAACACCATTTTTCGACATTTCTCATCAAGCACTATCCATTGGCATCAAAAAATTGGTGAAAAAACGAAAAAAATTTTCAAAAATTGAATTCTGGGGTATTTTGATTTCTGGGGGGGTATTTTGATTTCTGGGGGGGGGTATTTTGATTTCTGGGGGTATTTTGTTTCTGGGGGCATACCCCCCAAACCTCCCCCCCACGCCCAGGTGTGGTCATAACCCCCAAACACCCACTGTTCTCGCACCAAATGACCAATGTTGTATTTCCGTCGGACAAAACAACTTCGTCAATTTCAACAATGTGACTCAATCCCTCCAAGCTAGAAATGAATACCAGACGTAAGATCACAATTTCAAAGAAACACATAGGAAGATAACTAGTTACCTAATATTATCTGACATGCGCCAAAGCAAGTAAAGTGGAAAATTCTCTGATGAAAAACAGGCAATATTATGGCTAAAAATGAATGAAAATTAAAGTTTTTCCTCAAGTTCACCCAGAAAATCTTGATTTCTAACATTTTTGGTTCGACTGACCCACCGGACCATCCATGCAGTACACCTATGGCCCCTACCTGGATGGGGTTCAAGATGAAATATTCATGGCATATATCGTGACAAAATTGCTTCCAGTCGACAATAGTTTTGTCAATTAACTCAAGCTCCCGCATCAGAAAGGATTGCTTGTCAATTTCGAAAGCTCACAAATATGACAACACTATAATATCCGAAATAGCGAGATGACTGCCACTGAAAAATGAATGTTTTCGAATAGAACATTTCTTCCGACAAGCACGTCCAGCCGAACAACGCCAAATTTGCCCGTCTATACCCGGTTTAGCTTCAAGACGCATTTCATTGTTACCCACGCAGTTTCCGTCCTCGCAAATCATTTGACGCTTCAGAAGACCATGATCTTGAGCCCACTGAATCGATTCAGGAATCGTTGCGGTCGTTCAAAAGAGATTTTTTAGTCGAAAATCAGTAAGATCGGGAAATGCGCGCATAATATTCGCCATTTCCGCAGTGCAGCAAGAAAAGAATTCAACACTCACAAACAATTTATTTACGGTGTAAAATGAAAGCCGCTTTTTAAACTCCATAATATTTTATCTATCAAGCACTGTTTAAACTAAAGGCGATTTACAAATGAATGTACATAATTGCTCAAGTCGACACGGCTTTTTTGAATAAACGCATTACCTGCCGAAGTCGTGTTTCCATTCGAAATAGTCGATATTTTGAAAACGCATAACCTGCCTAAGTCGTGTTTTCTTCAAAAATAGTCGTCATCATGATAAGTCATTAGCATATTCGTGATCAGAACCCTCGATTTACCCATGATTAATAAATTTTGAAAAAATATTCAACAAAAATTTTAAAAACGCATAACCTACCTGAGTCGTGTTTCCAACCAATATAGTCGTTGTCATGATGGACTGCTAGCATATTCGTGATCAGCACCCTCGATTTACCCATAATTGACTAATTTTGAAAAAATTTTGAAAAATTTAATTTTTCTGTACCCCCTAAACTCCATAAATGCCAAGATCAATGGCCAGTGAATGTTGGCAAGAAAAGTAAACAGATTCATAATCAGCTTTTGCAAAATTACATTTCCCCCGAAACGAAATATGAGAGATTTTCCCTTTTCCCCCTTTAATTTTTCAGCGCCGTCTTATAAGCGAAGGTGGTTTGTAGCGTGGGTCCGAACTCCAATCCCCGAAACAGCGAGTTTTTCTCGAAAAATTTTCAAAATGAAAAACGATGGTACCTAATGGATGCGGGGGCATGACTCAGGTACCATACCAACGCTGGTATTTAAAAAAATTGGGTATCAACGTCGGTACCTAACAGTGTCACCTAAATTATGACCCTGACTGAAAAATTAATTTTCAAGCTAAGCCACTCTAGAGTTTAGGTTACGAAGATAAAGGATTTTATTTGAACCGTATTCCACAATTATTTACTCCCAGAAACACTTTTTTAAATTTAAAAAACTTGATAGCAACAAATAGCCTCTAAGAGCGATAACACAATTATGAAAAACACGGAAGGCCGTAGTAATAATTAGAGCGAGAGGCAGGCGCTGTGTGTGCAGCGCATTGACCGCATGGTATTGCTCGTTATAATGGGTATAGTACAACGAATCAATAGATGAACTAGGGCTTATAACAATTCGTTCTGAAACCAGAAAAAGATTTGCAAGTCTTTCATCGGAATCATTTATAAAGCAAATACAGTAATACATTGTAAGGCACTGTATATAGCAAATGCACTGCTGCACTGTTGTAACGATCATCATTATCATCGCTATGTGCTCGGATAATTCCATATATTCTATCAAAAGAACGAACACTATAAGCATCACATGTCCATTCAACATACCTATGTACCACAATGCGTACATGGTCGACTTCGTCGTGCCTCTCTTTAGTAGGTTAATTAAATTTATAAAGCTGTATGTAGGAAAATTTTAACCGATTACGAGCAAGTAATAAGTTTAACGGAAAGGAACGTTTTGGCGCCACACGCTTTGTAATATTATTTATTATTTACATCTCATTTATGATTAAAGTATAATACAGATTCTGAAAGCCCATTCAATTCTCTACGTGATGGTATAAATTACTTTTAGAATATCTTTGAATTTAGTGAGATAATTAAATGCATCTAAAAATACACTGGATTTTCTACAGTTTTTCAGTCGTACACAAATGAATACTCATCGAAACGAAAAGAACAATACGCTATTTTGTAGCTTGTAGAACCTGCTTTCTGAATATATGATTTATTTTAAAATTGCTTCAAAATTGATTTAATTAGAATAATTTATAAGTTGATGGCGCTAAAACGGCGGCGCCAAAACATCATAGACCCTAAGTTTAAGTAGGTAGGTACATATGTACAGTCTATTTCACGAAACCTTGTGCATGGAAATCAATTTCAGCACTCAATCGAGAAGTTACAAAAATATCTTCTATACATATGCACATATGCTAGTTCGTTTCACATAAAATTGGGCCTAAATTTTGAGAATTTTCTTCGACAATAAGCCAGCGGATTACAATAATTATACATATATCAGACCAATGCTAATAATCGCTAAATGTCAGCTTTTTGTCGGATATGGTTTTTTAAACTTATGTCTTAAAAGTTGTGGAAACGCACTATAGGCCGCCTACTGTACAATTTTTGCATAGCCAAAGTCCATATGCTTTTCAGTTGCTTTGCACAGTATCGTGATTTTTGCTTTAGTTTGAAGCGCTTTTGTAATCAATTTGGAATGATTTAAAAATTGAGATTTACGCACGAGGTTCCGTGAAATAGACTATAGCAGAAGACCAACTAGAAAACCAGATAACGCGATTGGTATCACTGGTCTATGGAACAAGATCGCTTGAAAAAGTTTTAAAATTCTACTCTGGACCCTAGAGGTCTTTAGCCTGTTTCATTTATCCTGGAGCTTTTTCAGTAAATGTTTTCGGAGGCTACAATGCCCTTCTTTCTTATTCAGTGTAGGCCACTATATCTCACAGTAGGTTATTTAGTAAAGAAGGCTTTTTCAATATCATTTTGTGCGGCATAATTTATTTTATTCTCGTCTTCCAGCAGATCAATCAAATTACAGCGTGCATTCAGCTTATCCTAAGTTGACACTTTAAAGACTACAGTCTGTTTCATTTAACTTAGCGGTTTTCTTTTTGAATTTTTCACAAGAATCAGGCCACAAAAGCGGTTTCAACTTTTGATGCAGTAATGCGGCTTAAAGCAAGCATAAGTTTCTATATGACTCGACATTCTGTAGAATATCATATTTATTGTATTAGTTTAAAACACTTTCGTAGTCGCTTCAAACTTTTTCGAAAACCTCAAAGTTAAATGAAAAACACTATAAGATGTTAGGAAACGCCGCGAACTCCTGTATAGCTCAATGGTAAAACGTCAATGCTTGTCGTCCAAGCAACCCGGGTTCGATTCCAGCCGATATCACTTTATTTAGCGCACTTATTTACTGTAGTATGTCCCAGCACTGATTAAATGCCTAGATTAAATTTATATGAAGGGATAGTGCATTAAAAATGGAGGAATACCATCCACTCGTGTAGCTGATCTACCGAATTACAGTAAATCATCTTGTTTCGCTTACTGTTGCCCTTGAAAAAATTTACTAAAAGCTCTCCAATAAAATGAAACAGATTATAGGTAGCGCGATAGCGCTATCTATAATATACTTGGCCATCCTTTTTTTCTTATATGTTAATCACAGCGAGTGCGAAACCTGTGTCCCCCCATCACAGCAACAACGGCACACACCTGGGAGGTGCGGTTTTTTTAAAAAGGTAGATAATAAAAAACTTAGTATACCCTTTTTCGTTTACACTCAATACCGAGCTAGTCGTGAGTGTGCAAAGTTTACACCAAAAATTCAAATGATCGGCGGAGAACCAATTTTTTTAAGAATTTTTCCCTGATTAGTAGTTTACGAATCTGGTCTTAAAATTTCTTTACACTCATTAGTTGTTGCACAGGAGTGTAAATTACACGGTTTTTTACTGTTTTCATGTGCACAAGCATATCTAACTCAGTTTTACATTCTATGCAATCTGATTGGGTTCAAAAGGTAGACAGTTATTAAATCTAGGGGAGCCTTTTTTATTTTTTAAGTAATATTTTCAAATTTAGAGCCGGTTCATTGTAAAGAACTTGGAACAAAAATTTTTCCTCCCAGAGCGTCGTGGATGATGAATAATTAAAAAAATGTTCTCCGTTAGGTCAGAATAACGAATCTGACCTTTAAACTTTTTTATAGTCAGTGTTTCTTGAGGTATGAAGAGGTATAGGTACTTTGAATTATACATCTATTTGCTAAAGCCGATAGATAACTCCGTATTGCATGTGATTTGATCAGATTTTTCTTATTTCAGAGCTTTTTGACTCGTCTTAATAAATAACTATTTTTATTATCATAAATGCACTATTCTTAATTTTCAGTAGAATGATGAATATTTTTCCATATAGTATAATCAAGCTGATATCTTGGCTGCGAGTTGAGTTGGTGCAATGGCTGACGTATCCGTTCTCGCATGTGGATTTAAAGAAAGAATAATGGGTTCAAGTCTTCTGAATACTAACTTTTTTCATTTTTTTAATTATTTTGGCAAAACCTAGCACTTCATTTGACTTATTCATCTATTTAGGTTCTGCAGATGACACTTTTTTGTTTTTTTGAAATTAGCCGTAGTTCTCGAATGAAAGTGTAAAGAGTGCGAAAATCTGGGGGTGAAAAGACACATTTTGGTCGAGTTTCCGACTTGTTTATGTCTGCCAACAACTCCGGTTATGAGTTTTGAGAAATTTTTTCTGACAGAAATGTACTACTGATCAATGGCTATCTTGTGCTTACCAGCAAACTTTTCTACAACCAGTCCGCAGTTATAATCTGTTTCATTTATCCGAGAACTTTTTCAGTACATGTTTTCGGAGGCTACAGTAACCCCTTCTTTCTTATTTACTGTAGTTCGCTAGATCTCACTGTACTTACGTAGCAGAGAAGGGTTTTTCAAAAACGTTTTTGCGCCATAATTTATTCTTGTCCTCCAGCTAATTAATCAACTTACAGATATAAATCGCGCCTTCAGCTTATCCTTAGTTGATACTTTAAACACAATAGACTAAAATGTTAAGAAACGCCGCGAACTCCCTCATAGCTCAGTGGTAAAACGTCTGCTTGTCGTGTCGAAGCAACCGGGTTCGATTCCACCGGCAGCTTTTATTTAACACACTTACTGTAGTATGTCCCAGTACTGATTAAATGCCTAAATTAAATTTATATAGGCGGATTAGTGCATTAAAAATAGAAGAATTTCAGCCACTCGCCCTCACTGAACTGATCTGCCGAATTACAGTAATTCGTCTTGTTTCGCATACTGTAGCCCTTAAAAATTGACTAAAAAGCTCTCGAATAAATGAAACAGACAATAGTACCAGGGTTTAAACTTCACACTCTAGTGGATGAGTAAAAAGACGGATTTTGTCTAGATTTCTCTGCCAAGTTTTTCGGTTATGAGTTGGGATGAATTGAATAAAATAGAAATGAAGTAACTTCTATGGGCTACACGTCGAAGCAAGCTGCGTTCAAAAAACGTTATATTGAGTTGTTCATGGGTGTAAGTTAGAAATCTGTTTATAAAATTGCCGAAAAAAGCTTTTTTTTCGTATTTTGATTAGTAAAATCTTATAAAATATTTAGCGGAACATAAGTTTGACAAATGTACTACAATCAAAGGGCTACGAACTGGCCCGACCCGAATTTATTTACACTCAATGGGGCGGGCATTAGGTTCAAATGTTTAAAGTTTACAATGTGGTGGACAGTGAAAAATACGTGTTTGTCCATTTTTTTTTGTTCGCCACTTTCTCTGTTCAGAAGTCGGGCGAGGTCGAATAGAATAAAAATAAAGGTTCTAAGGGTACGCGTCACAGCGAATTGCGTTTGTTACATCAATATTTAGCTTTTTCGGGAGGTGTAAATTCAAAAAATGGGGGAGTTAAACGTGTTTCTGTCTTGTTTTCTGCCAAGTTATGTGTTATGAGTCTGGACATAATCTCAAGTCTAAGAATTAACCGGAAACCAAATGTGATACGCCAGTTTGTTTGTACTCAACAGTGGTGTAAAGTGGTTTTACATCTGATATTTATTTGTCCTCGAGCCATTGTGGAATCCTAATTTTTTTAATAAATGTTGATCGTAATATCAGAACAATATCAGGATTACGAATCCGACTGAAATTTTCTTTACACTCTGTGGTTGTGTAAAGTTTACACTTGCATATTAACTTTAGTTCTAGAGCCGTGCGGAAGCTTAATTTTTTCAAAATGTTCTATACAAAATCAAATTGGGAATCTGACTGTTAGTTTTCTCTACACCTAGTAGCTGTGTAAGTTTTGCATATTCATTTGTTGTTAAAAACTTTGATCTGTTCAAATAATTTAGGTTGTCTTGTTTAAAGATAATGCTGATGTTAAGAACAATATTGTTTTCCGCGTTCTTGGACTGCTGTGATTATTAGGCATTTTATTGTATGTGTTTACAGACTGATGCACTCAAATCATGCTAATTAAAGTAGAACTATGAAAAATGCTCCGATGGAACAAAAAAGACGAATATACTTGGAATTGTGGATTGTTAAGGATGTAAAAGGAGGAGACTAGAGGAAAAGCAACCTAAAGTTGCAAAATCTGATAAAAATCACGCTTTCTCTGGCTGCTTGCAAGAGCATCAAATCCTATTCTGCGGTCAACAGATTAAAATAAATATTTAACCATAAAAATGATTGAAAAAGCAGCACGTTGTATATAGTAGCTATAGGAAATGATATTGAAATTAAACTAACAGTCTTTTCTAAGCCAATTGAATGAAATGGCAAACATCGATGCATCCAAGTCAATTGAAGAAATTATTGGTTTAAAACAGTAGGAAACGCGTAAGTTGACTTTAAACAGACAAAATAGGTACACTAGCATGCCCGTAACAATTGTGTGCTCTAATCAATCGGCCCCTGCTTTGCTTGCTATAATACTCATAACAAAATAAAACAACTTTAAATACAATACTACTTAGTTTTCTATCAATCAGGATACGAAGCTAGTCAGCGTTGCTACTTACCAGCAATTTAAAAAAGTAAGCATTATAGATCTTGTTTATATACTCTTATATGAAACTTTGAAATTATTTGAAAAATACACTTTTTTTAGGAGCCGCAGAATATACTTCGATTTTTGCGTTGCTTAGATAAAGTGTGATTTTCATCTGATTTTGCGACTTTATTTAGCTTTCTCCTAGTCCCCTCCTTTTACATCCTTAACAATCCGCAATTCCAGAGTATATTCATCTTTTGTTCCATCGGAGAATTTTCTTTGCTAGTAATATACATATGTGGGTACCCCAACATACATCCTCCATACAGCAACACTGGGACACTTCTGTATTGCGCGTTTGTTTAAAAGACAGATAATAGAAAATTAAATGGCAAATATTTTTTACACTTCTACCCGATTATTGTAAAGAGTGAGTGAAGTTTTATTGTAACGTTATAACATTTTTAAATTTTGGTCAGTTGCAAACTTTCCTAACTCAGTTTCGCAACATGTTTCATCTGGTTTTTAATGTATACAATTGAGTGAGCTCAAGACATCTTCTTTATTTTTATGAAAAAGTGACGAATTTTCAGAGTGGCAGTGTACAGAGTAAAAAGAAACAGGGGTGAAAAAACCCATTGTGGTCTATTTTTGTGCGAACGGCTCCTGTTATGAGTCCCAAGAAATTTATTCAGTAGAAATGTACTACGGCTTATGGGCTACTTTTGGCATACCAGCTAACTTTTCTACACTCAATACGGACGGACTTAGATCTATAGTTTTTAAACTTTGCACTCTAGTTGATAGTCTGAAAAGGATGTTTTGTCTGAGATTTCTATACCAATATCTACAGTTGTAAGTCTGGATAAATTGAATAAAACAGAAATAAAATACTTTCTTAGGGCTACACGTCGCATGCAAACCACGTTTAAAAGCAATGTTGGTATTTTGGGGGTGCAAAGTTAAAAATGATCCACAAAAAAAAATTGTCTTAAAAATGATGGTATATGACAAAAGAACATTTTTAAACGTTCCCCATCGAGCACTATCCATTGGTATCAGAAAATTGCTAAAAAAAACAAAAAAATTTCAAAAATTGAATTTTTGAGTATTTTTGTTTGCACAGGGGGTATTTGGCCTTCTGGGGGTACATACCCCCCTCCCCCCGCCCACATGTGATTCTCAGTCATTCGCTGTAATAAGTGTACTTAGAGTACGTATGTGTAGGCACACATTAATGAGTGCGACGATTGTGTTAGACAGCGAGCAGCGAGCAGCAGGTAAAATGTGCCACACAATGTTTCACTAAAACAAGCCTTCTGGCATTGTAAACCCAAAAATACAAGAAATTCCTAGCGCCAGTACGCCTGGGTCAATCCGCTACTTATGTAAGTTAATGAGAGATTAGTGCATATAGGTGCTTATTAATCACAGGCATAAATCATGTGCAAAATCATCTGAACGCATGCCGTTACAGTACTTTCACATGTTGCTAAAGTATAATCTATACACGTTGTGTTGAATGTCATGTGGGTACTTTACACCCGTCGGATCCCAATATTTACATAGTTTTGTTAACATTGAAATAGATCTTAAAAGTTTGCGACTTTGTAATAATATTCTGCAGACTTTATTCCATTTACTCACATCTTATCAAAATGGTTCGTGT
The DNA here is from genome assembly GCA_036768485.1 of Mermis nigrescens. Taxonomy (NCBI): domain Eukaryota; kingdom Metazoa; phylum Nematoda; class Enoplea; order Mermithida; family Mermithidae; genus Mermis; species Mermis nigrescens. The sequence continues at coordinate 42,883,702 of JAVLUZ010000154.1, read as the reverse complement.
TTTACTCTTTTGCATAAAATTTTTAATTTTTGTGATTGCACTCGTTATTACGGCCTTATCTGTGATACCGTGATCTGACGATAGACTCCACGGTATTAACAGTTGGTTTACCTCCGAAAGTCAGCCTGACGCCATATAACTTAATGTGCAGCATCGATAAAATACCTCAAGGATTGGAGCCAGATATTTCAATGGTGTTTCCTATTCCGAAATCTAGCAGACCTCAATTAGTCTTTCGGTTGGAATGCTCATGGTACGTACATATGTGCGGCAGCTTTAACGCAATGTTTTTCGTGTCACTAAAACGTTAAGCAAGGTTCAGAACAATACTGAAAAAATGACCGTTCCCTCGAGCAAGAATAATGAGACGACCTCGTACATGTGTGCATAATGTACATATGTGTACATACATTTGGAAACTAAAGTTA